>CM062376.1:46424392-47024392 GCA_031216125.1 Dalbergia cochinchinensis | reverse complement strand
ATAGACCAATTTCTTAATAAATGTTGCAGACTGAAAGCGGGGATATAGTTGATTGTGTCAGTTTATACAAGCAGCCTGCCTTGGATAATCCAGTTCTGAAGAATCACAAAATTCAGGTTTTGTTTCTTATTTAGCTATGGGTTTTTTTTTCTTTTTCCTTTTGTTTTGTTAATTAATTTAACAAACATTTAAGTCATACAGGAATAATTTTAGATATTTTGGATTAACAATTGAACTTAGAAAATTTTCTCTTTATTTTTATTAACAGAATAAAATTGATAATTATTCTGCTTCAATCTCTGAATTTTTTAAATCTCAGGCTTTCTGATGGAATTGGATATATATATTACTAATATTACTCTCTCTCATATAAGTTTTGACCAATTTGTCCCTGTTGGCATTTGATATTATATTTGTAATTTATCATCATTTGTGTGTATTTCTTGCAGATGCAACCCGGTTGGTACCCCAAAAGTAAGAAAAAATTTGTTTTTGAAAGTGAAAATAACGAGACACTTGCACCCCTAGAGATTGTACATTGCCCTGAAGGAACAATTCCCATATTGAGGACAGCAAAGTCCATCAGTGATCAATTAAAGTCTAATGCTACCAGTAATAACTTCCCTACTCCTACCGGTGAACAGGTAAAGCACAAAATTCTCAATTTTGAAGAAAAAGAGTAAATTTTGGAAATTAAGTTACTGTATTGAATAGCTATCGTGGGGGTAAAAATCTTACTAATTTAACCATCGATAAGTCATATTATCATGGAAAATTATTCGTGAACTAAATAAGAGGCACATGCACCCTGCCAAAAAAGAAAAAGAAAGGCACAAACACATTTATCAATTTACACTTTAATTTATATGTTAACAGAGAGTAGATAAATAAAAATTTCAAAACTTATTTAAAATTTTATAATTTTTATATAAAAAAGTAGTAAAATATAGAGAAAATGAAAAATTAAAGAACACCTTCTTTTTATAGAACTAATAAAGATAGTGAAAAATAGAAAGTGACTTTTCGGAATATAAAAAGATTAAAAAAAAGGGAATTAACATATGGGATTAATTGAAATACACTAACAGTGTAAAGATGTTTTACACTGTCAGTAAATAAAATGTTGACAACTCATCACTTTGAATAATTTTTTGAAATTTAAACTACTCATAATTACATAATAGACACACATGACAGTTTTTTATTACATGATAATACAAAGATGGTTACATTGTCAATGTATGGTAATTATACTCTTACATATTTTTTAATTTATTTATTTATCTTCCTTTTAATTTTTTTTATGACCGAAATTCAATGGTGGGTATAAAAAAACTGAAAATTTGAGATCAAATGAGAATACTTCTCATTATTATACAATAGATAGACTAATATCAAGATAAATTAGATGTTCATAAGTAATCCCCTAAATGTAGCACTTACCAAGAAAACAAATTAAGTTGAGATTTATTTATAAAATATAATTTTGATATGTTATCAATATAAAAAACAAATTGCATATACATTCAATCATGCTTGTCACATTAATTAAAGTATTTGACCCAATCATCTATTATCTTAAAAATTTTAAAAGTAGAAATATATGATTGAATAACCATATAATTCTATTGTACACTAACCATGTATCAATATTCTTCTCCTATATGTATTTTGAAAATGTAATGTAAGTCTTGTTTTATTAAATGTTAATTTGCAGGATGCCTACTTTCAACTCAATGCGCGAGGAATATATCAAGGCGTGCATGAACGCATCAATGTTTGGAATCCTCAGGTAGCTTCTCAGCGAGATTTTAGTGGAGTTTACATGTGGGTCCAAGCGGGGAACCTGGAATTCACGAGATTTGTAGACGTCGTCGGGGCTGGATGGACGGTATATATAAAAGGCTATATATATATATATATATATATATAATTTTCGTTTCATACTTTTATTTTGTCAAATTCTTTAATCAAACATTAACAAATGAACATTTAATAGGTTTTGTCCATATCACAAAAATAGTGGGTTTTAATGTATGGAATGAAAAAATCCGTGTGTCATTGTCTAAATAAGGAACTTTAGAGGATCTAAATTTGAGATATTGAACTTGAGATAAGTTGTGCGATATTCGTTATATTCCTTTTAGCTTTGATATCTCAATTTTGTGAGCGATTTATACACAACAACAACAATTAGACTTGTTACTAAGTATAGTTAAGTAGGATCTCGTCAAAAACCGAAAACAAAAAATGTGAATCAACATGTTATAGTGTTTGGTTACAGGTTTTCTCTGTGGCATAACAAAAAAAAAAAAGTGGGTACATATACGATGAATTTAACCACATTTATAAAGTATTGCTACATATTAGTAAATATGGCTAAATATTTAGTGTGTAATATGTTATGCTTTATTTAGTGTATCATATCATTAACCTTTGTTGTCAATTATGTCTATTCCTAATCGAAAGCATCAATTATACATAGATTTAATTTAAAGATCTAGATAATTTAAAACATTTTTATATTGTAAGTTAATTACATTTTTTTGTATACATTATTTTTAAAATAACAGAACAATAGTCAAATTTATTTTATTTTTATAATAGTATATATTTAAATGATTATATAAAAAAAAATTTACACGTTGATACATCACAATTAAATTCTTTACATATGTCTGAAAAAAGAAAACATCATTTGAATACAAATCTTTGCCAACAATTTCACCTTTTCTTTTTCCTACCTCGTTTTAGCTCTATTGATTCTAAAGATTGCACCTTTTTTTTTTTCCTTTTGGAAACTCATGCAGGTAAATCCAGCGTTGTACGGTGACTACACAACTCGATTTACCATATTTTGGACGGTGAGGCATAAACATTGAACTTAGGGCCCGTTTAATTCATTTACATTTTTCAAAGGGTAGTAATCACAATGGAGTATCATGAACTATTTATATGCAAAAAATTAAATTATTAATCGGTTGAAATATATAAATAATTCTAAATAAATTACACTAACTTCTACTAAAATTTAGTGAAATTATATTCTTCATCTCTCTATTTGTCCCGTAAAAGTTTAAATTATTAAACGGAGACACCTAATGATATCTTTTATGAGTGAGCATTTCTTCCTTACAATTACAGACAGTAACTCTGCTTACAATCCAAATTGTAGAGAGATGCTTTCTTTCGTACGTGGACCTTCTTTGCAATGGTTTCGTGCATAGAAACAATAACATAGCTCTTGGTGGTCGGCTGAGAACCTCAACATATGGGAGCCAAACACAAATTTACGTGGATCTTTCAATCGTCCAGGTAATAGCTTTACCTTCTTCCTCTTCTACTTGAATCCCCCCGGAATGTTGTACGGAGATATGCTTGAAACAACACTAGCCTTTTATTTTGGGCCAAGATTAAGCATAGCTAACCTAATGTTCACAAGTGCTGCTCTCAAATCAAATATTTGATTCTGAACAAAAGAAAAAAATAATAATAAATACTCATTTTAATCCATATATAAAAAAATTTAGGGGATAAATTAGTCCATCAGGATTTAAAATTGTCATATTGGTCCTCAAATTTGATAAAAAAAAGAGATAAATTATCCTTTTATACATATCTATACAATTAAAAAAGTTGTACAAACTTATATAGAGAGACCAATTAGTTCTTTTATTGAATTCAGAGAGACCAATAAAAGACTTTTAAAATTTGAGAGACTAGTATGTCCTCTAATATTCTTTTGAGGGACTATTTTGGATATTAAGACAAAGATCAACTATTTGATATTGGACTTAAGGAAAAAAAATCAAATAGTTGACCGGTCTCATATTCGGCTCCTACAAAGGTTTCTTAGACCTTTCCCCCTCTTCCCTCCCTGTGCATAACTAAGAAAATGTTAATATAGACTCGAGTTTTTAATGAATCTTATACATGACATAATCTCAATTAATGCTTTTATAATATTTATATATTTTTAAATTAAAATTATATTTTAAATAGTTGATATATTACCATGTGTATTATTTACCATGAACTCAAGATTATACTACTATTACTCGTGTGGTACTATCATTGCTCGTGTGGGTAGGCCCGCAAAAAAATTCAAATATTTGAATTTGCACAATTATAATAGAATTTTCATTTTAGTGATTTCTTTATTTTAATTGACACACTATCAATTATCAATGTAATTCTTCTTCCTATAGTCATACAATCATGTGCAGCAAGCCATATGATAAAAAAAAAATTTGATTCTTAGTTTCTTACCAAAATAGTTTAAAACTCATTAAAAGAATAGTAGAGATAGAAAATTCCATTATAAACTATATCCCCTCAAAATTGCACTCTATCCCCTTAAACTATAATGGTTTTATATATTTTACCCTTGTCAAACTTTAAAAAATATACAAATCGACTCTTTAACATTTCAGAATGTGCATTCTAACCCTTTTTTTAATAACTATAGGTATACTACATCCCTCAAACTTTAGGTTAAGTGCAATATGATACCATAAAGTAACAAATAACATGTAATTTGATATTCCTAAACTTTCTTAAACAAATGCTATTTATGTTAACAATAGATAAAAAAAATTAACAAAAGGGCCGATTCACTTAGTTGAAAAACATTAAGAGATGATTTGCATATTTTTTTAAAAAATTGGGAATAAATTACACAACACCTATAATCCAGGATAGGAAAAGTCTAACTTTCCCTAAATAATATACAGTACACAGAATTTTTTTCACCATATTTTAATGATATATTCTTTCTTTTTTCTATAAAGCCATATTTTAATGATATTACTGTTAATGAACTCGTGAGGCCGCTGATAATCTGCTATATGTACATGAAAAATTCTATTTCAACACCCATATAGGTGTAAACACTCTTGTGAGTGTAGATATTTACGTGGGTCTCATATAGATATAAGAGAAGTGATGAAAAGAGAATAAATTAAAAAAAAAATTAAGTAATGAGATTCATGGATTTTGTGAATATGGTATTTAGGTGTTTAAGAAAGTTGAGTGCTGAAATAACAAAGTTATATATACATACACGCATGCACTCAGACCCAGTGATGCTATTCGGTACAAGTTATTTATTTGAATTTGTGTTCCGAAACTATTTGAGGGTTGATATACAAATTAAAATAAAGAGTGAAAGAAAACAAAAACATTTCACAACGCAAAACCAACGGTTTGCTTTATCAATTCGTGTGCGTTCACTGATTTAATTTAAAATCTGATTTTGATACACTATCAATGTAAAAAACTTTAATTATATACATACTTTTATTTGTAAGACTTTTTAAATAGTAAAATATTATGTGTAGGTGACATTTTTATAAATTATATTGACTTATACTTTATCAATTATTAGGTAATATATAGACTCTATTTAGATTAAATTCACATCATATCGAACACAATGTCCAAGAAAATTATGGGTACATAACATGTGTTTCAAGTAAGAGTAAATATTTTTTCAGTCATAATATTTCCAAATTAACGTTCGTTTAATTTTAACAAAATTTTTGACAATGATCTAGTCTAAACATTTTAATTTTCCTATCAATTTAACCCTAATATTTTTAATTTCAATATCAATTCAGTTATTTTTTAAAAAAATTTCAACATCAATTTAAATCCAATAGAATGAGTGAATTTGTTGTCGAAATTAATGTCAAAATCCCTATTAGACCCAAATTGATTATATCAAATTCAAAAAGTCAAAAATCCCTTTTTTATTTCGTAGTTGCATCAAAATTAAACTCAAAAGTTACTCACTGAATTACTCTTTAAGTAATGATGAGTGGTTAAATTAAAACACTTTATTGATGTGATAATAGGTAATCTCTTTAGTTCGCAACAACAATATAAAGATTTTTTTTTTTTAAATCTCCAGGACGAACAGACTGGTAGCTGGTGGATGCAATTCGGAGGAGTCCAAGTGGGGTATTGGCCTAAAGCGATCTTCACAGATGTAGGGTTGCAATTCGCGCCAGACACATTGGCGTGGGGTGGTAAAGTCACTAACGACTTCACGTTTCAGCAAACCTACACGGAGATGGGAAGTGGTCATTCACCGTACGAGGGCTACTCAAGAGCATGCTCTATTAGTGACTTGCAAGCCTTTAAAAAAGGTTACTATTTTTTTGAACCTGTAAATCCCAATGATCTTCAAGCACGGATAACAAACCAAAAGTGCTATGATGCCGAGGCCTATCCTCACTCATCAGGTACTCTTATATACGTAGGAGGTAGAGGAGGTAGTAATTGTCAATAACGAACGACTAATGCAATTGCAACCAAGAATAAAATAAATTAACTTACGTATTGTATTTTGGGACTAATTATGGATTAAAGACGGCTCCCTCTATTTCATAATATTATAAGTCATTTTTTTATACTGTGCACAGGGTGGAGATTAAATATGATGAAAGTTCATACTAAACTTGTTTATAAAAATTTACACTAATTTTTTATCCCAACCAAACATACCCTGAGAATTATTTAGGAGATTCCAAAATGAAAATATATATGTTTATTATGTGGTAAAAATGAGGATGACATTCTATTCTAAGTGAACTCTATAAAATTATATAAGAAATTCATCCATAAATTTTCTTTACCTCAATTTTACCTTCATATCAAACACATCGAAATGTAAAAATTAGCCAAATCCCTCCCCAAAATGATGACTCATGTAAATTAGAATCTACACAATCAACCACTTTTGGGTAATTATGAATCATAATCGTTTCTCTACTAGTTTGCAACACATATGACCTGCATGGAAGAGCATATCCGCTGCTCTAAGTAAATCAACCCAATGGCAAAAATGAAAATGCAAGTATATATACACGGAGACGAGAGACATTAATGTTAAATTTGACCAGTTTTGTTATTCCAAAGACATAATATCTACATAACTATATGCTCTAAGAAGTTCAAAAGCAAAAGTATAGTGAAATTAGCTGGTTACATATAAGAGAAATTTTTAGGTACTCTTACAGTAAGATAAAATATTTGCTCTATTTTATTTAGTGATTGACAAATTAATTATTGCATTAAAAATATAGGAGAGGTGGGAGATAATAATGGCCCACAAAACTTATGTGTCAATTAATAAATAATTTAGAATAAATGTTATCGCTTACTCTTGGTACATCGAAGTATTTCTCGTTACATATTATGTCAGACTAAAAAGATAAATTACTGGAATCTGCGTCAATAAACAGCGTTAGACATCATACCGTTTTCTCTCTTCTTGATTTGATCAAAAAATTCTAGCAGCAATTCAGTTGCAGATTGTTAGAGTATAAAAACCAATATGAAAACAAGAAAAAAGAAGAGGCATTTGTTAGAGAGGGCAGAGTATAAAAATCATTCTTGTGCATCTATTCATCAACTTAAACTTTTAGAACTGTGAACACCCGATTTTGTTCAATCTTTGAACAATAAAATCCAAAAATATGCATCTAGTTTACCTTTTTTTTTAATTTACAGTTTCTTTAATTACTTACTAAAAAGAAAAAAGAAAAGAAACAAGAGGTTCACGGACTTGTGTCCGATTCTCCTTCCTTTTCTCTCACCCCCGAGGTGTATCCGTGAAGCATGAAGGAGGGGGAAAGCAAAAAAAAATAAAAAAGGATGCAATGATGGTGTTTTTGATTTTTAGATCTCTCTTTCGGTGGAATGAATGCATCCGAAGAGCCTTTTGTTACATATTGAGAGAGGAATATAAAGAGGGAACCAGAGAGAATTAGGAGGGGGAACCAAAAAAAAAAAAATTTTCAAACATCAGAACATCAATTGGAGAATCTGCAAAAAAATCAAGAATAACCAGTCCAGTAATACAATCCAAAGAACAAAGAATCGAAGCGATAGCAGTGGTATAGGTACTTTCCATGTTTTTTTAAAAATAAAAATAAAAATAGTGAGGCCCTGGCCTCTTTGCTCTACGCCAGCGCCTCCCTCCCTTTTCCTTGATCATCTTCTTCCTCTTCCATCACCCCCTCCAACACCACCGTCATCATCCTCCCCCTTCAACCCATCATCATCACCATAAAGCCATCACCACCCCCTCGAATCATCATCACCACCACCACCGGCGGCCTCTCCCCCTTCTTCTCAACCTCCATGAACTCCTTCAACCCAACCATCGCCGAGGCCAAACCACTTGCACCGATCCACGCCACCACTTGAAGCCCATGTCATCGCATTGGGACCACCGATCGCGCCTCCTCCTCCGATTGCGACCCCACCGCGGCGCCTTTGACTTCCGTCTGCAACCTCGGTGAAGACTCGCTCCTCCTTCTTCATCGCATGAGCTCCCTTAGCCCGCTGCGTGGCGCTTCCACTCGACTCCATCCGGCGCCACCCGTGATGGATCACGCAACCCTCGCGACGCGGGTTGCGTTTCTCCACCGCGGCCTCATCCTCCCAGCGGTGGTCTTCCCTTCCAAGCCTCCGCGAAGCCGCCGTGAGGTCTCCATAACAGATCGGCCGTGGATCGTGGTCCTCGTCTTCACGCATCGACCGCGGCACGCTGGCACCGCCGCGGTCTCTTGGTCTCTTGCTCTCTCGAGCTTTCTCTCACCACTTTCTCTCCCTTCGTGAGCCCAGCCATGTATCGTGCGGCTAGTCCCTTCCTCCGCCTTGACTCCTCCCAGCGTGAGCCTCTTTTCCTTTTCTTCTTGCATTGCTCCTTTTCTCTCCCTCACTCTCTCGGTCTTTCACCTCTTTTGTGTGAATGTTTGGTTTTGTGCTTTGAGTGTGTGCCTGTAAGAAAAGGGGGAGAGAGAAGTCAGAAGATTGAATGTGAGTATGAATGAAAGAGAGGGTTGTGAGTGTTGTGTCCGTGAGTGAGAGAGAGGTTTTTATTTTATTTTATTTTTATTTTAAGAAATTTTAAATATGTGTATGTCTGTGAGCGTGAGTGGGAGAGAGATTTTTTTTTATTTTATTTCATTTAAGTATATGTATGCGTTAACTATGTGAATTTGAATTTCGTATTTATATATGTTAGACTGAGGTGGAGAATTAATTTAAATTTGTATATATGTGTTTTTTAAAAAAAAAGGGGGTATCTCAAAAAAATGATAATGAATTTTATTTGAAGTTTGTATATACTAGTTATTTTATTTATTTATTTATGTTCTTAGATTAAGGCTGTTATATTTTGATGATTTAGATTTTTGGTTTTGTTTACTTGATTAGTTTTTATTTCATTTTAGTTTAGGCCTAAATAAAAGTTTTTTTTTTACTTTAAGTTTGTAATAAATATTTCGATATTTTGATAAAAAAAAAATGAGAAGAGAATTTGTAATATATGTTCTTTTACCTTTTTTTTTTATTCGAACGAAATTAGGTAAATTAAAAAAAGAGGAAAACAAAAACAAGTTATTCAATTTAATTTCATTTTATTTCATTTTATTATTTTGGGTGAATTTAGTATTAATGTTTCTATTAATTGAAAAAGACTAAAAAATAATAAAATAAAGATTAGGACCTGTCTTTAGTTTAATTATTTTAGGTATTTTGCTTAAATTAATGATGTCCATGTTTATAGTTTAATTATTTTACGTTTATAGGTGTTGCTTAAATTTTTTAATTGTGTAACTTTTTAGTTTAATTATTTTATATGTTTATACGTTTTGTTGAAATTAATTATATAAGGGTATTCATGAATGTTTTTTTTAGTGTCTTGCTTAGATTAAGAGTGTTTGTGTTTTATGATTTTTTTAGTTTAATTAATTTCTGTGTTTATGTGTTTTGATTAAAATTAATTGTGTAATTGTAATATTTTGCATTTCTAGTTTAATTATTTTACATATTTTGTGTATTTGCGTTTGTGAATTTTTTTTAGTTTTATTATTTTATACGATTATGCATTTTGTGTGTAATTATGCTATGAATTATTTTGGTTTAATTATTTTATATGTTTTATTTAAGTTAATTGTGGTTAACTTTTGGAGGTTTAAGATTAAAATTAGAATTTTGTCTAAAAAGAGAAGTTTTATCCATTTTGGATTCAAAAATAAATATTTGGGTATTTTATTAAAATTTATATACTTAATTAATTGATGAATTGTAAAAAAAAAAGGGGTTAATTGGTAGACGGTTTGCTGTTATCCATGTTTTGAAATATTTTATTGACGAACGATATTACAAATCCCTTTCAAAATTAGATTTTCATTTTGTTTGTAAATATTTTATTATTACTTCGCTATTTTCTTTATTATATTGATTTGAGTTAATTATTAAATTGTAAATATTTCTTTTGAATAATAAAGTTAATTTGACCGCGACAGTTTGCTGATTTTATATTTTAGAATATTTTAGCTATGACAGCTTAATATTCTAAAATTCTTTTTTTCAAAATTTACCTTTTCACCACTTAATTTATTTGTAAATAATTTTCCTAATTTTTTTTTCTATGCTATTTATGTATTTTGTTTCATTTATAAGTTCCTTTTTTTTCTCATAATTTTACTTCAAAATATTTTATTTAACTTTTGTTATTATAGATAAAGAGTTAATTTAGCCGTGACGGTTTGTTAGCATCCGACATTTTTTGACATTCGTGACAATGATTCGAAAATTTCCTTAAAAATGTTTGTTCTCTTTTACATTTGTTTCTATAAAAATACATAAAAATAATTTTCTTCTTTTTCTCTTATTCGTAAATAATTTATTATTTACAGATTTACTTTCAATTTAAATTTGCTCATTTCTTATTCAAATAATAGGGTTAATTTAGCAAATATTGTTAACTTGATATTTGGATATCTGAGTCGTGACAATTTGATATTCCAAATATCTCTCATAAGGTTTTTATATTTTCTTTTTACAAAAATACCAAAAAAATAAACCTTCGTTTATTTTTATATTCTATTTGCAAGTATTTATTATTTAGAACAATTCCTTTTTTTAAAAAAGATTATATGCTTATTGTCAAATGCTTCGTTTCAAATAGAAGCAGTTAACTTAATGATTTACTAGTAGTAACTCATTTTAAGACATCCTGAATCAGATTGCTTGATTAGTCTTTAAATTTTTTCTTTTAAGAAAAAATAAATTCCTTTTAATTGTCTTAAAACAGGAAATAAATGTTTGAAAAAGGTTATTTATTTAGTTTGCACAGTTAATTAAAGTGCGGGCCGAGCAGATTGTCTTAGTGCGATGGGATTAAAATTCGCTCTTTCCATATCACATAACCGATCAACTCGGCTGGTTTCAATTATTCTAAAATGGTTTTTTTCCAACGTTTTCCCAATTTTAAATAAACTTGGTGGCGACTCCATATTTTTCAAACTAAACAAAATTTATTCTTTTTCGCCGTCTCCGTCGCGATTCCGGTTGCGACAAGAACAGATGATTTCTTGATGCAGATCTTGCATTATGAGGCACAACCTTGATTACTCGAGTTTGCTCTCTGATCTCGAGACTGATGAGTTCCATCTGATCATACTACTGGAGCCAGCAGAAAAAATGAATGTGAATCTCTTCCTCCTTCGGCAGTTTGCCTTGTTCCGGTCCCTTGCGCCGTTTCACTAGAACTACTCGCTGAACTTCTGCATAACTCCGTCCTTCAACGCCGCCGTAGGTTTTCTGATGTGTGATACAGATCCATTTCTCTGGACTGGCATGTTAGAAGAGCTTTGATTGTGATGTTGGCCCGTATACTTCAGCTATATATACTTTTCTTAAATGGATCGTGTGTTAATGAAAAAATGTTGATTGGCTCTCTCAACAATTGACTACCTGGTAATAAGTTAACAATTATCGTATGTTTGTGAGGTGGGCTTGGAAACATACATTGAGGTGGGGTGGTAGCAGTGGCAATTTTAATTTTTTGTTAATAATATATGATGATCTTAATTTCTATATATTGAACTTATAAAATTTTTATACACTATTATCTAATTATGTCTTGCTAACTTGAGGTGACTGACTCTCAAACACATTACTTGAAAAGCTGTCAAAATGGGATTATTTGATTGGTTGATGATGCAAAAAAATTTTACATTGTCAGCATATTAAAATTAAACACATGATATATACCACTAGTCCGATAATGTTATTTTCATTTTGGTTTTCTTTCCTCTGGTGTTATATTTAATAAAAACAGCATATTTTTACTATATTATATACTATACTCATTGTTTCGGGATTCCATTTCAGTTGGAAAGAATCGTTGGAACTACTCGAGCAAAAAGGATGGTTACTGCTGAGTGTGGTGTTTTTGCTTTTGAAAATGATATATCCCCCTAATTTCCCTCCAACTTCTTGAACTAAGAAAATATTCAATATTATTTAAATTTTATGATATTAAAATATTTAATATTTTCCTTATTTAGAAATTTGGAGGATTGTTAGGAAGATACTTAGGAGAGTGTATCATTCCTCGAATGGCAATATGCATTTTTCCGATGATGCTTGGAGAGACTGCCTCTGATAGGAGCACAAATCATGAAGGAAAAATTCTGCATTGGGCTGATTCTGTGCCAGTCTTAAGTATTATTATTATTACTGCTACTATTACTTTTATGGTTATTTTTTTATGAACATTTTATGGTTATTTTTATGGAACTTTTATGGTTTATTTACCTTAGTCCAAATGATATGATTGTGAATATACACACAGCGAAAAACGTAATTTGAGAGGGTTGTAAATTAATTTAGAACTGTCAGCGTCGACTGAGAATATAATTTGTTACCTATGGTGAGAAATCCTAAATAGATTAAAATTTAAATAATAGATACAAAATGGCTTTTTAGTCACTTTAGTTTGTTTTTTAAATATTGTCTCTCATATTTAATATTTTTAATTTAATTTGGCCCTGGTCACGAAACATCTATTGATGTGATCTTCTGTTACGTTTTCGTCACTCACACTGATTGAGTTGAAGAATCCTTCACTGTAGGCCACCTGAGTTTTTACTGAATATTTTTGCACTAAATTATTTTTTTTGGCACTATATTAATTACTTTGGAGTATAAGTTCCGAAGTTTTTCTTTTTTATCATGTTGAAAGTCTATAATGACTATAATATGAGGAATGCCAGCTACGTGTGTTCTCGTCCAGAATTTTAAGGATTAGGACAAAATTGAATTTGGATAATCATGTGAGTAGCTCATGGAAATTGGAAAAAAACTTAAATAAATCATACATTAAATTTTGAATTGTTTCCTTTTTCAGTTTGTGGTTCTTCCAAAAATAACAATAGTGTCTTAATATTATACTCAACCAAATTGCCGTAAAAGGCCAAAAAGAAATGTAAAGGAAAAAGCTCAACATAAAGTGGATGACACATTGTGAAATCCTACTGCATTGAGCGCTAATACAGCACTTTTGGACTTTTATAGTATAGAGGTTTTAAAAAAAGAATAATTTTTTTATATTTTAATTAAATTGACTAGAAATTTTTTTCTCCACGTGAACAAGCAGTGTAAAATATCATTTGATCTTTTTGGGTAAGGAAATATAATTTAATTAAAATATCATTTTATCCGCATAGAAAACCCACAGATGTAACTAGGATTTAATGTATATATATTCTCAATTAAAAAAAAATTTACACAGATCAAACCATATATTATCATATTAGTAAAAGAGTTAGATTCAACCATCTATTAATTTAGAAATACTATAAATAGAAATATATGATTATATGGTATAAAAGAAATTTATTGTTGGGCTCAGAGACTGATTCATAGTGTAATTAAATGATACCTAATGTGTGGCAATGAGTACCAAAATAAATCCGATAGAATTAATTCTACTAATTGGTGCAGGGCAGCAAAAGATAAATATTAAGATGAATAGTAATTTACAGTGGGACCTGCTGATCACTATTCACGGTGGGATCCACTTATCACTATTCACAGTGGGCCCACTTGTCACTATTCTCATGAATAGTAAATTCGGAGTTACTAGATCAAGAAATATGTGCACCGAATTTTTAACGTGGAAACCCCCAAATACCGGAGGAAAAACCACGGGACAAACTCCGAAAAATATTCCACTATATTCAGGATAATTACACAATATCCTTTCCACACTCTCCAACCCAAGAGGTAAATATAGTGTTTCCCGGTGAGAACCCTCCTATTCAAATACTACACTTTTGCAGTACCAAGGAGTAATAAAGATGATACCCAAAAATATTCAGATATACCCACACCCTACACTCTTTGAGATTTACTCACACTCTCTATTTTCCTCTCACTCTCAGAAAAATAACACACTCTCTGTTATTTTTCTCTCCTTTGCAGCTCGTTCATCCGCTACTGCTTGTTTGAAGCCTCTGAATGTTGCTTCATCGCCTTTATTTATAGAGGAAGTTTAACACGTGCACAGTAATTAATTTACTGTGTACGCGTTGAAAATTCTCTCTTCTACCGAATTCTTTACACGTGAACAGTGATTTCATTGTTCACGCATTGAAAATTCTTATGTCAACACTGACATCATCATACTTGAACAGTGATTTCACTGTTCACGCGTGAGAAAATTTCTTCCCGACTGCTTCAAACTTGCGGGCTGGATCCCACGTTTATATGGTTAGTATATCAAAATTAATCCATATAATTAAAAAAATTCTTGAAAAAAAAATCATTAGTTTGACACATTGTTTGTAATCTCAATTTTCTTTTTTTAAAAAAAAAATCAGATTATCCAACTGAAGAAACAATCAAGAATGGAGATTGGAGATACGTGAAAAAGATGATATCATACGGGAATATGATACCGCGTTAACATGTTTTCTACAATCAATAGGCACTTAATATGTGTTAGCTAATTATTAATGTGTTCAGACTGCTTTTAATTAATGTGATTTGGATAGCCAAATAAATTAAACTCTTAGCGTAGATACTAGCTAGCATTTTCATATATCGTCCTATATATAAGTGAGCTTGCAAAACTTACAAGATTAAGTCCAAAACGTACATTAATTTGCATTTAGCTTTGACGTTTGGGAATTGAGTGAAACTTCAATGGCTGACAGTAGCATCAAAATAATCATTTCTGTGCACTTCTTTCTTTTAAGCTCTTATATACTCCTATGTGCCTCTGTTGAAGGAAGAACCTCAAAACAAATTACGCAGAAGCACAAGCATGCAATCAAAACCATTCGGGTTTTTTTATTACTTTTCTTATTAATTTAAGCATGATTTTGCCTTCTTCTAGTCTTTGTTGGATTTTGTTTTCTTATATGGTTACATACAGACCAATTTCTTAATAAATGTTGCAGACCGAACATGGGGATATAGTTGATTGTGTCAGTTTATACAAGCAGCCTGCCTTGGATAATCCACTTCTGAAGAATCACACAATTCAGGTTTTATTCCTTATTTAGCTAATTTCTTTTTTTCTTTGTTAATTTATTTAACAAAGATTTAAGGTATACAAGAATAATTTTAGATGTTTTGGATCATCAATAAGTGAACTTAGACAATTTTCTTTTTTGTTTTATCAATAGTATAATATTTATAAATATATTCCGCTTTAGTCTCTGATTTTTTAAATCTAAAGCTTTGTGATCGGATTGGATATATATTACTAATATTAATCTCTCTCATATATGTTTTGACCAATTTGTCCCGGTAGGCATTTGATATATATAAGTGTATTCTTATTTGTGTGTATCTTATTCTTGCAGATGCGACCCAGTTGGCACCTCGAAAAGATGAAAAAAGATGTTTTTGAAAGTGAAATCAACGAGACATATGCACAACAAGAGATTGTACATTGCCCCGAAGGAACAATTCCCATTTTAAGAACCCCGAAGTCAATCAGTCAATTAGACCCTAATGCTACCACTAAACTCTTTGGCAATGATGTTGGTATAAAGGTAAAGTATTAACTTCTCAATCACAAAAATTATATATACTAATGGATTCTCTAACGGTTTGATATTTGAAAAAAAAAACATAAAATATAATTTCCCATTTAAAATGTTCCTGTTTGTATAAAAGATAATATGTAAGACTTATAATCTAACTAAAGACTTGAAAATTGAAGAAACAATTTTTCTAGCATAACTAATAATTAAAGATAGAAAAATTGATGTCAAATGAGAACCATTCTGATCATATACTAGATAGCTTCATAACTAAGATAAATTAGATATTCAAAAAACAGAAAAAAAATGTTTAGTCAAGATTTGTTTTTATATTTTGAAAATGCGCTATATGACTTGTTTTACATGATTTATTATATTATTAGGATGCCTACTATTGGCTCAGTGGGAGCGAAGGGTATATAGGCATGGAGTCTTACATCAATGTTTGGAGGCCTCGGGTGGCGGCTGACCAAGACACCAGTGCAGTTTCCATGTGGGTCCAAGCTGGGTCGTACCCGAATATAGAGCTTGCCGGGGCTGGTTGGATGGTATATGAAGTACTACTATATCATTAAGATAAAAAAAAAAATTACTTATTTTGTGTAAATTTAATTTTGATATATTGAAAATATATAAATCTTTTATATAATCATTCGCTTACGTATATTATTATAACAATAAAATATATTTTATTCTCATTGTATTACTTCAAAAGTGATAGATGTGAAAATGATTTAATTGATACATCATCAATATATTTAAATTATATCTGTTTTTAAATACTATTTTTATCCTTGAACAATTGTCTAGTTATAAATGCTCATTAGAATTAAGAAAATAATCAATAAACTATTAATTTTAGTAAAAATTAAAAATAATTTAGTAAATTACCTTCTTTTTTTTTTCAATACCCCAACTCCCTCTCTCCTTCATTATGAGCGATTTTTATGTTATAATTGTAACTGAGCTTTTTCAATAAAAAAAATAATGAAACTATGTTTTTATTTCATCGGATGAAATTAACTACATGGGAATCAAAGGCGTAACCTACCCCTTAAACCATATGGACAAATCATCGGAATTTAAATTCTGCTTTGCCGTTTTACCCGGTTTTTTAAAATCCTTCTCTACCTCTAATGTTTGGGTACTTATTCAGTTATTCTGTCCAATTTAAGTGGGACTATTTTTTTCTACACGTAATTAAATATTTACCTGCTGAAATATCTTATTATTTTTTGCTATCTAATTTTTTTAGTTAATTTATTCTTAATCATATCTTACATAACAAATTCTATATTTCACTTTAAGATGCTAAGCGTTAAATGCCACATAGCAACACTTTTTTTCTCAATCTGAGAGCATTCACGAATCGTTCATCTGTCAGTGTATTTTTCATCCACATTTAGGCATGGTTAGCCTCTTAGATGAAAATAATCTCAAGATTGCACTGTCTTTTTGGAAATTCATGCAGGTAAATCCAAGGGTGTATCATGACTACGAACCTCGATTAACTGCTTATTGGACGGTAAGATTAAATCACAAAAGCTCTTGCGTACTACTTATCATTGGACTAATCTAACCAATGTCACAAAATTTTAAGAACCGAAAATATATATTGAGAAGGATGAGCTTTTATGAGTTTTCAATGCATTAAATATTTCTAAACCTTTAGAATTTTCTATTTTCAATCCTTGCCATTATTTCTCGGTTGATCATTCTCGCAGCACTTTGAATATAGTACTCCACTTCTATTTGGTTTTGCTGGTGATCTTAATTGCAGACAGATAATTTTCGAAGAAGGGGATGTTTGAACCTTGATTGTGATGGGTTTTGTCAAGTTAACAATTCCGTAACTCTTGGTGGCCGGTTGACACCCTCTGCTTACGGTAGCATAGAGCAACAGTCAATACACCTCGCAATCACCAAGGTAACAATCTACCTTTAATTTCTTCCTCTTTTGCAGGAACCCATAAGATCTAGCATACAATACTAGTAGTATTAAAATGTTCACGACCAAAAACAAAAATGTTAGGAGAGTGACCAACTGAGAAATAATATAAGGATACAAAAATAGAAAATTTTAAAAGTTTGAAAAATCTTTAATGCATTGAAAACTTATAAAAAGTCGTCTTTTTATTTATGAATTTTCCTTTCTTAAAATTCAATTAAGGTAACCGGTTAGATAAGCCCAATCATAAACAGTATTTTATCTTTAAGAATATCTGTTCATTTTTACATAATTTCATATTTCAGGATATTTATCAACTTTTAGATAATTTTACATTCCAACATAGTGTTTATTTTTTTTCCAATAGTAATACCCCTAAGTAATTTCACTCACTAATTAATTTTTCAAAATCATTTTATTTAATAAAAATATATTAGTTCATTCACTGTGTTTTAATTTACTTCCAATGGAATGTATTATCTTTTTAAATATTTTTGTTTGTCCAAAAATAATAGATATTTTAAAAAGGATGGAGTATAAACAAGAGTTGTTGTTTCTTAATATTCACTCTGTTATTAAATAATTATTTAATTTTAAATATTCACTAGAATTAAGAAAATAATTAGCAAAGAGTTAATGTTCATTTTAATCTTGACCTAACACATGTGGATCATTTTAGTTCCTATCTTTTAAAATGAGTCAAACTAGTCCCTAACATTACAAAATGCGACTCAAGTTAGTCCCTCATCTTATTTTTATTTAACATTTTATCAATTAAATGATAATCTGTAATGTTAAGTGATATCTTGATATACCATGTATTATCTAAAATACAATAAAGTTTAAAATTGCTCACTTTAGTATCTAAAATTACATAGAATGAGTTATTTTATGTTTTATAAAGGAGATTTAAATGAATTATTTGTGTAATTTTACCCACCCAAATAAGTCAATTTAAACCTAGTTCTACTTTAGATGATATAAGATATGTTAAAATATCACTTAACGTTACACATCATCATTTAATTGATAAAATGCTAAATAAAAGTGAGCTTATAAACTAACATGACTCACATTTTGCAATGTTAGGGACTAATTTAATTCATTTTAAAAATTATGAACTAAATGATTTAGAGTGTGTAGAGTCAAAGACTAATTTACTAAATTGCTCTTGTTTCATTTCAATACTTCAACTATTTCTCTCCTCCTCCATTATGTCTCTCTCCCCCTCAATAGTATTTAATAGGAATATTATTAGAAAAAATAATTAACACTACTTAAATTTTTTAAAAGACAATTATTTTTATGCGAAGATATTTTTTAAATTATTTAAGGAAAGAAAAAGCAATAGTTTTTTTCTTTGTGGCTAAGATGAAATATTGCTAATTAGGATAAACTTATCATTTAGACCAAATGCTTAATTTTGCATAATTAGGATAGACTTCCTTTTGACGATCTTGTGCTTTTGTCACTGTGAAATAAAAACCCTTCGCATCTTAAAGGCATGCGTTTAATTCATTTTCTGCTATTAAAGCCGAATCCACTCTTACGAAACAAGCAGAAAACAATAATTGAACATCTTTCACAATTCTTAAAGAAATAGTTCACTAATATGTCCAAGAATAGGCAATTCGATTCATTCATGTCAGGATCATGAATGTTTTGAATTTAAATTGTCCAAGAAGACATTGTTTTTGCTAAATCAGAGTACCGACATAGTGAAGGGTGATATGAGATTAGTCTACATGGAAATAAAAAAATTGTATACTCTTTTGGTGAATAAATGCACCTTTGACTTCATAAAATAGTTTTTAATTTTTATTTTTCGTTTTGAATTCATTTTTTACTTTCATGATTTTGTGAAGGAAATGCGAAACCTAAAAATACGAATTGAATTTTCTAGGATTTATTTGAGTATCCCCTTTTTTAAAATTTTATAAAGGAAACCGTCAAAACTACAAAGTTCTAGGACTTATTTGATTACTGTTCCTATTTCCTGTTTTCACTTTCTTAGTTTTTTATTTTCAGAAATTTATGAAGAAAATACTGCAAACAATGAAAATAACTAAATCCTATTTTCACTTTTTGTTTTCTGATTTTACTATTTCTTTCAAAAAATTTTAAAAATAGAAAATGATTCTAGTAGTCCGTTTTCATTTTCAATTTTCACTATTTTCTGTACAAAACCCTATAAAAGTTTTGGTTGAAAACATAGAAAGAAAACTAAAAAGAATTTTATGAAATCAAACAAACCTGAATTTTTCATTCTTTACTTCACAAAATTGAAAATCCTCAAAGAAGAAAACTATAAACAGAAAATGGAAACAGTTTTAGTAAAACCAAACGATAATGAAAACCCACCTATTGAACTAATGACTAAAGCTGCAATGCATTCATTCAGGACAATAGTGGGAACTGGTGGCTGCAATATAACGATGTCTTGGTGGGGTATTGGCGCAAGAGTCTCTTCTCAGACACAGGCTTGGGATTCGGACCATGGTCCTTGGCATGGGGTGGTAAAGTCCTTGATAGTGGCCACTTTCCGGGGCCAACCTACACGCAGATGGGAAGTGGTCACTTCCCCAATGAAGGGTACGGAAGAGCATGCTTTATTCGTGGCTTAAGAGTCTTCAACCGTGACCATGGTGCTTCCCCTGCAAACCTCAATGACCTTCATTCACAATTAACAAACCCAAGGTGCTACGATGTCTCGAAAGGCTACAATGATGAATCGGGTACTTATATTTTCCTTGGAGGTGATGGGGCTAATAACCCACCTTGTCGTGATGGGTGAATGATTGGTATACTGTTGTTCATATAGAACATAATAAAATGCCTCGTCTTCTATGTTTTGTGACTTTCACAACTATATAGATTATTAATTATGATAATGCAAATCCCCAGTTACCCTGTGTTTAGTAGCATGGACTGCGTTTCTCTTTGTTTTCCTTTTTACTAGAAAGTAAGCAAATATTTCATGTACCCGAGCGTTACTAGTACGGAAACTCAGAAACGTAATAAAATCTTTCGTGTGAAAATTAAATTGTAACTACTATGGAGACGCTTATAAATGGGTCAAATATTATGCTTAAATATGAAACCCACGTGAATGTAATATCATTAATTCCCACATGTATTGTGCCGTTGATAAATCAATTGATGTATTATCTTTTTCTTAATTTTTTTTTTTGAGTTTCTTTTCTTAAGAATTACTTATACAATTTACATAATTTCAAATTGAATTTAGTGGTTAGGTAAATCTCCCCCCAATGCTACTATAACATTTGAACTCCTAACATCTCATATAAAATTCAACCGGGTAAGAGTCCACACAATCAATCAATAAATTAATGAAATGTTAGGAGTTCAAATGTTATAACTATTTTTGTCTCTTATTTTTCCTATATTTACATCAATTAATAAATGAAACAGAACAAATATTTTCTTACTCTAAAAGCACCTACAAATATTTCTAGCAAAAAATAGGGGACCAGGTCCCCTCCTACATGTCATGGATAGAAGAGCGTATCCACTGTTCCGGGCATAGTTGTAAAAATCGACTCGGATCGACCGATTCGACCGGAAAACTAGTGAACCGGTTATGAAATCGATCCAAGCCACTAATTGAATCGATCTCGTATTGAAACCAATGCGACCCAATTTGACTCGGCCAGTTGAATCGAGTCAATCGAACCTTTTTTTTTTTTGCTTTTTTTTTTACTAAATGATGTCTTTTTGAAAATCTTAAAAAAAATATTAATTTGATTCATAAAAAAATATAATAACTTTATTTATATTGTCATATTATACTTGTGAATTTATGGTGTAAAACATGAGTTTACTTGTATAATTATGTTTTAAACTTGTCAATTGTAATTTTTGATTGTAAAATATCAACAATATTTAGAAATTTATGTTATTTATTTATATTTTTATATTTGGACCCCTTAAAAAGTATCAAATTATTAATTAATTATCATTTTATTGAATTTTATTTAAATTTTTTAATATTTTTATATATTTTTACTTATAAATCCAGTTCAACCGATTCAAACAGTGACCCACTAATTGAACCAGTGACCCAGTGACCTGGTGCCTCAATCGAGGCGATCACCGATCCGAGTTTTATACCTATGGTTCTAGGTAAATCAATCCAATGGCAAAAATGAAAATGCAAGCGCACACGGAGACAACAGACATTAATGTTACATTTGACCAGTTTTATTATCCCACAGACATAATATCTACAAGAGTATCAAAAGCAAAAGTACAGTAAAATCAACCCGTTACATGATATGTCAGACAAACAAAAACTTACAGGAATCCGGGTGGATAAGCAGCGCTAGAGGCCATACCGTTTTCTCTCTTCTTGAATTGATAGAAAAATTCTAGCAGCTGATTCTGTTGCAGATCTTGCATTATGAGGCACCACTTTGATTACTCGAGTTTGCTGTCTGGTCTCAAGAGACTGATGAGTTCCATCTGACACTACTGGAGCCACAAGGCAAGATGAATGTGCATCTCTTCCTCCTTCAGCAATTTGCCTTGTTTCAGGCCCTTGTGCCGTTTCGCCCGGACTACTTGCCGAACTTCCGCGTAACTCGCTCTCCTCTGACGCCTGAGGTTTCCTGATGTGTGACACAGATCCATTTCTCTGAACTGGCATATTAGAAGAGCTTTGATCGTGAATGCTGATGTTGGCTCCGTTGGTCGATGAATGACCATTCTCAACATGAGAACCTTGTACTTGAAACTGGTTTGCCTGTTCAACAGCTGGCCCTGACACTGCTTGATTCATAACTGGCATGCCATAAGGAGGGAAGTAGGCATGGCTACCCGGAGGAATGTATGGAGGAACCCCAATTGCTTCATGGGAAGCCAGGACTCCATAGACAGGATTCATTAAAGTATTGCTCAGAGGAACCGGCCCAAAGGGACCGAATCCTCCACACATTGCTCCGGTGAATTCAGGCCCAGGATATGGCTTGTAGACAAGCCCTTCAGAAGGAGACATAACAGGAACTAACCATTGATGTCCAGGTGATGGATTGAAGCACAGGGGACCGATTCTATTATTGGCAGTAACACTAGCTTGATGCGGATTCCCCGGAAATGGTGTGCAATTTGAAAGGTGGCTACCACTTCTCTGGGACGAAAGAGGTGTTTTCACAACTGCATTCTCAGCAGAACATTCCATTTTATGGTTTGGCTTTTGAGAATAATCTTTGCGCTTAAGATTTCGTTGCTTGGGTTCGACAACTACTTCCAGTGAGAGATTTTTAGCAGAAGATCCCTTCACAGGAATTTTTCCAATGAAAGCAGCATCTTCAAGCACAAGATCCGGTGATCCAGCAATCAGCTGTTGGACCTGTTTATATCAAAAGAACTAATCAGTTGTATGAAGAGAGTTGAAGGGTGGAACTGAGTCCATGTGCTTGTATGTGCAAGAAAAGCCAGAATGCTTCCCATTTTAGACTAATGAAAGCAACTTAGTGCCAGAGATTATTTACCTTGATCAGTCTATGCAATTCAAACACTTGGACTGCAAATATTCTCTGTTGACTGTAGAGAGGAATGGGAGTTTAATCAAGAAAATTCCACAATACTCAATACTCATCCAATATGGAACTTGAGACACAAAATCAAATATATAATGGAAAGCAATGCGTTTAGAACTAGATATCATCAAGTTGGAAAAACCAATATATGAGCCAATAAGGCAATAACCACCAAAATCAAAGAGGATCTCCAGTCTCAACTAGTCAATTAAGCCAAAATATATGCCACTCTAGAACTCACATTTCATATGTTCATACAAATCTTACAAGGACTCTTCCAGTATGATTCAAAGGTATTAACCAGACACAACTCTCATAACCATGCTTTTCACAAATTTAATGCACCTATTCTTTAGTCACAAATCTCTACAATTCAAAAAGCTTTTTCACATGGTTTAAAGCAACCAATGCTCATATGAACTGCCAAATAGAATATAGCTTAGATCATAAAACAAATTTTATTATTCGAAATAAATATTTGTGCATCGTCAGCATTTCTGGTTCAAAATAATAATCAGACTCGACAAGGAAGAATCAGGAATACAATCAAATGTGGGTAAAGCACACATCAATTAAAACCCTGGAAAAGATATCTTATCTATAAATATCGATGGAATGACAACACAGCTATCTACAATGCGTTATAAGGAAAAATCCCAACTGTGTCGCATAAAACACCAAGACAATAGATAAGCGGGGAAAGAAGATCCCCTTATTATCATTAATCTATTAACAACTCATCAAGTCATCATATACGCTCCGAGTGTCCCTACCATACTCCCTGGGATCATCCTGCATTACTTGGTCCCCTTCTTAGCCCAAGTCCTTCAGTGCAATAAGGGCAAGCAGTGCTGTAAGGAAACTTGCCCCCGTGTTCACATGGAGAACCAAGTAAGAGGAAACCAAGACAGGAATATACAAACAGTGAATCATTGAGATGATCTGCTGTCACAAGGGTCCCCCTCCAACATAGTACAATATTTAAAGATTGCTCTCTGCCCTGTTATAAGATAATTCAGTATCCACCACATAAACATTAGTAAGCACTTTGAACAAACAGAAAACCAATTTAGAAGGGACCCCAAGACTATTAAATTTCCTTTCTTCAAAGCCACAATTACTGCCCCTAAATTAAAATGAATATATCCAAGCCACATGAATAGTACTGCTAACAAAATGCACAAAAGAAACCACACACAGCAACTCATCAAAGAAAAAAGAGAGAGAAACTACCACAGCTTTAAATTTGCAACAATTAGAGAGAGGGGGGGGGGGGAGGGGGGGAGAACAGCAACAACTATTAGCAGTTCCCCAAAATTCACCTTTCTGTGCTTCTCTTCAAGGGGGAAAACTTTAACGTATTTCAAATTATACCTCATCTTGATCAAATATGCACGCAAAAAGAAAAATAAGAAAGCAGAGAGAAAATCTCATCATTACATCACTAATCAGAACACAAATCAAGCCTCCAACAAATAAAACTTAGGGCTTTTAACTTCTTTCTTCTGTGAAAAAAAAGGGATTTTAATACTAAAACCTCAGTGCATACAGTTGTAGAAACCAATTCATTGCTTCTTTTATGAAAAAATTATAGATTTATAACATTAACAAAACTCAACAATTACAAGATACCATCAGGCCAAAAAATGGAACAGAATCCATTTATCATAAATCAAGAGATTTTCACCATGAAATAGTTCAAATGGCTCAAGTTTGAGAACACTACAGAAACAGATGCAGCTGATATCAACAAAGACTTACTTGACAATTTCTCGTCTCGCTTTCCAGAAATGTTTTTGACCTAGCATCCCTACAACATCATCAGGAGAAATTTTCGTGCTTGACAAATTCTCTACAGTGGAGATTTTGGAAACATTGTCACTTTCATCCAAATTTCCTGCCTGTAGTAGGCCACTAGTCCTGGTATCATGACATTCGGCATCATTGTTAACCTCTTGTGCACTGGTTTGATTTGCTCTAGAGATAAGTCCTCCTGGTACAACGGTGTTTCCATTGTCAATATCCCTTATAAACTCCAAAAGACCATCATCACATTCATCGGCATTGGATTGTGAACTGGCTACACACTCCTGCTGTAGGTGAGCATCAGCTTGATGCAATCTACCAATATTGGACACAGAACAATCTTGATACTCTTGATTACATATCGACTTGGCTTGCCTGGCTATACTGTCCATAGTTTCTCCAGATGATATGTTTTTGACAGACCTAACTTGCTGCTCTTTACTGGAACTTCCTTGTGGACAGCCTTCACTTTCGCTTCTCCCATCTTTTCTGGTATCAACAAGTGGAGAGCCAAATTGCTTTGGATCCCTCTCACCATCATTTTCCACTGCTACTGAATAATCACAGTTCATAGAACCCATCCGAGTGAGACTTCTCCCATTGATACTCTCTAGTGTTCTATCATTTGATTGATCATTCCTCGAGTGAATGTATACAGGAACCATAAAGTCATCTTCATCTACTTTTTTTCTTTGTTCAGGTTGTGCCAACGAAGTGTTCGAACTTCCTCCATCATACTGGCAAGAACTATAACTCTCTCGACGAGTAGGTGCTTGAGAAGATGAATGAACTGGGAATACATAACTTCTCTCAAAGCCAGTCCCCTGCAAGTAATCAAGTATGTTATGTACATTCACGTTACCAATATAAATAAAATAATTCATGAACCTTCTAAACTTTCAAAATTGTTCATTCTTCACACAATATCAGAGTCTTTATGACCAAGTGATGAGGAATTCCATCTTTGCTGCCCCATTCTTCTAATCTCAACACAAAAGTTCAATTTAGAACACAGTATATTAAATCCAAATGACTCTTGCTACTTATAAAAGAATACATCTATGACCCTTCTCCTAGAAGCTTAAGCTTTTAATATCATACATAATAATGAATTCACAATTGATACATGTACATACAACAACAGCAACAACTAAACCTTGCTGTACTTGATGGAGTTAGCTACATGAATCTGACGACGCCATAGTATTTTACCATAAATCATGTACAAATGGAAACAATTATATCACAATTCACACACACAAAGACACATAAGACAATAAAACTCAAAAACCCTAGGAATGACATAAAGAGTGAGGAATGCCCCAAAATTGCAAGATACAACAATGGTCTTCCCTTGCCCAAAAATCAACTAATCAAACAGCCCAGCACATATATCTCAAAACGTAAAAATACTGAAAACTGATAACATAAAGCCACAAAATCAAAGAATTAATTACCTGGCTTGAGGATGGTGGAGGAGGGGCACTTGGATTAAGTGGGAGAAGGCGTGTTTGGTTGAACCTATTAGAGGGAACACCAAACTGTTCATAGAGTGCCATCTTATTCCTAGGTGGTGCTCTTGGCCCTCCTTTCTCTGTGTCATTGACATGAAGCCTTGGGAACATAGGCCCCACCACCTTCTCCTCCCCTTTCCCTCTCTTCATCCCCTCAATCTTCTCTTCCCTATTCTAATCCTAACAAAAAATAAAAATAAGAAAACACCCCACTTTTATTCTATGCTAAAAAAACAAAAAGGAAAACTCCAAACAAGGCACAAATCAATCAACAACCCAGCAAACAGAAAATCAAATTTTAAAAACTCAAGTCTAAATTGTGTAAATCTAGAAGTTGGGACTGATTGAGACTCCAGATGATGAAGGTGTTTGAAGTGGTTGTTCGTTTTAAAAGGAGCACTGAGAAGACAAAAGGCAGAAGAACATGGAAGAGGGTATTTAGGGACGCATATAAGAGAGGAGAGAGGGAGAGAGAGAAAATGAAACATGAAACTTGAACAAGAAAAGGAACATCATCCGTGTCCGATAAAAGGGAAAAGAGAAAAGTGCGGTGTTGTGTGGGGCCCGCCAAGATCCAGCTAGAAGATCTCTTTCTCCGGAGGAAATGTTTTTAAAAGAGTATTTCTTTTCTAACAGATATGGGCGTAAATATCTATATAAATCCATATAAATATAAAATAAGTGTTAAAGAGAGAATAAGTGAGATGAAAAAATAAGTGATAAGATTGATATATTTTATAAGTAGAGTTTTCAGATATTTGATAAAAAAAAATGTTGAAATAACAAAGTTATCATTTTAAGCCGAATTTCCCCCGGTCAAGAATGTTCCTCCTCTTCTATTTTTTATTGTTAATTATTATAAATTATCCTATTAACATTTTTTATTATATATTGAAGAGTTTAATTTCTTTTATATAGAGATAGTTGTAAAATTATTTTACAGTAAACGATGCTTTTTATCCTAATATTTTTTAATTTGATATTAATTTAATCCTAGTAAATTTTTTACATTAATTCAATCCTAAAATTTTTAATTTTAAAATCAATTTGAACCTAATAAAAGTTCTTTATATCAATTTGATCCTAATATTTTAAATTTTGAGATTAATTTAGTCCTAATATTTTTTATATGACATAAATTTGGTTATTTGTTTAAAGTTAAAATTCAATAAACTAACCAACATTGATGTCAAGATTAAAAATACTATAACTAAATTGATATAAAAAATTTTATTAGGATCAAATTAGTGTTAAATTGAAATTGTTAGGACAAAAGAGGTTGTTTACTCTCTAAATTAATTAAAATTTAAGGAAATTAAATCGTATTAGATAATGATCATTATAGTAACTATACATTAAAATTATTTGATTTTTTTGAAATTTTGTTTGTGCATAAAAATCAAATTCTATATTGAATTTTCAATTATTCTCAAAGTATATTACATTTTGGACAATTTTACAAAAAATAGATTCTTTTAAAAATAATTTTCTTCGGAATTTGAACTTTGATATTCTCATAACTTGCTTATTAATGCCCCCCTTACATACTGAGTTTAATTTTAATAAAGAATTAATATAATCATTGTATTACATATTACACATATATCATCAACAATACTTATATTTTATGATAACTATCTAAAAAAGTATCTATACCAAGAAATATGATAAGTGAATAATATAAAATATTTTATATTAATAGTATATCAAAATTAATTGTATATTTCATATAGACCTTTATAATTTTATATTTTAGGTTTACTTTAAGGCATAGCATAAACGTCAGATTAAGAAAAAAAATGGCCTTAAACAAGATTACCCAAGAACTACTTGCAGATAATCCAACAACTAAGTCCGAGGGCTAACAAAAGCGGAAATAGTCCTCCCCATTTTTTCTTTGATTGCAAGCTGGCGATCATTTGACATCTAATCAACGCATTCCTTTCTAAGCTTATTAAATATTTCTGATTATTATTATTATTTTATTTATCATTATTGTTTCCGCGAGTAGGTAGTTTTGTTTTGTTTTTGGGCATTTACCCCGTTTATAAAAAAAAGATGTATTTACTTTTTAGATATTTAATCTCATATTCTTATCCTAAAAATATAAAAAAAAATTATCACATTAATATATTTTCAAGTAATTTTATATAATGTTTAACGTATATATGCATTACCTCACTTTATTTGAATATTGGCAGTACCTAATTGCAATAAAATGAATTGTAATCGTAATTAATTACAATGAAAATGAATTATCATATTAAATCTTTACTAATTTAAATTAGTATTTATTTAATTATTGTCTCTCATACTTTTGGTTTATAGATAAAAGTTCAAATTGAAGGAAATGCTCTCTCCAATCTAGAACCTGAGTATGTCTATTGGCTTCTTGAGTGCTTGTAAAAATAGTTATAGGTTGCCCACTAACAAGACAAGTAGAGAACTCAATAATCAAATCTAAGTCATTATGATATACAAGGAGAAGATTGAGCGTACAAGTCAACCCCACCAATCTTGCCTCTCATATATAAATACATGTATAATTGACCTTAGACTTAAAAAAATTATTTAAATCGCATTCTTTTATTTATGGTTTTATTTAAAAATTCAAAAAAGGCTAAAAGTCCAAATTTTGAGATTTGGATTTTCTAAAGTAAAAATAATTATATATACTATATAAATTCAAGGTAGTTACTCTAAATCTATATGTCAAATATTGCTAAAATAATATAATATTGTTATCAATAAATAATAATCATATGTGTGTCGCATGTTATCTTTTTTTATAACTTAAATTAAGAAATTGGCAACTGCAAAGGAGTTTATTATAATTTTAGCAAACTCCAAGGACTTTTTAGTGATAATTTTATAAATATAAGAGGTATCAAATGTAATTGTCAAGTATAATTTTCTCACAATATTCTTCCTTCCTATCATTCCCAATTCAATTCCCAGTAAATTTATCAGTTGTTTATGGTTTGTATATACTCTACTAGTTATCGATGTTATTCTTGCTCCCAGAGTCAAGTTGGCATTGGAAGCGCATTCTCGGCTATCAATAGTGAGTGGATTTAAGCTGATGGTCATACTTTTATCATTATTAGTACTTTTTTGGTATTATATAAATTATTTTATGAAATTCTAGAATGATTTATGCCAGATATATGCTTTCATGAATTATGCCAATTTCAAAAATATTATTGTTTTTCACATTTATTATGAAAAATGTTATTCTGAAAGCTAATGGAACCATACTTGTTATCTGTATATGCTTTAGAACTACATTTATTTTAGTTTAGAAAATGTATAAAACCTTAGTTTAATATGAACAACAAGAATATATGGGTCACCATGAATATTAGTTTTTTGTAGCTAGTAATTAGTGAGAAACAGAACAATGAGTTAAAAGCTGCAAAATCGTTAACCTTGGTACCAAATGATTCACTTGAGAACTAGCTCAACCATTGCCATAGTGAGGAACCTAATATGGTGTCTGTATTATAGGACCTATTTTGGTGGCCTCCAGTTTCAATTATCAATTTAGTACAGTTACTTTATTCAGTTTAGTTCCTATTTTTCCATAAGTTACTATTTAAAAATTCGGTTAAAATATTATTTTCAATACAGCTATATATTTAAATATTAAAATATTATATGCTAGTTACATGTATATTTTTGTATTATTTTGTTGTTCCATGTAGGTTGTGAGTGGAGACCCACTCACCGAGTTTTGACGAACTCACCCGTATTTTTTCTCCCATACATATTGTCGCAATCGGGATCGCGACGGGGACGGCGAAAAAGAGAAAATTTGTTGAAAATATTGGAGTCGCCACCAAGTTTATTTAAAATTGGGAAAACGTTGGAAAAACCCATTTTTCTTTAGAAAATAGCCTTTGAAACCAGTTTGAGTTCAGGAGTCGGTTATGTATAGGGAATGGCAGGAATTTAATCCCACGCACCCTAGTACACCCGTCCTTGGACGGTACCTTTAATTAATTGTGCAAATTATTAATAACCTTTGGAATATTTATTTATTTTTATTTTTACTTATAAGAAAATTACGAAGAAAATAAACTTTCTTTAAAAGGAAATTTTGGAGCATCAAACCGTCACGATTCAGATGTCCAAAATATTAAGTTAACAAGTCATCACGGCTAAATTAACATTTTTATTTAAATATTTACAATTTAATAGTTAACTCAAATTAACATAATAAAAATAATAACGAAGTAACAATAAAATATTTACAAACAAAATGAAATAACATTATGAAAATTTAATTTTAACTTGACAGGGATCAAAATCGTCTACTCCTACGTATCCCCTGGTGCAATAGGGAATTCAAAGTCACGTAGTTCTTTTGAAAATATTGGTGTATTATTTAATCTTATTGTGAAAAGGAGTTCTAGAATATTAAACTGTCACAGCTAAAATATTCTGAAACATAAAGTTAACAAATCGTCGCGATTAAATTAACTTTATTTTTGAAAAGAGATTTTGAATATCAAGCTGTCACAGCTAAAATATTTCGTAACATGAGATTAATAAACCGTCTCGGCTCAATTAACCCCCTTTTTAATACAACTCATCAATTAATTAAGTAAATAAATCTTAATAAAATACTCAAGTCCTTATTTTAAATCCAAAATGAATAAAACTCCTCTTTTTAGACAAAAATTCTAATTTTAATAGGAACCAACAAAGTTAATGCATAAAAACAAATACCCCATTAATTTGAACCAAATATATATATATAACATAAAACAATTAAGCTAACAAAAGCAAAATTTATAAACACAAACACAATTAACTTAAATAAAACATATAAACATTTAAAATAATTAAACTAAAAAACACGTAAACATAGAACAATTAAACCTAAAGAAAAAATCATAAACATAAACATAAATAATTTATGCACACACATGGGTATATGAATAATTAAATTAAACAAAGTAAAATTACACAATAAATTTAAGCAAAACACATAAACATATAAAATAATTAAATTAAAACAGTTACAAATAGAAATTAAACAAAACATATAAACATAAAATAATTAAACTATAAATATAAACATAAAAAATTTAAGCAAAGCATTTAAAACAATTAAACTAAAGAAAGGTCCCAATTTTTATTTTTAATCTTCTTCAATTAATAGAAACATTAACACTAAATTCATCCAAGATAAGGAAAAGAAACTAAAATGAATCACTTGCTTTTGTTTTGTTTTGTTTTTTTTGTTTTTTTTTTAAAAAAAAAGAAAAGAAAAAAAGAACCTGCAAGCTAAAAGGAAAGCATTCCCGTGACATTGGTTTCAACCCCTTTTTTTTGGTCAAGTATTTCAACTTTCAACATAATTTTTTATTCCCTTTTTCTTAAAAGAAACGTACAGCAAGATTGCTTTTCTTATTTTCTTTTGACTCCTTTGCACATGGAGATGATGTGGGAGACTGAGACCCACACACACATATTCAAACGCATACACACTGACACCAACACTTGTTTACACGCGCACTGAGAAAATGCAAAGAACTGAGAAATTTTTCTTTTTTATTCCCTCACCTAACCAATCAGACCATTGACTAATCCTAAACATAAAGGAAAATCCAATAGCAACGTGGTCCAAGCTGGGTAAATAAAGGAAAACAAATGAATAAACAATAATAAATGAGAGAAGCACTTTATCAACAAAGGGCATGATAGTGGGTTAGGATTTCATTTTTCTTGGCTGAAACACAGAAGGTATGGGTTAAGGGTACACACACATGCATACAAACCATTCTCTCTCTCTCACACACAAGCACAATATTCTCTCACACACACATACACCAAACGCACGCGGACAGAGAAGTAAGGAAACAAGGAGAGAGGAAGCAAGAATGAGAGAAAGAAAGAGATGGAGAGGTGCTGTGGCCAAGGGGAGATCGTGGCGGCTGATTTAGGAGCAGAGGAGAAACAGAGGCATGGCAGCGTGGGTGTGGAGGATGATGGTTGCAGGAGGAGGAGGAACCATGGAGAGGAGCGCGCGGCCGTGAGGGATGGAGACCGTGCGTGGTGAGGCTAGCGAAGATCGGCGAAAACTGAGGGGGAGAGGGATGTGCGATGGTTGTGGTTCGGTTTCAAGAGGTCACGGTGTAATGGTGGAGCTCGTGGGTAAACCGTGGAGGATGCGATGGTATGGTCTCTCCGCGGTGGCTGGAGGTGGAGATCCGATCCGGCAGCTGGGAGGAAAGCGCGGAGTTCGCGCATGGTGGTGGTATGTGGTTGTTCACGATATGGAGAGGGTAGCGGCTATGGTGGTTCGGGGTGGCTTGCGGAGGTTGTAGATCGGGATTATGGTTGGGTGATGCGGTGGCTACGGGAACTCATGATGGAAGAAGGAGGAGCGGCCGGTGGTGAAGGGCGGTGCTTCACGGTGGTTTCAGTGGGTGGTTGAGGTGATGAATCGGTAGTTGGAATCATGTAACGTGGTGGTTGGACTAGTGGTGGTTTGGTGATTTGTGGTGATGATGTTGATGGGGAGGGGCTGTGATGGTGGCGGTAATGGAGGGGAGGGGAGTGGTGGTGTATGGTGGTTTCAAGTGATGGTGATGGGCTGAAGGGGGAGGGGCCGTGATGGTGGAAGGTGGCCGCGGCCCCCTGTGTCTTCCTTTTTTAAAAAAAAAAACTGATGATGATATTGCTGATGATGATGGTATTGTTTACCTTATCACTGGATTCTATTTTGCTAGAATTGTTGATCTCTGTATATGTATTTGAAATTTTTTGGTTGATTGTTCTTGCTCTCTGATGCTGCTTTCTGAATTGGAATTCTTTTTGATTCAGTTTTTTTTTCAAGGAAAGTTATGCCGATGGTAGTGTTGATGCCCTTCTCTCTGTGTATCCCGTGTTAATATGTTTCAACTCCACCGAAAGAGATCTAAATTCCAGAACACCATCATTGCCTCTGTTTGATTTTTTTGTTTTCTCTCCTCCCCAAACTCTCGTGACTTCACAGGTGCGCCTCGGGGGTGAGGGAAAAGGAAGGAGAATCGGACACAAGTCCGTGAACCTCCTGTTTCTTTTTTTTTTTTAGTAAGTAATTAAAGAAACTGTAAATAAAATAAAGAGGTAAACTAGATGCAAAATTCGGATTTTATTGTTAAAAGATTGGACAAAATTGGGTGTTCACACACATACAGCTATAGGTTTGGTTGCATCACGTGATCCACCTCAATAGTATTGCAGTTTCCTTTGGCGAGCTTCACTTCAAAATGAAGCTTCACATGGGTTCATGTTAGTTTTAGTAGTGCTCCAGTAGTCATCTAGGCAGGATCTTAGATATAAATAGTTTATATTTATTTATTTTCAATCTTTAGTTATTTTTTTTATTGATTATGTTTGGCTATGACCCAAATTAGTATCACTCAATTTTGTGTTAGGATTTATGATTTGGATATACTACATGATTATGATTTGAAATCGATTTTTTATAATTATTTGATATTTGGATTAAACTTTGGAATAGAAATATATTATTTTATGCATGCTGGCCATTTACATTACTAGATGTTTTCATGGGAACCAATCTCTTATGTGCCAATCACGCTTCCAAGTCAAATCGTGACAAATAATATCAAGCATGATTCTATGTGATGCACCCAACACAGCCTTAATAATATATTTCCACCAATATTCCACTGGAGTTTAATTTTGATATACTAAGTATAAAATTTTTCTAAATTGTCATCAAATCAAATCATGGTCTTTCAAATGACGAGTGTGAAACTCAATTATTTTTATTGATTGATGTGATAATATATATAATCCAATAACATTATAATAACCAAGTATATAGAAATTAACCTTGTTGCTGCCCGTAACCTAAATAGGGAGGCAAGAGATCCAAGGCTCCGCTGGCTGGTTCCTTCGGCAATCTCCACGGCGGGGCGGGTGCCTGCAAAAAGGACTCCGACGTCCAAGTAAGTGAGAGTTTTGTTGAGAATTGATAACAAGAATATTTGTAATACCTGCCACTGTTACACTTTCTATTCTCTATTTATACGAAGAGGGGTGTCCATATATGGTAATTTTAAGGCTGAGCTATCCAATATGGAAGGAATGTAGATCGTTTTAGGCACTATTTTGGAATGTGTTAGAGTCCGAGCTCATCCTGAGATACAATCGAACTCATCCCGCTGTTCACAGGATTCCTGGTTGGCCGAGGCATGTCCTGGGATTCTTCTGAGGTCCCCGCCCTCTTCAAAGCTCTTACTTCCACACTATGGGTGGGGAGGAACCCCCTCTAGGCGCTGGGATCCAATGCAATGGAGTTTCTATTTCGAGTTCCGGAATTCCGATGTTAACAAAACTATAAAACCTAAATCCTAAATTGTACACATTAAACTGTTTCAGTTCTACTAAAACTCTCTTTTTCAAGATATATTAGAATCCAATTAAAACTCTTGCTTGACTGTCTAACAACAATGCTCAACCCCAAGTTACTCCTTATAATAATGTGTGATATGAGTAACTTGAATAACAAAAGAAGAAAAATGTTTAGTTGATAACTAAAGCTATAAACATACTTACATTACATACCTTATTATCATTAGATGTGATGAGTGGCTCCTACACATTTCACTCACTCATCACATCTAATGATGATAAAGCATGTATTGTAAGCTTGTCTTTAGCTTTTATTGTGAACCTAACACTTCTCAACCAAAGAAAAAAATTAATTTAAATAATTTTTTTAATTTCATATACTATCCTAATGTTTAGAATGTTTTAATAAGATGAAATTGGATTGAATTCTATCAAGATTTTTGTGCAGTGTAATTTTTAATGATAAAGTGTGTAGTGTAAGCTTGTTGTTGGTTTTTATTGTGAACTTAATACTTATGAACCAAAAAAAAAACTAATTTAAATATTTTTTTAATTTCATATACTAACTTGATGTTTAGAATGTTTTAATGAAATGAAATTGGATTGAATTTTATTAAGATTTTTGTTTACATGTTATTTTTAATTATTTTGCTGTATTTTAAATTTTTTAATATTTTGTTTGTATTACATGAAGTTATATTTATGCATCATCCCATTTTATTTGCACAACAATTAAATTTTATAATTCAAATTTAAAATATTTTATGAATAAAATTTAAGATAATTTATGAAATATGAATTCATTATAATTGATTTTAGATTGTTGAATTTTGATTATTAATAAAAATATTGTTTTAAAAAATTACATTATATTTTTTAAATAAAATATATTAAAATCAAAATAATGTAATTAGCTCACTCAAATAAAGTATTTTACAAATGAAGAAAATATAATTATCTATGAAAACAAAAAATTTAAAAAATAAAAAGAATTTAATTGAACCATTTTACTTCCTTAGTATTTTAAATTTTCTTATATTCAAGTAAGATTATTTTGATATTTTTATTTGTTAAATTTTAATTTTCACAAACCCATTTAGGTGCGATTTACTTTTTAGGGATTTAATGAAATTGAATTTTCTTAAATTTTAATTCCTGAGCAAAATTTAATTCCAAAATAAGGAAGAAATTGGGAAGGAAATCAATTCTTGTGAAATTGTGAGCGTGTTTTGCAATTTCGCCAACAACACAGCGGAAATCGAGTTGCAGAAGCAAGCAAGCGCCCATTTCATTTCGCAACATGGATATAAAAGGAGAGTGCGTGCGTGTATTACAGACAGTATAGGGAAGCGCATTGAGAGAAACCAGTGATGTAACGACGATCATCACATGGCTTCTTCCTTTTCTTCTTCTTCTTCTTCTTCAACTCCCACTCCTTCCTTTCAAACTCGCATTCCTCTCCCTCTTTCTTCTTCTTCTTCTTCCCCTTCTCTTCAAGGTTTGTATTCCTCTGTTCTCTCTTTCTCAAACCTATCTTTTGCTTGTTTCTCAGATTTTAACTTCTTCCAGTTGCGTCCTCTTTCTCTATTGAGCTAGGGCTTCGATTTCGCCAGAAAATGTGCAATCGGCGATTGCTCCTGAATTTCTCAATAATTTGATCGCGTTATTTATTTCTTTTTTTTTACGCTTCTACTATTTGATCGAGTTGCGTTGTTGAGTTTTATTTTTCCTTTTTCCGCTTTTTTCGCTCTCTTCGATTGTTTTTTTCGTTTTTATTTTTTTTCTGCACACTTCACTGTTTGTTTCCCGATAAAATGTGCCATTGGCAATTGCTTGAGAATTTCCGATAATTTTTTGTTCTAATCGCATTCTTTCTTGTTTCTCTCTGTACAATTCTATTTGATCGAGTTGCTTTGAGTTTTTTTTTTCTTCATTCCGCTGGTTGTTTGTTGAGAAATGGTGCGATTATTGCGTTCTTTCTGCTTTCTTTAGGTACAGATCTACTGTATGATGGCGTTGCGTTTATTTTGTTTTCTTTTTATCATTTCGTTGTTTATTTGACCAGAAAAGTGCGGTTAATTCTCAACAATTATGTACTGTTTGCTTCTTAAGAAAATATGCGATTATTTCAGAATTCCTTACTAATTATGTAACTGTTTGCTTCTTAAGAAAATGTGCGATTATTTCAGAACTCCTTACTAATTATATAACTGTTTGCTTCTTAAGAAAATGTGTGATTACTTCAGAATTTCTTAATAATTTTGCAACTGTTTGCTTCTTAAGAAATTGTGTGACTACTTCAGAATTTCTTAATAATTTTGTCGCGTTCCTTTTTGTTGTCATTCTGTTGCTGCTTGATCGAGTTGTGTAGATGTTTATTAGATCACTGACTTGTATTGTGCGTGCTTCGATTTCCTATTAGGTGACAAACCTCTGAATGATGTTGAGTCTTGCTCCAACACGGTTCCCATTCACGTGGTGACCGCCGTGTCTCAACTACCTGCTGAGTTTCTTGAACCCTCACCTCAGAAGCCTATCGTCATTGGCTTTGATTGCGAGGGTGAAGACTTGTGTAGCACTGGGAGAGTCTGTGTAATGCAGGTGAATTGCATTTCCTTTGTTCTCTTAACTTAGATTATCACATATGGGCATTTATACTGTATATATTGAGCTGTGTGCTAATTTCAGTGGTTCTTTGCTGTGTTTGGATTAATAGAAACAGCTTTTTTGTGCTATGTTATGTTTCCTAATTGCCTCTTGTAAATGTAAGATAGTGGTTGCTCTAAGTTAGATTATCAGAGATAAGAATTTTAGACAGTGTATACTGAAGTTTTGTATTAATTTCAGTGGGTCTATGCTATATTTGAATAAATAAGAGCAACATATTATTGCTATGTTTTGTCTTGAATTGCAGGTTTGTAATTTTAGCATAGTGGTAGTTTGTGTCGATGTTCACTGCTGTATCATTATTGTTGAGGATTATTATGTTAAATCTTGGTACAAAACTTGGCTTGACTTTTGTGTTTCTGCAGCTTGCATTTCCAGATGCTATATACCTGGTTGATGCAATCGAAGGGGGAGATGTGCTTATCAAAGCCTGTAAGCCTGCACTTGAGTCTGATTATGTCACAAAAGTGATTCATGATTGCAAAAGGGATAGTGAGGTCTCTGTTTTATTTTATTGCTTTCTTCTCCTTTATTTCTATTTTGTTTTATCTGTTGAAGTTTCAGAAATATTCTATCAAGGAAAAGAAAAGTTTGATGGGCATGAGTTCTCATTTGAGCATTTTGAACTTTCCCTGACAATTTAAAGCACTTATAAAAATATTATTGCTTTCTAGGCATTGTATTTTCAGTTTGGCATCAAGTTGAACAATGTGATGGATACCCAGGTGAGCTTTCTCTTCCAATTCTGTTAGGTCTTGTTCAGTTAGCTGACTAGATTGCTTCCACAATTGCAAACTTTTTTATAAATACAGACCCGAAGTGTTTTTATGATTATGCCTTTGGATATATATTTTAATTATTATTTGATTCGCTTGAATATGTTCATAAATCTAAATTAAACTGCTTAGCTCCTCATTGTCTTTGATCCTTTCAACTATAATATGATTAATAATAATGTGCAAGGTTTATATGGTTTTCACTTCAGTTTGTTGTCTATCTTAAGTAATACAGCATGTGCCATCAATTTTTGAACAGTTTTAGTGATAAATATCTTGCATGATATTACTCATTCAGCTCATGAATAAATCACCATCTTTTTATGTAACATGGGTTTACTTTTGCTAGAATATTACCATTTATTCAACTGTATTTGTTTGGTTGTTGTAACTTAGCTAGTAATCTACTCCATGACTGATAGTAATGGTCTCCTTAGTTTATTGTATCCATACTATAAATAAGACATCAAGGTGCAAGCCTGTAAGTGAAATTTCTTGAACACTCTGGTTTAACATTTTATATCAACATATAAAAGTGGTAACATCCTTCATGACCTAATCCTTTCACTGTTAGGAAAAATTTTGAACTCCTCATTCATGGTGTCTCTGACCCATGAATGTATCTCATATCTCATTTCTTATACTTATTCCATCCACTGCAACCCGTGAATATACCTTCTGTATGAGTTTGTAATGGAGGTGATCCATGAATTTATGAAATGTCATGGTTGGAGAGAAGGAATGGCAATCGTATTAGAGATAAACTCCCTCAGTGGTTTTATTTTTTTTTTCAGTGTTTGTGTTAGGATCGTAGGATTCTTACACAGGTGTAGTGTTTTAAATATTGATCATTGTGTTCATTCAAGTGATTAATCGTATCCCTTATTTTCATTCAGATTGCTTACGCTCTGATAGAGGAGCAGGAAGGGCGGAAGAGATTGACAGACGACTGCATTTCCTTTGTTGGCCTCCTTGCTGATCCAAGCTATTGTGGTATTATATATGTCGTGGTATCTGCAAAATGTTTTTGCTGATCATGGTTTCTTTGTATCATTGACCAAATTATTCTAGATGGAGATGATTGATAGATTCTAAAAAATTCCTGAGTTAACATTTCTTCCTTATTCACTCTGGCTGTTTGCATGCAGGCATTTCGTATTGTGAGAAGGAAGAGGTTCGGGTTCTCCTTCGACAGGTTGGTTTTTGAATAATCTTGGTTGGCAGATGAAACTTTATACATCCATGTTCGGAATTTAAAATTGTTGGTCTATCATGCGTTTGATTTCATCATGAGATTTTATGTCCATGGTCTGATGATTGAGATACCAAACACTAAGAAGAGCATGCAACTATTGAAAGTAAGAAACAGTAAATGTAAGAAACTGTAAAGCATCATTATTCTTCTAGGCTTATAATTTATAATTATTCATATCATAATATTTTACTCTTTTTTAGCTCTAAGGAGCTCCTAGTGGAGCTGGGGGATGGAGGAAGGGATGGGCATTTGGGGATCGAACCCCTGACCCAACAGCAACCACCCCCTGGCACAAGGACTAGGAGAGCCACTTGAGCTACAGAACATTGGCAATATATGAATTTTATTTATCCATGTGTGGGTATTGATACTATGTTCAAGTTAATAAGAAGAATTTGCATGGGCTATGAAAGTAGAAATATTGAATATTTACGTATCAATGCTATCCAACTACTCTCTATCATGTTGTGGTATTATTTTTAAATGTGTTGTCAGGACCCCAAGTTTTGGACATACAGACCTTTATCTGAACTCATGGTTCGTACTGCTGCTGATGATGTCCGTTTTCTTCTATATCTTTATCACCGAATGATGGAGAAACTGAATGAGCGGTCCTTATGGTATCTTGCGGTTCGTGGTGCCTTGTATTGCCGATGCTTTTGTGCGTCCAGTACGGATTTTGCTGATTGGCCGTCTCTACCTCCTATCCCAGGTCTAGATAATCTGAATGATAATATTATATATGAAATATATTTTCTTATTTCTATATCTCGAAACTACGTGAATGCACGATGTTCCCAAATGCCTTTAAGTAAGTCCTCCTAGACATCACCAACAAAGTTTAAATTCAAATATAATATCAATAATGATATTTGAATTAAAGTTGATGGAATAATTTGCCTGTTGAAATAACAGTACTATAGTGAATGTATGCAGCTCAAGGGTGAAGCATATACAAAAAGAAATTAGATATGAACTATTAATGCCTACTCTGTTCTGACATCCTGCTTTTTCTTTTTCCTTTCTTGGGGCTGGGGTTGGGGCTTGGGGGTAGAGGTTCTGTATATGTGTATGTGTGCAATGTATTGTTACTTCTCTTCCACATTCAGGCAATCAGATTATAGCTTAGTGAAACTTTGGTCCTCTTTGCTCATTGGACTAGACTACATAAAACGGGGCAAGTTTCATTTTTAGCTTTGTAGGTTAATTTAGTACAAACTACTGGATATATGTGTCTGCAATGCTTATATGATTTATTCACGCTATTGATTTCTAAACAATTTGTTCTTTTCTTTTTTAGATAAACTGAAAGCTGATGGAAATGGCCCCGAGGAAGAAATTCTTTCAGTGGTAGACATTCCCTCAGGAAAGATGGGACGTGTTATTGGGAAAAAAGGGGCTACAATTTTGACAATTAAGGAGTCTTGCAAGTACAAATTTGTTTCTATGCTTTCCATTTCCTTGGTTTAGCAAATAATTTCTTTGTGGCTGAATTAGTAAATGCTTTGATCCATCATTTGATTAGCCTATTTTGATTTTAAATGCATTTGTTGGTTCAGTGCTGAAATCCACACTGGAGGTGCCAAGGGCCCACCTGACAAGGTTAGTTATCTCAACACCCCTTGCCATTAATTCATGAACTCAAGGTTCTTAGTGTGTGATTTTTTCTGTACAACGGTTGCTGATTTGGTATTGATTTGTTCATATGTCTATATACATATATTACTTGGTACATGATATTTGCATAGATATGGATGGTGTTCAAATTTTGTTATGACTTATGTTATTTGTACTCACAATATATGGGACACCGTGTCGACTTGCATCTCATTCACCGTTGGAGGGGGTGTGGACCTTATTCAAGTATGATCCACATCTCATCTAATGATGGATGAGATGTAAGTTGACACGGTGTCTCATGTCTTGTAAGTACAAATAACATTTTTCTTTTGTTATGTACCTGTTGTGGTGCCTTAAACTTGCAACTGATCTTTTTATGATGGATTTTATTGAAAATACTTATGATCTCTGGCAACTTTTTTACTTGGTTAATCTGAAGCATTTCATCTACAGTCTGTTATTCTATTACCTTTTTATGTGTTTTTGATTGTCACCAATGTTAGTGTTAAAAGATTCCACACAGAAACACTGATTTTTTTAATGTTGTGCCTGAACAAGTGTTTCATATTTTTATGCAGGTCTTCATCATTGGACCAGTGAAGCAGGTGAGGAAAGCCGAGGCCCTAGTTAGGGGTAGAATCCAGAATATATAGTGAGGAAAATGCTTTGCTTCTCCTTCAATTGAACATATATCATACCTCAATTTTCTTAGCCTATAGTAACTGCCTCTGATAGTAGGGAATGAATTAGGGGGTTGGAGTTGATCAATACCTCCGACCCCTTTTCCCCGCTCGCATCTTCCGGGGAAAAGAAAGACAAAAATAAACCGGATTCTAACAACAGAACTGCTTAAAAACTATTTCGTTTCTTTCCTCGTTCAACGGATTTTAACTGCTCTGGTAGGAAAGGCGCCGCGGCTCTTAACACAACTGGCTAAAGATTAAACGAGCGTTGCCTTGTTCGTCGTCACGCGAGTCTATGGTTTCACAGATAAAATGTAACTGTATAATAATAATAGTAAAAAAAAAATGTAAAAGGTTGCATTGTAATGTCTTTTTGAATTTTTTTCATAAATCAAGTTGGGAGAAGAAAAGTTTATTTGAATATGTAGCTGTTAAAAGTCTTAAAAAAGATGAATTAAGCATAGATTTGTTTCATTTGCTGTTCTATATTGATACGTCATCTGCGAGCACAACGAACGAAAACGACGTGCTGTTTTTCTGAAGCGTTTGCTCTTCCGGGGTTCTACAAGATTTCTTTTCAAGTTTCCAGTTTGGTTAAGAAATCTTTTCCCCAATTGCCGTACGTCCGCATGTGCTCTTATTTTTCGTTTTACTATGATGCACAATTTTTTGTTCTATTTATCCAATAGTAAATAGTAAAATATTATATTTCAACCGTTAGCCTCTTGCACAACAACTAATAAATGTATCGTCAGCGTTTTATTGTATTTTTTAAAATTTGTAGGTGAAAAAAGGTCATGCTTTCCTTCTCTTCCAATATAAATCAGAATTTATCAAAATCTCCTCCTACATTCACATTTTGATAAAAAAAAAAAAAATGGCTGTGAGTGATGTTACTTCGTCATTTGTAGGACTATTTGGTGGTGAGAAACAAGATGATCTTTGAAGTGTTCAAATCAAATTAGAAAATGGAAACACAATTTACCGTGAAACTAGGTTACTAGGTTATAGGTTGGGGTGAGTAGTTTGCTTTTGATACTCAATTCCTTCTATTAAACACTAAATTTACGTTTTCCTGTTGCCATTACATGTAAAGATTTTGAATTATTTTCACTTTTCTCTTCCCCGTAACCCTTCCCTTTGAAGTATTAACTCACCCTTATTCGAGGCTAATAAACAGTTCCACCCGGCGATCAATAATTTCAATATTTCAGAAATAATTGGGGTGAATGAAAGCATGCTTTGCATGATACGGTTTGTTTCCTTACCTTTCAGTTTTCATTGCATGAACTAGATTCATCAAGATGAATTCTTGTTCAATCCTAGTTTTTTTTTTCACTCTGCACCGATATGACTTCCTGTCCTCCTCCCCATGACTAAATTCCCAACATCCCTGCCGAAATACAATCTTAAGAAAATATATTTGTACGAATAACCTGTCCGGAATTTGCCGTGTCCTGAATTTGCAAGTGCACCCACACTAGTCCACTAATGCACTGGCAGAGTGAATTTCACTTGTGAGTATATTTGGTTAATGGGTAAAAATATATGGTACATTTTAATGGATAAATTTTATATATAAGATTCATAAAATTTCAATATTTAGTTGAAAAGTAAAAATAGGGTGTAAATTTTTATGAATTAGGCTAAATTTACAACTGAAATTTAATCCATAAATATTTACACATTTTTATCCCAACCAAATATACCCTAAATGTAAATTTACCTACATAATTTCAGATGATATCATCCGCTTCAAGATCAACATTAAGTTTAACATAAGAGATTATACATGCTATATAAGTAAGATCAACAGCAGCGGTAAGAAAGCAAAACAGAGATACATTATAGTTTGGAACAATCGAACAAAGTAATATGACTAACATGTAATAGGTTGAACAGGCTGATTCAAGTATTTAATGACTAAACATATAATCCCCAGCCTTACCGTTGAAAGGGATATTTAACAACTCAAAACAGTGCGACCGGAAACTCTGGGCACTGCAAGATGTCGCAATCGATCAGACACCCAATAGCAACTTTAAAATAATAAAAATCACAGCAGTGTGAGAAATATATATGAACAAAACCCACCATGCCGAAGATCTAAAGAGTCAAGATAATGCCGACACACAAAGAATGGGTAAAAATGTTATAGCTGAGTACAAAATTTTACTTTTGGAACCCACCAAATTGATATTGTTGACTGCCAAGGCTTGAGAAGAAGTCATCTCCAATTTCTGGCTGTGATGGAGTGAATCCTGATTTACCAAGACCAGATCCTGAGCCCATAGCTCTACCCATGTAAAATGAAGGCAGAGGGCCTTTTTCCTTTTCATCTGATCCATCACTCAATCCACCCACAATTCCAACATCTGCAAGATTTACCTTTTTGGCTGCAAAAGAATGAAAGAAGAATTACAGAAGCTAGTCAACCAATTGGCATAATGGGGTGGGGCATCACACAATCAGGCAAGTAAGAGAATAAATTATTCTTGAGAGTGAATTTCTTTCACAAGTAAACAATTTAACTCATTGATTCATAATAATGCACATGCATAGGGGAGCGAGAGGTGGGTAGATGGAACACACAAACACAAGCAGTTTACTAGGATCCTCCAACTACATCCACGAATGTATACTCAAGCAGGGACTTGTGGATCTTTAAGATATCATATGAGAAAGCAATGCATTAATTGCAGAGGGAGGCAAGGACAGTGTCCGGAAAAGCGAAAACCCTAGGAATAGATTGTGCTAGGACATGCTCTTGGAAGAAAGAGGCAATACAACACATTATTTAAAATTTGCAGATACATGGGATAAATAGCAACTTCACATTGATGCCGTGGAACAGCTGTGAAAGTAGTAAAGATGATAAACTTACGGGCAGATATATTGAGATCAATCAGTCCACGGCTTAGTGAATCAGCCCAAATGCCAGATTTCACCTGGAATGCATCCCTTTTAGGTGAAACTTTAGAGTCTGCTAAAGATTTACCATTCACATTATCATGGCCGCCATCACTGACAACATTATTTGAGGGCTGTGATGATACTGAATCAGATTGAGAAGTAAATTCACCAAAAGCATCAGATCCATCAAAATTATTAAGTGGAATAGCAGCAAAGGGATCAAAAGTGCTATTATTCACAGGACCAGAATTTCCTGTCTTGGCTGGCTGCACAACTGGTTCAGGAACAGAAAACAAGTCCACTGTTGGTGCAGCTGAAGGAATGGCTGGTTGTGATGCAAATAGATCCACTTCTTCCTGTATACGAGATCACAAGAATATAAACAAAAAGAAATTCAGCTCTCTGTGCAGCCTCCAAAAGATTAAAAAGCAATTCAGCACTATCAAGGAAAATGTGCAAAAAAGAAGTCAAGTAGGTGAACATTATTCTCTCCCATGACTTGCTCACAATCACAAAAGTTTTTTAAGATGTACAATATCTCTCACCTAATTCAAAACATTCAGTATAACATCAAAAATGGTGCAGTGATAATAATTGTAAATGGCACACCCCACTTCACCTCTTGGTTTCCCTTCCCCAACCACTTCAGCATGCTAACTTCTACAGTTTTACCTTAATTACATTCTTAAATACATACTAATTTGGGAGATGAAACTGATATTATAATTCATAATAAAGAACAGGCCAATAATATTTACTTCAATGAAGTACAATTCAGTCAAGCAATCATAATTGAGCAACATAGGCAGCATTCTATCTTTGAGGCACCAATGATCATGGAAGAGGGAAGTTTTGAGCTTAGGACATAGTAATTAGTAGAGGATGCTGCCATAAAATCAGTAGATAATTGCTACAAGACATGAAAAAACAACTGCAATTCTAAAAGCCGATGAAATCTAACCTTGGGTTGAGAACTAGCCCCTTTGTCTGCACGAGGTGCAGCTGATATAAATGCTGCATCTGAAAATAGATCAACCTCAGACACACTACTCGTGGCAGGCTTTTCTGTAGAAACAGATGTTGGGGCATCCACGAGGTCACCGAGTAAATCTTGTCCAAAGAGATCGACCTGATTAGAGCTCCCAGCTGATGCCTCTGTTGAAATGAAAACTCACTGATTCAATATCATTTGAAATGTAAACACTCCGGTCAAAATAATAATGGTAGATCCTGCCACCAAATTATGGTCAATTTGGTTTTCCCCCTATTTTTCTGCCAGCAACCGCCATGGGGCTGGGGGAAGGGGGTAAAATTTATAGTGTACAACACCCTGTTCACCGGTTTCAGCATATGACATTAGTTTGTCGGTACAAGAATAAACAAAGCAAGTCATAATAATGAAAGAAAGGGGATTACTTGAACGCTACTTTTGCTACCCCATTCTTACATCATTTCCATTTTTGATAATAAAAATTGAAAAAAAGAAAAGAAAGAAAGAAAAGATTTCAACTATCACCATCCTTTCCCAATCCGCCCCCAAAGAAAAATAAAAAAGCAAAAATAGGAGATGTCTAGAGAAGAATGCAAAAATAGTGTGCAAATATCATTTTTCCAATCTGACAAATCTACAGACAAAATCAGCTCTACTGCGTTGGTATAAAACTTAAAATTTTATATGTAACTGAAAATGCTAAAAACTGATTTTATTTATTTATTTATTTATTTAGATTCTGATTATTTTTAAAAATTATTCAAATATATGAAAAAGGAATTGTTTGAGTGAAAAAAGTGATTAACATCATTTTCCAATCTGATAAATCTACAGATGTAATCAGCTCTACTGTGTTGGTATAATATTTAAAATTTTATATGTAACTGAAAAGCTAAAAACTAATTTTATTTATTTACTTTTTTAGATTCTGATTATTTTTTAAAAATTATTCAAATATATGAAAAGGGAATTGTTTGAGTGAAAAAAGTGATTGAGTGAAAAAAGCGAAAACAAACGCACCCTATATGTTGAACTTAGAAGGCCTGTATACTTAATAACAGCAAAAGTGCATGACGGTAATTTCTACTGAACTTGAATGGATAGCTCAACATTGCCCTTAAAATTAAGAGAATGGAATCAGCAACAGGGACTTAAGAGACTCTTTAGAACACTTACTAGTAGAAGTTCCTCTTGGATCAAAATCATCAAAGTCATCCTCAGTATTGTTTGCAGGTGCACTTGAACTTTGAGAAGCAACTGAACTGTAACTATCATAGGCATTAGTAGCAGATGACTTTGATACTCTGGAAGGCATATTCTCCTGACTTTTGCTGCAAGATAGAAATTCTGAAATAAGAACAGGGCAATATAATACAATTATTGCAGAATGGAGATTGGAGAGGCAACAGCATGTGCCTGTCTGACCAAAAAAACTGAAGCCAGTGCAAGTAAAAGGGACATGAAATAAGCTTATCAACCAGTCATCAAGTGTCCCACTAGACAGTGTTCTCAAAAGTCAAAACAAGCTGCTGAACTGGGAATGGAAGTTCATGGGTCAAAGCCTTGAGTCTGGTTTATGGGTCAAGTAAAAGGTATTATGAAGAAGTAGTATACTAGCATTAGAGTTAGGACCTTTATTTTCCACCAAGGGTGCCACAAATAAAGAAAGATAAAAATTACAAACACATCTAATGCACCCCAACAAAATTTAATTACAATGGAATTTAGTATTCCTTTATGGGATATGATGAATTAATTATCATTTAGTAAATTTTCAATTGAGACACTTTACGTACTAAAAAAAAAAAAAGAGGATACAAGTTTGTCAAGACCAAACAAATCCCCTAGTATAGACTCTCAAATAATTCCAGAAACTTGGCATACAATAACAAAATATGGGGAATCAGAAAACAACACACATCAAACTATATGCCATAATAACTTAACTTTGAATTATGGCAAGATGCACCAATAATAGTATGGAATAAGCATAGAGTACATTTACCATTATTTGCAGACCATAATAACAATAAGATATGCCTTACCTGACAGAGCGTGCAGAACCCTTCTTGAAGGAGTTCTCTTGATTGTCACTGCCATATCGTGATTTTCCAGGGTAATCTTTCTCAACCTTTTCTTCTTCATAGTACCCCTTGTCTCTGTAACTATCCCCAAACCTGTCACCATCTCTTGAACCAAAGCCTGAATATTTATCACTGCTCTGATAGCTGCTGCTACTAAATGTGGCTGACCCAGATTTGTAAGTGATTCCGCTAGACGAAACTCCAACATACCTAAATTAAGCACCCAATAGTAAAAAAATAAAATAAAATAATTTACTGACAACACTATCTATAGCAGCTTAATTAAGCTCAATTCTGGGATTAAAAGTATTGACATATTTAACCCACTTGTCACGGTTTGCAGCAGCTTTATTTCTGACTTCTTGTATCTTATCTCTATCATTCAAAAGGGCCACAATGTTTTCTGCCTTCTTCCTGACATTAAGTCCCACATCCTTCCCACTAGGCTCAACATATTCAAAACTAGAAAGTGCCTTCACCAATCCAAAGTAAATAATAATTACGTAAGAAACCTCTCTTTTATTCTTGTTGTCAGCACTGTTAAGTATAGCAAGAAAAAAATAGCTAAATACATGAGAATGTCCCTTACTGAGATCTGAAAAGTATGTTCTATAATGTCATCAACTGCACGTTCAGATCCATGTGATACCAAATACTCTATAACAGCTAATGCCTGACAAAGAATTACTTCAAGTTATCAATAAAGTAAAAGTAAAATGGCCGTTCTTTTGTAACTTTAAATCTTAGGACATAACATGGTATGTGGGAAGTGTTACCTTGTATACGTAACGCCAATCCTTTCCAGTTTCAGTCAGTCTTGTCCAAAGGACATTCATGACCATTTGACATTCAGTGCTGAAAAGTATAGCAGAAGCAATCAACTAACTAGAAAAATAAATTTCCTCTAAATAAGAAAGGAAAAACAAAAGAACTTTTAAAAGTAGTATAACCAGAAACGAGATAGATAGTTGTTTACAATTTTTTGGTAGCTAGCGCAATCTCTGCCAGTGCAGAACCATGAGGACCCCAAGGTTCATTATCAGTTGCATCCAACACCTAAATGATAAATAATGTTAAAAAACAAAATTTCAATAAAGTAAAACCAGTGGATTGATTATTCATATAATTTGAAGTTTGAACATCGGGTTTATAGATGCAATGCACTCCATAATTATTTCTACAGAGGAGAGCCGCAAGTCTCTTTCAATAAAGTAAAACCAGTGGATTGATTATTCATATAATTTGAAGTTTGAACATCGGGTTTATAGATGCAATGCACTCCATAATTATTTCTACAGAGGAGAGCCGCAAGTCTCCAACCATCACTTGTCCTATAGTAATTCTACTTAGATTGCCATGTTAAGGGTTTTTTGGAGAAAGAAAAAGATTTGTTAACTTCGAAATTGAAAGAATGACCACGACTTGCAACAATTCATATCTATGTATGAATATTATGTCAGACAAGAAGTTCCCAAACCCTATGCAGTGTTGTAATCAGATACCTTCCATCTTGACCAGTGACTGGTGTAGCTGCAGAGGAATGAGGCTCAGAACTTACGAATTTCCAAGTTTCCAACAAATGATTTGGGATTGCTGCCATAGGTATATCCAAAATGGAGAGAAGTACGTAAATTAAGGCTTTTTTTTTTTGTTGAGACTACATAATCTAAGTAAAGGGGGCCAGATTAGAACAGACAAGGACTGACTCTGCCAAAAGTTCAAGTTATCCAGTGAAGGCCCAACCACGATTCACAAATTCATACTATAATATCTGTGATCAACTCTCACCAAAAGTTCAAGCAATTCAGTAAAGGCCAGCTACCAGGAATGATTTGTATCTCTACCAAGGAGAAAACAAAGACCCTTAAGCCTTTATACGGGTCCGTACATTGCTAACTTCCATTCCTCTCATTCTCAGTATATCCTCATTCAGTTTTCCCTTGTCCAGCAATTTTGTTTATGTAACATGAGTAGATCTAAATACCACAAATGAAAGTGACGCCTTTGGATTTTACATTTCCCGTTTTCGTTTTCAACAACAAAAAACATACTTGAAAATGTGATTGGTTGGTCCAAAACGATTGAATAGTTTAAAAATGAAGTGGCAACTATGTAATTATAATTTCAAACTTTGGAAAAACGTAAAATTGTTGGCTCCATTTTGTCAAACATCTTAGTAAAAATTTGAGAATCTAAAATTGAAAAAAAAAAAAGTGATAATTTATTTGGCACTTTATGTGATAATTCTGCCCCCTTTTTCTCAGGAACATGAAGAGAAACAGAAACAATTCGAAGTCAACTCTACAGTAAAACAATGCAATTCATGTACTTCAACAATGGATGTTCAATTTAAAACCAAATAGAAAAAAAAAACACGATTTCTCAACAAATGAAAATCAAAACAGTAATTGCAAGATTTTCCAATTGAATCAAGGCAATTTAACAAGTAAAGTGGCAGCAATTAGAGTTTTTTTTTTTTTACCTTCTGTTCGATCTCAGGAACCTTGAGCACCTTCAGATTCACCTCCCTCTTTCTGATTCCACACAAAATAAAAAATCGGAACCGCAACCAAGGTGAATTAGAAACATCAACACTAATTCGCGAAATCGCATAACAATATTTGAAAAAATTTTAAAAAAATAAAAAACAGATATTGATAAAAAAAAAAAATTTCTAGTTGCGATGCGAAAAAGGAATGAGCGAGAGAGAGGACTCACATTTCGCGAACGGTTTGATCGAGGACCTTCATGAAATCCATGGTGTGTGTTGGATTGATTTGATTGGATTTGAGTTGTGTTGTGTTGAAGAAGAAGAAGTTGCAGATCTGAATCTCTGATCTGACAGGAAAAGATTTTATATATTGAAGGAAGGAAGGAAGAAGGGCGAGAGAATGAACGAACGAATTAATGTGTAATTGCAGCAAATTCGATGGCTTAGGATCTTTCCAGTAGCAACAAATTTTTAGATCTAACGCACTCCCATTCTTTTTCTTTTTTTCTAATTTAATTTCTATATAATATATACATCAATAAATTTATGTTTTGATGTCCAAATTTCTTTTACCGTATGTCATTGTTATTAATTTGTTAACTAACTTTTGGTGGGATCACTATTAGAAATTAATGATATTTACTATCCACCATCAAATTCGGTTTCTTCACATAGAGATAATAATTTGTGAATACTCAAACAATTTTTTCACCCTCTTACCTTATTAACCAAATAAAAGGAAACTAAATCTCATTTGCTTCTTCCTACAACATGATTATTTTGTGGAAGTTACTGTTCAGTGGAGATAAGAGAATTGCAATTTTAATATTTATGTCAAAAAGTGACATCTCTGGGTTTGTAGAAGGCTCTTCTTTTCTGTTTCCTTTAACAAAAATTTATTTATTTTCATTGTTATTTATTACTTGATTTATTGACGAATGACATCTTCCATTTTTTCTATCTTCAAGGTTTAAAAAAGGCTTAGAAGATAATAAAATGAATGAAATTTGGCCACTATTATTGCTTTACAATTTGACAAGAAATGAGATTAGAAAGAAATCATGCATTGTTTTTGGTGAGTGTATTTTTATTCAAGGAATTAATTTATTGACATTGGTAGTTACTTCAATGTGCTTAGTTAGTATCATTCACAATTTCAATAATCTCTCCTTCACATGGTCATCTCTAATTTCAAGATCAATAACTATATTATTTGTATTGGGAATATGAATAGTTGTAGAAATATTTACTTTGATAAGGTTATCATGGTCACTTTTATCATTTTTTTTCAATAGTCTTATTGCTCTAAATAAACTATCGATCAATAAGTATAATTTTGGGGAGGAAAATATATATCTTAGAAATAGAGAGAGTAAAGTATGTCATTTTTTTTAAAGGAATGAGGAATATGTTAATACCAAAAAAGTAAAAAATGTGGTTTGACGAGCATAATAGTGCCCCAGCAAGTCGCTAGTTTTTTTTTTCAATGAGAAAGGTTAAGGGCCATTGGGAAGGCAAAATTGAGGATCCAACACAAGTCATGATAGTGTTCCAAGTGGGAATCAAATCTCCTGGACTCTTTTCCTGTCATGATACATGTCCTCTCAATAAAATTTTAATATGTGTGTAGTGATAACATTATCTATGATTTTTTATCTAATCAAAATATTTTTAACTACCCATAATTTGAATACATAACAAAGATTGATTAAAAGGATAGGAAATGCGATAGAGGCAACAGGAGATTTGAATCCCCACCAAGTGAGCCAACTTTGTTGCCTTCTATACGAGAATAATATAAAATGGTTTTATCAAGGAATTTCATCAAGTTATTACTTATGGAAAATAACTATTTATTAGTACAGTTATCCATAATAATTTAGGGATTTAATTGCTATACACTAATAATGTAAAATTTTTTTACACAATCATCCAATCACGTATTGCCACATAAATCATGATAGTTGATTTTTATACCCACTACTTGAAAAGTCATCCAAACGAAATATTTTGATTGGATGATAGTGTAAAACTATTTTACACTGTCAGTGCATCAAAATTAAACTCATAATTTAGATTTAATTAGAATGTATTGACAGTACAATAAATTTTTACATATTTATCTAATTGTGTAATAATATATCAATAAATATGGTTAGTTATAATCCCTACTACTTGAAAATTTATATAAAAAAGGAGATTTTATTGGATGATAGTGCAAAACTCTTTTACACTGTCAGTATATCAAAATTAAACTCTAATAATTTACGTTTCGGCACAACTTTATTGGTAAAAGGAATTTAGTTTTTCCACACTAATAGTATAAAATAGTTTTATAATTTACAAAAATAATGAATTATAATGAATGATTGTGATAGCGGAAAACGATTTTATAATTTATCAGTTTGATAAAATTATGATGATTGATAATATAAAATTATTTTACATATTAGTATATAGAAATTAATTGTTTTATTATTGTTGTTGTTATTATTTTATTTATTTGGTTTGAATACACTTGCCACGTAAATTTTTTTTTACATAGTCATTCAATAAAATCATTTCATCTATATACCTTTTGAAGTACTAGGTTGAGAGTCAACCTTATTTTACTTGTGTGTCAATTTATAATTAAGTGATTGTATGGAGCGACACAAATAAGATACGTGGTTTATTGTAAAAGCGAGATGAGAAGATATTGACTGTTACATCTTAAATGAATAATCAAGATTAAAACATAAAATCATATGATATTTTAAGTGATCATTAATTATCATTAATTAAATTTCAATAATGACTATCCATATAAGATTATATAGTCCAAATTTACTTTTCTCACTCTCATCATAAATCTCTCATTTTACTTGAGTCATCCCATATAAATAAATGTATCAATGTATTAAAATTAAACTTTTTATTTATTTATTTTTTCCACATTTTCTCTTTGCCTCCATTTTTTTAGAGTAAATCCCAGGTTGATCCTTGACAATTTTAACATCTGACAAGTTGGTCCCTAACAATTGGAATTTATGTACTTGGCCCTTGATAATGTCAATCATTATACATGAAATGGTTTCTGATGTTAAGTCTAATGGACTGGTGATATGACATGTAAATAAATATTTAACACTCCCCAAATTAGTTCTTGCCCCTACCCACTCCCACCATGCTCCCTCATTCCCACTACATCCATTCTTACCCTTTCTACCCCCTTCCACAACCTACTCCACCTCCACCCTCTCGCCACCGCCCTCACCCCACCGTTGCTAAGGACGAAGCCTCTTGGGCTTTAGGGGTGGCTATGGCCCATGAAATTTTCAATTCTCATGTTTACGCGCGTGTGTGTGTATTTATTTGCCCCTCCCCCTAAAATTTTTATATATTATAAGGATTTGTAGGATAATATATTATTATTTTTAGAACACATTAGATAACTTTAATATTTCAATTTTATTATCCACTTTTATTTTCTATTTTTTATTTCTATATAAATTAGAAAATGTAATTCACATATTTGAGAACAGTTCTTATAAACCTTTTACTTACTTAAATATTTAAATATCATAATAAACAATATATTTTGTGCATATATACATTTCTTAAGTTTTGATCAGAATGCGCATTTTTTTCTTGAAAATCAGCTAGTATCAAATAAATTGGTCCTATAAGGCAAAAATATCATTTTATGATCCAATCGAAGTTATATGATAAGTTAGTTTTTTCCTAGTATTTTTGAATGATTTATAGGATAGATTAAAATGATTTACAAATAGTTCAAATTGATTGATAATAAAAACATAAATAGAATAAATAAGTTTACTAAAATATTGAGAATAAGCTAACTTGTTCTATATTTTTAATTATAAGAACCACGAAATATTTTAATTAGAAACTAATTTATTTAGCGCTATTTTTATTGGAGACCAACTTTATTTTAATATACAAATTTTCTTTTAAAATTTTAGATTAATAAATTAGGAGATATATATTATTACATGTATAGTATCTTTTTAGTGTTTAGTCCCCCTAAAATTTGGGTCTAGCTTTGTCCTTGATCGTTATCATTGCACCAGCATGAAACCCCCACCGCCAAACACTCCTCTTCTCTCCCTTCTACAAAATTCAACCCCTCTGTGATGATGAGATTATAACAAAAGAAGATTGAGAATGGCCAAATATGACTTTGGATTTCTCATAACACAAGACTGCCATTTTTTCAAAATGACCAATATGTGTATAATCAATTACAAATGATCATTGTACATATGAATGCTAAGAAAACTCAATGAAGTCATTTTGAAACCATCACTTACAAATGAATCCTGTGGCATTCCTGCCTTTGCTAAAACTCTCATGTGGTCTATGGGTTGGAAAATCTATACCATGTTAAGGGTGATTTGCCTTTGCAATTGAAAGCCTTAAGTGATTGTTGTTGCCAACGTCCACAAGTGAGTCTCCAAACACATAAATGAATGGAACCATTTGTGCCTTTAAGAATCCAGAGATGAAGATGAAGAGAGAAAAACACCCCATGAAAACTCTATAACCCATTCAACCCTTTCTTCTTTTCATGTTAAGTGTAAAGTTATGGTCTTTTTGGTTTCTCTGAGTTTAGGGTTTGTGGAATGAATGATTATTGACTGTAGGGGCAACTGAGAATGAATAAGACAAATTATGAAGATGAAGATGGAGAGAAGGGTTGGATTTTGCAGAAGGGACAGAACAATAGTGTTTGGCGGTGGAGGTTTCATGTAGTGTAGTGGTAGTAGTAGGGGTAATGACGATAGTGGTGGATGTAGTAGAGATGAGGGACTATGGTGGGGTGAGTGGGCGAACTAATTTGGGGAGGGGGTTTTGGGTGTTTATTAACATGTCACGTTACCAATGCTTTAGACTTAACGTTAGGGACCATTTCATGGACAACGATTGACATTATCAAGGGCTAGGTACATAATTTTCAATTGGCAAGGACTAACTTGTCTGACGCTAAAATTGTTAGGGATCAACCTAGGGATCACCAGTCCGTTAGACTTAACATTAGGTAATTTTCAATTATCAGAGGCCAACTTATCCGATTCTAAAGTTGTCAAGGACTAATTTGGTAGTTTATTATTTTTTTATTGACGACTATTTGAAAATCTAATTTAAAGTGATAAAAAATTGAACCAATTATTTCTTTTATACTATTGGACCAATTATGTTAACTTAAAAGTAAATTAGTTCAGTAAATATTTCCTTTTAAGTCTAAGTAAGGTCTTTAATAACTCGAAAAAGTAATTTGGAATTAACTTGAAAACTAATTTAGTTGTTAAACAAAAAAATTTAAGTTAGTTTTTCAAATTGTTAGAAGATAAGAGTATGAGATGCGAAGAGAACATTAATGATTGGCTAGTTCAAGTGATTTGCCACTTGTTTTCCATAAATAAAAGACTTGAATAGGTTGAGTTAACAACTTTTTGTTCATAATATTTCTAATTTGACATTAATTTGGCTTAACAATAAAAATTTTTACATCAATTTGATCCTAACATTTTTAATTTTGACATCAATTTGATCCTAACAATATTTTTAATATCAATTTGGTCTTAATATTTTTAATTTTATCATCAATTTAGTCCAAATATTTTTTTTATTTGAAATAAATTTAGTCATTCATTTAAAGTTGAAATCCAACAAAATTTTTGAACTAAATTGATGTTAAAAATCTTGTCAAAACAAAATTAGAGTCAAATTGAAAATGTTAGAATAAAAAAATTTGTTTACTCATATGCTTTTTATATTTATAAATATAAGTCATTTTAGTTTTAGTCCATGTTATAAAAAAAAGGCTTTCGGTCCGTCTTTGTTCTGATATTGTGTTTTTTTATCCTTGTACCCTACATTTAGATATCTAAAATAGTTTAAAATATGTATTTAATTCTTAAAAATATTGAAAAATTTATTTTTTGTGCTTACAAATATTTTCAAAATCTTTCTTTGGTCCTCATAAATATTTTCATTCAACAATGTAAATGCACAATAGAGATTAAAAATATATATATTAGAAAAATGAGGGACTAAAAATCAATAAAAAAATTTTAGAAGGACCAAAAATTTAAACATGTTATTATATTTATACGGGCCAAAAACATTTAAGCCTTGAAAAAATAAAGAGACATCTCATACTCACAGGTAGTGTTTAAAATTATTAAAATTACAAATTGAATTGATTTTATTTGAAATGATTTGAACCAATTTGATTTACAAGATAAACTGTAGAGAAAATTACACTAATATCCTCTAAAATTTATTATAATTACACTATTTACCTTTTATTTTGTAGAATTACATTGACTTCCTCTACATATCTTAATTCATTAATTTAAATGACAAAAAAAGATAATATGTGCCATGCACATGATTATTAGTGACAAATTATAATATTTTGATAATATTTGACATATTGAATAAAGTACATCCCTTATATCATTAGTTATTATTATAAGTTTCATCTTGATGTGATGAAAAAAAGTGTTTTACTCAATTAATATGTTAAATATTATCAAAATAGACTAAATACCTAATTAAGTCCCTCATATTTATACTGGGGGACAAATTAGTCCTTCATATTTGAAACGTCTCATATTAGTCCCTCAAATTCCACAAATGGAGATGAGTTAGTCCCTCCATCAAATTGTTATCTAAACTGTTAACAGAAATGTCCATGTGTTCTATTAAGTTACTTACGTGTACTGTTAATTTTCACGTTAGGTTCTAACTTGCTTCACTCCTCTGTTTTGCGCAGAACAAATGATAACTTAAAGTTAAAATATTTCTTTTAAGTACAGAGCTATAGTGAGAGAGAAGATGAAGAAGAAAGTCTAAAAGACTTCATTTAGAGGAGTGAAGTAAGTTAGGACCATTATAAAAATCAATAATACATATAAACAAGTTAATAGTTATGTAAATAAGCTAACAGAGCACAACTCAGATGACAATTTTACAGAGGGACTAAATTGTCCCCATTTGTAAAATTTAAAGGACTAGTATGAGATTTTTCAAATCTGAGGGACTAAGTTAGGATTTTAGTCTACCAAAATATTATAATCTTGTCATTAATAATTATGTATATATTACATGTTATCTTTTTGTCATTTAAATTAATGAATCAATTTTGCATTGGAGGTTATGTAATTTCAGTGAACCTTAACAAAGGTCAATGATAATTTTACAAAATAGAGGAGTATTGAGTGTAATTATACTAAACCTTAGGGGAGTTCATTGTAATTTTCTCAAATGTTCTGGTTGAACTGAATATATGAAAAAGGATTTGAATTGATTTTAGGTTTAATTATTCTAGAAGCTCCTATAATTTCACTCAATTTCTAATTAGGTTCCTATAATAATCAAATCCATGTACTATACAAAAATTTTCAATCATCTCCCTTTTGTTTAAAAATTTATAATCATATCCCTATATTGTACAAAAGATTTCAATTAAGTTCCCCTGTTACATAAAATTTTTCATTCAAGTCCTTGAACTATACATAACTATAGAGACTTAATCATAAAATTTTTAAATTATAGGAACTTAATTAAAAAAATTTATATAGTGTAGAGATTTGATCACAAATTATTAAATTATAAAGACTTGATTGAAAATTTTAATAAAAAATAGGGACTTATTAAAACAATTTAAACTGTATGGCCTTAATTGAAAATTGAGGGGAAAGCTAAAAAGACCTATAGAATAATTAAACCCTGATTTCAAAATCATTTCTTATGTTTAGAATATATCAGAGGTTATTTAAAATGATTAAAATATAAATTGACTTAATTTAATTTGTATTTAAATTTTAAAATAAACCAATTCTCATCAAATTGCTATTAAATTTGATAGGATTTTAAAAAATAAAAGAATTATATTCCATGAATTTGACAAATGAAATTATTTTTTATTTTTTAAACATCCAAATACAAAAGTTGATCAATAATAAATTAAATCAATTTCTATTTTTTTTATCCCTTTCAAACGTTGTTGATTGCAGCTGCAGCAGTAGGCAAACAAAACAATATTGAACAATTGATTCCCAGTTGCATTCTTCACTAGTTAATGGATTCTATGTCCAAAACCTTTCTATTTTATTATGTCGTTACAAGTTACTATCGATGTCCATGCGGTTAAGTTTGCTGGCTAGATCTAGAGTAGCACAAATATTGAATTCACCCATCAAGCCATCACCGCCCTTCTATTCTTTTTATGGCAGTAAAATATGATGATGATGCACATATGGACAAAATAAATGACTTAGAAGACAATGGGTAGCTATCAATAGATCAAACATTTAATTTGATCTTCAACTCGTGGATCAATAGATCTAAATAAGTGAGTTGAGGTTGTACCTGATATTGTTGGATAATATGTATATATAAATTGGAAGGAAAAAAAAAGGTCATAGAGTGTGTGTAAAAAATGCTCTCATTATGTGAAAAAGAAACTCACAATTTAATATAATACATGTGAGTGAACTATTGTAATTGTACTATTACAATCCATGATAATTTAAGTAATTGTATAAGTCAAATAATAAAAGTGATCTCATCGATCAATTTTTTTGAATCGGTCGATCTAAATTAAAGCATGCCCTTAAGCCACTAGGAGTGGATTAATAATGAAGGGCTTTGGTAGTTTATATAAGATTATAGGTTTAAACCTTATTATTGTCAATGAAAATAAAAATATTAAGTTTGAGTTAGTAGTGAGGAATTTGGATAAAATGTATCAATTTGTAGTTCAAATTTCATTCTTGTCAAATTTCCATGTACCAAAAAAAATGCTCCTAAATACTTCAATTGGTTAATATTATTCTTAAGAAAATATTCCTCTGATCTTGTTTTCTGGGTAAAACTTTATTTACATCCTTACGTTTTACTAGAGTTTCAATCTAATTCCAAAAGTTTTTTTTCTTGCTCTATATACATTCTAATATTTTCAAAATGTTTCAATCTTTTCCTTTTGATGGAATGTACCCAAGTTATAAATGGAAAAAGATGAAGTAAATGTCAAATCATAATGTTGAAAAGCCATAAGAAGACATAAAATGTCACATATAATGTTAGAGGATCATAACGAAACATAAAATGTCAAGTTTTCGATTATAATTTAAACTTCATTCATGTTTTGAAAATGTTAGATATATAAATAGAATAAAAAGAAAATTTTTGAGACTAAATTGAAATATTGATTAAACTTGAGCGACGAAATTGAAGTTTTTTTTTTATTATTACCTTTTTTTTGGGTTGGGTTTTCACTGATCAATGTAAGTGTAAGAGTTAAATAAACAAAAAAAAAAATGCAGGTGTAGGAGTATCACTCAACTCACTTCTAACATTTCTTTTTTGGTCAACCTTCCAATGTATTAGATAGAACAACTATATTGTAAGCAACCCAAGGAATTAGAAGATGTGTTGAATAGCTTATCGGCCCAAAATTGATGAGATCATGAGCATAAGATGAAGCAGGGGCAAAGGTGTAGGTAGGGGTGGGAACATGCTAAACCAGACCAAGCTTTTCCCTAAATTGGCTGGGCCTATATTATAATTCATCAGCTTGAGCTTGGCCTATGGCTTGTTATCGGGTTTATTTTAAGTTTAAGCCTAGCCTATTCACAAGCTTGGCCTAGCTTGAAACCTATTAACAAAACCAATAATTTATAACATTTCCAAACAAAACATGCCATAAAATGATAATCAATAATCAGTAAGTGCCTTAAAATGATGATGCGATACATAAGAATCCATAATTAATGTGTTATGTGCTTGATTAGTTTGCTTGTATTTTAGATTTGATTCATAAATTAAAGGTTTGATTTAAAATTATGCCATGTTTTTGTGCATAATACTAATAGTGTTTTGATTAGTTAAAAAGGTGTAAAAATGACATGTTAATGTTTTAAAACCTAAAGATAAAAAAACAATAATAATACAAACTTATGTGCCAATTCTCATGACAAAAGACTTGAAACTATGCATGAAAACCCATGTGTTATGCATCATCCTATTTTATTTTCATTTTCCAGCAAATTTTATCTAGTTGTTGATACATTGAAACCTTATAACCATATTTTGATATGGTATGAGTAAATGCTTGATTATGTGAATTAAAGAGTTGAAAATATGCATGGAAGGTTGACTATAGATGTTGTACCTTTCCTTTCTTACCTGATTAATGATGATTGAAGATTGATTTGATACTAAATGAAAGTGTTATTCATAGCTTGATTGTGATTTTAATTTTCTCTTTAAAATTAACTTACGTTCTCACCTCTATGCTTGAACACACACAACACTTCCTTGTTCTTATGATTGCTTCTTCTTTGGATTTATGTATTGGATAGGTGAATTTGTACAACATGTCTTCTTCGAGTCTCCTCAATGAAATAGGTGGTAAGGTTTGGGAAACAGGGAAAACTTAATCCTTGTTATATCAGTCCCTTCGAGATTCTGGATAGGGTACATAGGTGCTGTAGTTTATTAACTAGCATTGCCCCCAAAATTATCCATGGTTCATCAAATGTTTCATGTCTTTATGCTTTGAAAGTATGTTTTCGATTTGTCTCATGTGATCTCTCCTTAAGTGATCCAATTTGATGAGAAAATGTCTTATGAGGAATAGCCAATGGCCATAGTGGGCCACCAGTGAAAATGCTTCAATCGAAGGAGGTGGTGTTAATAAAGGTCGAATGGAATAATCATTCGGTGAGGGAAGCAACTTGGGAAGTTGAAGAGACTATGCGAGCTAGATATCCCCACTTGTTTGATCCTTGAGATATTGACCTTTTCCCTAAGTTGTTTGAAATTCAGGGACTGAATTTCTTAAAGGGGGAAGAATGTTATAACCAGAAAAAAAAAGAAAAGTAGATCATCTCTGGGCCTTAAGTGGTAGAGACTACTCTAGACCTTTTCTTTTTTCTTTCTTTTCTTTCTTTTTCTTCTCTTCCTCCTTTTTCCTCTCTTTCTTCCTCTATCTTTTCCTCATTTCTCTCTTTCTCACACTACCACCACCTCTACATCACCTCAACTACCATCACCATTTCCTCCTCCTTCCCCCATCATCATCATCACTACTGCCACCACCATCAACCGTGTTTCTCTTTCCCCTCTCTCTCAGACCTGTGGTTTTTCTAAGTGGAGGAACCTGTTAGAGTGGTGAGTTTTGGATCGTTCTCTGCATCTAGTCTTCCTCCTAGAGTAGTGGATAAGAGACAATCTTACTCTATTTATTTTATTGAGCTCTCTATGTAGTTATTCATAGTAGATTGGGGTTTTTGGGATCGTAAGTGTCTAGATTTGAGGTTTTATAGTATGTGGAGTTAATTAGTGTAAATTTATGATATTATTAGTTTACTAATATTGTATTTATATTGTTCATGGAGTTAGAAAACATTTGAGTATCAACCGTTGAATTAGTAGCACTTGGGAGTTCATCTTCAGTTCTTTTGAACTAGTTTGTGAGTAAACATTATGTCTATAATTATTTTTATTTACATTAAATTAGCTTTAAACATATTTCAAAAACTTAGAAATTAAAAATTAATTATTTAGTTCTGTTACGTAATTTTAACAAAATTACATTCTTTATGTTAGCTTTTGTTTATTCATAATTGACACATGAGATGATAAGATATTGATTTTGAAAAAAATTTATTTTATCTTTGTTATTAACTTGAGGAAAGAACTTGAGAAATTATGGAGTTACTAAGAATTGATTTGATATAATATGTAAAATCTTTATTGTATGTTTTGGGGAGAATTTCTGACAAGATTTGTAGCTAACGACAGTAGGCATTAGTCTTGGTGCATCTTGCCTATATTTGATTAGGACCACATAGTAGATCCTCCTGTTCTACGGCTACTAGCATAGGTAAGACCATTCTGTTTTAGAATCACACGAAGAAATGACTGCCTAAATGTGAATCCTTCTGTTTATTCTGAATTTGATGATTTCCTACTATTTTATATAAAGATAGTTCTTTTCAAAAATCTTTTCGGTAAATAAAAGATTTGTTAAATTTATATGAACTATGAAATCATTATTATTTTACTTATGAATTACATATTGTCTCATGTGAGTTATAGATATCCTGTCTACCACTGAGTTACAAAACTCATCCCATTGTTTTCCTCTCTTTTAATTTCTAGATATAGTTACAACTGTAAGTTCCAATCCTACGATTTTTTTGTAGCCGGTTGTTTGCGTTGGCGAGCCTTCCTGAGGAGGCTTTTTTGCATACTGGAATCTATCTTTTGAGTTTTAGCCTATTAGAACTGTTTCAATACTCCATATATCATAGACAGGGTCCTCAGATTAGTTTTATGCTTATGTTTATGTTTATGCTTATGTATGTGTAGTTAAGACTCATACATATATTGTGGAAAGGATTTATAAACTAAATTTAGAATTATATTTTGAACTACATCCTTAGGTATGATTAGACATATGACTTGTGATCATAAATTTAAGTCTGAGACTATTTTAAAAACTAACTTGACTTCATTTGATTTTAGGATTAGGTTTGATTTAAATTACATATTAGAACTTAGATTGAAATTTATATGTTGAATTGGTTGTTTTGTTGCTAAGGTTGCATTCTGGAATGCTTGAAGCTCGATTCTATATTTTATTTTTATTTTCATATAGGTTATATTTTTTATTTGGGAATATCCGAAAAATATTTTTCTATTAATAAAGCAAACTCTGTCCGTTTTTCTATAAAAAATTTGCATGTTAGTGCTTGTGGAGGGACATGTTCCCTATGAGCCAGTCACGGCTTGAATTAGGTCATGTATACACACTTAATCTAGGTTAATAGGGTATCTTCCACCATTGTTCGAGGGCTATCTCCATACTCTCTCTACATTTTCTCGCACTTCATCTTTCTACTCTCTATCTAGATTTTGGGAGCTTCCAATCATTCTTTTGGTCGCTGTTTGAGATTATGATTATACTATCTTTAACATTAATTGTCATTCTCAACCTATGGAGGAGTAATCTTCTTTACCTTGCACAAGGATAACTGAGGATTGAGAATTGTGTTCAAGGTTCCAATTTTTAATGAAATTTGTGGTTGATTTTTCTTTCCTTCTTGTTTATCTCTCTTCAATATTGATTATGACTTATCACATTTGTGTTCTTGAGAGCTACCTAATTGTGTGTTCATCCATGTCGTGAATTGCATGCATAATTAGGATTCCATTAGGGTATTTAGTCAATTAATTAAGTTACATCCATTTGTTAAGGGGATTGAAATTAACTCTATTGGCAGATTAGGTTGCTGTAATTGGTAATTAAATTGGCACAGACTCATAGAATCATAATTATGGATTACCAGTGCATGTGTTAGTCAAACCTTTAATGGAAGTGCGTTCGTGTAACCACTAAGTAGAATTGTATCATTATTGTGTGAGAACATAATTAATGAAAGTAATCACCACCATGAATTAATCCTTTGAATAAATAATTGAACAATTCTTAATCCGAATGACTCCTTGTGCAAGTAATTTCTCTAATTGATTTGCTTCATTACTTTTTCATATTATTGTAACAATTCCAAACAACCCCTAATTTTCCTAATTAACTAGAAACACTTCCTTTAGAGACAACATGAGTGCAACTCTAAACTACTTTTTATTGCAATTTAGCAATTTTATAATTTTTTAATTTGTTGCAAGTAGTGACAATCTGCATCAGCTATAGTTATCAATTATTAGTTAGGACACAGCTTTATTTTACTAAGCTCATTACCAAGTGTCATAACAATCCGATATTCTAACCCACCTGGCTTTGCCAAGATAGGACGTCGCCCTACAACAAAACATACTCCTCCCAAAATCTACTAGTAGTTTATGCCTTTTGGAGTATTGAACCTGTGACATTGGCTTTTGTACCATCTGTTGGATCAAACATTTATCATTAGGTCAAAAGACATAGTTGTTAGTGAGAGTGGAACATTTTTTACTTAAAACTCAATATCAATTGCCATGATTTGATTTGACTTCAACTCATCTAGACCTTGCTATAATGGGATGCTCCCACAACCAATAGATATCGTAACTACCATTCGTGGGTGAAAGCGAGATGAAGATGTGCACTATTATGAAACCACAGATTGAAGATCCATTGTTCATGGCTTGGGACAAGTGCAACACATTGGTATTGTCAAGTGCCACAAATTCTTTTAAGTGCATAAATCATGTTAAATGTTTTCGGGATCGAAAATGCTTTTGAGTTGTGGAATGAACATGACAAAGGCAATACTAATAAGGATTGCAAATGGGGCAGGGCGGGACTGGTTGGTAGTAAAACAGGGTAGGAGCAGCTTGATCCGTTTTGATTATTTGGATTGAAACTGTCAACATGTTCCTTAAAAAAATGGCGGGTTGGCAGGCCAAGCCGGCATGCCAACTTGTTTTTAATTATATTTCTAGCTATGTTGCCAATCCACCCAACTCATCACGGGTTGGCCCATTTTAATTATTTGGATAGAAAATATTAACTCGTCTTGTCAAAACATGATGGGTAGGTAGATCAACCCAATGGGCCCAATTCATTTTACTACCCCTAGGCAGTTGCAGCAAGATCTATTTTGAATAGTAGATATGCTAAGTGAATTCTATGGATATCCACCCAATCTCCAATGAATAAATTAAATAGTGCATATCAAACAAAAAAAGAAAAAAAATTAAATAGCGCAAATCGATGATATATAAATTTGATGATTATGGTAGTGTAATGTATTAGTGTCACGATTCTTCTTTCACTCCTGAGCAATGCAAAGCAATGCGATATATCCAGCCATCAGAGCGATCCACATCAAACCATAAACAGAAGATTTCCATCCAATGTTAATCAAGTTACTTATGTTCCAACTCTTGACGATAAAACCTTAAGCATATATGAGCAAAATTCTTTTTCTTAGTCATCATATATATCAAACTTAAAATTTTGAATACATTACACACGGTGCTGCAGACCAAGTGTATTACTCTCTTACATAATTCCATTCCTTTAGACAATTCAAACCTATTATTGCTATAATGTCTGGTCCATTCTTCGTTTCAGATGGTTTTTACTTGACGTATATGTTAACCATGCGTTAGTTTCATGACACAAAAAATAAATAAATTCTTTATTTAAAAAAAAATCCTATTTTCACTTCAAAACTAATCTCATATTTGAATTGTCAATTGAAAATACCAAATGTAAGATACCAGACCTGATTACGTGAATAATGGTTAAATGCCCGAGTTTACTCTCTAACTCTTCTGAATTTAAAATTTACTATACAAGAATGAGTTGACTTAAATAAACTGTTTTTTTGGTAAAACTCGTACAAGTTTAAGTAAGGTTTAGTAAAATCGGTAAACTCTCAATATCACTAACTTAGGAATGGTGTTATTGGAATCACGGACGTCATCAATTAGTTTTTTTTTTATGTTATAATTACTTTCAGTTATTTAATTTATTTCTACATTACTTGTATATAAATCTCATTGGTGTTAGAAGAAATTCAGATGGTGAATTTCTCATTTTCCATTATGTCGAAGTTTCTCAAATCTTGTTCTTTTCTTCTCTCAAATTTTCTTTCATTGGCTTTACCATTTTCACAAAAACAAACTCAAAAAACGAAAAAAAAGAAAGAAAAGAAAGAAAAAAGAAAAAAAGAGTGATACAACGCATACACATACGGTATTGGTACAGTGAAAAAATTAATTGGAAATGGATTTTGTATGCTTGTGGGATTGATATCGAACATGATTAAATGAATTCCGTACACTAAACAAGTCTATATATATATATACTATTAATAAAGAAAATTGAGATGAGTAATTACCTTTTGGTGTCTTCTCACTCTATTAAAATTTATTTTCAAATCCACCAACTACAATCTTATTTATCCCAAACTTCTCCATATTTTTCATTTTTTTTATTCATGTAATCAGCCACTTTTTTAATATGATAAAAAAATATAAAAATTTAAAAAATCTTTAACTCTATAAATAAGATATCAAATAACTTCATATAAAATCATATATTTCACAAAGAATTAACCAGAGCAAGCTAAAATTTTTTATCTTTTTCTAAAATTAATTTTTTATCTTTTTCTACATATTGATATTAAAATTAATTTATTCCCATATTTTTTTCTTGATCTTTATAAACTAGCATCAATAAAAATAGCAATTCAATAGACAGAGTCGCTAGTATATAAACACCCGCTAATGCCAAGGTGCGTACATACTATTTTGTCTTGTGCTGTTTGTGAGTTGAAACTTGATAGTTTAAGTTCAACGTTCGTGATGACTTATAACCAGTATCAATCGAGCACTGCACACGTGGAATTAGTTAATTGTAGGTACGTAAACAACTTGATATCTTTTTTATTTTTTTATTTTTCAAATAACCCAATCACGCCTTTATTATTTTTTTATTTTTTAGGGCCAGTATGCATATTTTAAATATTGATAGTATTTTTTGTGACAACATTAATTGAACCCCTCAACAATGTGGTTGATGCTAGAAAAGTTTATGGTCTTTTTTGTATTGTTTTTATTTTCTATATTTTTTGCTTTTAGAATTTTGTGCAAAAAAATACTGAAAATATTGAAATAACTAAAATTCTATTTTTAATTTTTATTTCTGATTTTCATTATTTACCTCATAAAATCCTATAAAACAGAAAATATAGAAAGTTAAAATAAAATAAATATTGAAACCAAATATATTCTTACTATTTTATTTTTAAGGCATTTATTATTATTATTATTATTAAGGCATCTAAATTTTACTTTTTCTATTATAAATGAAAAATAGGTTTATAATGTATGGAGGAGGTTTAGTGGTCAGAGCCATTGATATTCTGGATTAAAAAACAATTTCAGAAACTTGACACCGCTATAAATTTTAAAATTATATATATATAAATATATGTATACATTGCTTTGAAAGGACAATGATTCAATGAAAAAATTTGCAGTAATTTGGTCCTAACTGCAAAGAATCCTCTAATTAAAGGTGTTTCATATTTTCTAATATTTCACAATAAGCTATTTGTTTACTTTAATTATGATTGTGGCACCAGCTGATTGATTAACTCACGGGCGGCAGGTGTATATTATATTAATCAAGCGATGACCAATCCGAAATTCTGACAAGGATAGAGATTATTATTTCTTCACTACGACTTCGGCTGAGGGACAGAACAATGATTCTAATCGATGAAATATTTTGGAATTACATTGAATAGGTGGGTATACGTATCAATCAAATGAATTTCGTTATGACGATCACTTAATTCGGTCTTGAAATAATAATATATTGACATGATTGGTATTTACCAAATTTAATATCAATAGTACTGAATTTTGATATGTCGTTAAGTTATTTTATAGCAATATCTAGTCATATATTATTATATTAATAAAAATGATTAATTCATGTGAATAAAAATTGACTCATACGGTTACTATTTCGATAGTTTTACATATATTAACATATGATTAAATTATAATATAAAACTCTTTGATATTAAGTCTATTAAAATTAAACTCATATCAATAATGTACACATATACATAATGAGGTCATCTGCAAATATAAAATTATTTATGCATTTTTACTCAATAACTTAAACTTTTAGAAGAAATAACTCGTAACATAATATTATAGCATTTGTAATCAAATGATCTATAGTTTGATTCTCGTCATTCTTTGTTTATTGTCTATACTTCAAGTCCAAAAAATATAGTCGTGTGAGCCATCATATTAAATGTAAAATTATTCGTGTGTTTTTGTTTAAGTTTTAGACAAAAATGATGATATATTGTTTGGTTTATTCACGATGTGAGTTGTAAGTTGGAATAATTTTACAATCTCATCTTCACAAATTAAGAAACCAAAAATATATGGCCATTATCTCATCAACCCAGTATAATTAATATACTAGACAAGGAGACATTGTCGTAACTTGAGAATTTCCGTATACAGAAAAAGTGGAAGAGAAACAAAGACTTTCCATTGCGTTTTCTTTGAAGTAAAGCAAATATCTTGTCTTCTTCATAGGGCTTTCTAGCATGTGGTGGTACAAAAAGAATATTCTATTCAAGCATGCAAGCTTTTATTTTAATTATAGAAAGCTTATAAGTGATTTTATGTCTGATAACCTTTGTCCTAAAATAAATGGTGGGGCGTGTGGGGCAGGAGCAAATGATTTCCTTCTGATCAAGGTATTTTTGTGGGTGAGGACAGGAAATGAAAATGGAGAACAATGAGATAATTTGGTCATTAAATGTTGTTTCCATTTTTTATATGAAAGTATTAGCATGTTTCGGTCTTTAAGAGAGACCAAATGTGAGAAGGATTCTTAGAAAATCGTAGAGCAAGAAATATTTTTTGCTCCATTCTATTTATTTATATTAACTATTACATTAAAAAATATATCAAGAGTAGAGTACAATAATACATAAAATTGATATATTGAATGATGAATAGTATAAAATAAATTTTTTCTTAGGAAAAATTTAACTTTATCCCTTGAATTATAAATCATGTGCACTTTTTGAAGCATGTGCAAATTAAACCCCTAGACCTTTCTACATATATAACTTGATACCCTATACTTTCTTAAATTTATAATATTTTTATTAACTTATAATTGATAAAAAAAATAACAAAAGGGTCAATTTGTACAATAAAAAAATATTTAAGGGGTCAAATTATATATTTTTTAAATTTATAATCTAAAGTGTATATGACTTATAATTCATGAGGGCAAAAAATTCCTTTTTTATTATGAGAAGATCTAAAAGTTTCTCTTAAAGATGTGTTTGATTGGAAAAAATAATATAGAATTTTTATAGATGAACTTCATATGTAAAATTATATATAAAATCTTATCTATAAAAAATTTTTACACAATTTTTTATTCTTTAATCAAATACACCATCAAATTGCAAAAGTTGAACCCTATTCAGAAAGCAAAAGAATGTGGGTGGTCCTTTATGTTTATGGTGATATTTCTGTCTTTTTATTGAAGCCATCTGTGGAGGAATATTCATCCATACATATAATGCCATGAGAATGCAGATGTAGGACATTGAACGACCAACCTTTTTAAAAATTGATATGTGCAAACATGAGATCAAACAAATTGTTTGGCCAGCTTTGGTGACCTCCGTATATTATTTGTATATAAAGAATAATTCAGCCAATAAGCTATAGTCCACATGGTATTATTTTTTGTCTAAGTGATTAAGAGTTTGTTAATATTGGATCAGATATTTTATCTTTATTTGCTCATCTCCTTTTCCATTTTTTCCCAAACAGGAGCTCCTTTGAACAAAAGGAAAAAAAAAAGGTTCGGTCCATAATTTAAACAAGTCACTTTTGAGTTTTTGCTTTTAAACAATGACCCCTAATAATGTGGGTCAATTGAGTGTAATCAAAGCGATTAATTAGCAAAATGGTCGAGTAAGCTTTGGCTGCGAATGGTAGGCACATGAACAGTATCAATAGTGGTGATTTTTCTCGTCTTAAGGATAAGATTCCCAGGACTGCTTGTAGTAATTTATGCAGTGATCAAAGTCATAAACTGTGGTCTTGACTAGAAGCAAATACGACAACTTGATAGTGGGTTGGGAAAATGTGAGATTAATATGAACTTAGACCTATTTTGCTAATGTTGTTGGCTCGCTAGGAATCAATAGTGAATTGCGGGAATTACTTATTTCAAGTCTAAAACTACTACTCTATTGAGTATTAACTCATTTATTTTATTTTACTCCATTTATTTCATAATAACTATTAATTTTTAACTTTTTCATATTTTAAAATATTCTCCTTATTTCTTATTAATAGTTATTATCGAGAAACTGTGCCATTTGATACATTGAAAAATTAATGTATCTGATTGCAAATGTATTTATTTATTTATAATATCGAGACAGCATCAAATTTTTCTTCCATTTATATCCTTAATATAAATGTATTAGTTAAATAATTAATATATTTATCAAGATGTATAATAATGTCCATAGCAAGATAATTTTATTAATTCATATAATTTTTTAGATTTTTTTATTTTTCTTAATATGTATATTGTTTGGTTTTTGATAGATATTGTGAAATGGAAAAAGAGCTTGTTTGGATGTGTTTCTCATAAAAGATCTTTTTGATTAAGATTTTTTAAAAAAGTAAAAATTAATTTATGTTTGGATGTAACATTAATTTATATTTTGATATAATATTAAAAGATCTTTTTTCAGAAAATGAATATTCTAGCTTCTCAAAAAAGATCTATTTTTACTTTTTTTAATAGTTCTACTTTTACTTAAAAAAATTACCCAAACATACCGAAAAATATAAAAGATCTTTTTTATTAAAAAAATATTTTTTTATCAAAAGAAGTACATCTAAACGAGCTAACGGTATAATTTTAAAAACTCTTTTTTTCATTGACTACACCATTGAGTTGGAAGTTTGAATGAATGAGATTAATTAAGGTCATAAACTATCACAAAAGAATAAAATAGTGGCCAGTTTATTAAAGAGAATATGTTTTATGTGCTATTAATGTCAAAGAGTTTTACAAATTATCATCTAATCACATGCTTATATTCATAAATTTTTTAAGTAGTGGGTGATTGAATTCAATTCTTTTTATTGATGTTATAATCCGTGAATAGGTATAAGTGTAATTTAAAAAAAACTATATGTATATATAAATTAAATCCTTACATTATTTTATTTAATAATACTAATTAACATTGTATCCTTCCTCGCTTGGGATATTTGATAGTGTTTTACACTAATATTTTACACTAACAATATATTAAAATTAATTGAAAAGTAAAAAAAATTAAACCTCGAGAAACAATAGTAAAATCCTATATGATGTATGAAAATTTTGATAATGGCAGAAATATCCACCTCTGCATTAGCACACATTGTGGGAATATTTTGTTAGCAATGAGTATTTCAGAGTCCAGAATGATCATTTACTATGACTACCTAAAATGCATATTGCATCACGAGGGGAGCGAGGGGAGAGAGAGAGAGAGAGAGAGAGAGAGAGAGAAAAGGACAGAGAATCTTTTATGGTTAATGAATGAGAGGGACACAAATGTATTCAATTCTGAGGTTTGAATTGGCCGCTACTCCATGCAACTTTCGTGACCACTGATCAACAAAGCTGGCAAACATGCATGCTTATGTCATCAGCATGCATATATAAATCATTTATCCTTATCCCCAAATAAAAAAAGCAAAATATTAATTAAATTCTAATAGGAGAAATTTTTGTTAATTTGTTCTTGGACCAATACAAAGTTGTTGCTTCATATTATTTAATGTTTAATATTGTAGTTATCATACACTAAAACAGTATATATATAATTCAATTGGGGGATAAAGATGGCTTACAAATTTTAAATGTCAAACACCTAATGATATAGAATAGCAACTTTTTCTTACTGTGATTTTAGTTTTTTCCCCATAGACTCCACAGCAAAATTTTTCAACCGTGCATGAAGGAGTAAACCTTAATAAAGACATATAGAGCACCATGTTGATAATCTTTAATCTTTATTATTTGTTTAGTCCAAACTTTGACCTACACTAGGTAGTTTGTAGTTCCTATCTTTGAACAGAAACACAAGTACCAAATTATGCTAGAACAAACTAGAAAAATGTCAGCTAGTTCTCCCTTTCACACGTCTACCCTCCATATTTTTTTCCCATTATGCTTTTTGCTTTTTATAAATTCCCCTGGTTACACATACTAGACAACATTATTTTTTATTCAGTCAATGTGGCTTAATGTCAGCATAGCTAAAATCAACCCACTCAGGGTAACAATAACTTGCAGCAAATTCACCAACTCTCTCGTGGCAGTTAAGATCGCCATTGACAAGATCATGAGGGAATCCAAAGCCAAAATCCATCAACACTTCCATAGATTCATCACTAACATGTTCTGGCAATGATACACAATTGTAGTCCACTGCAATTGAAGATGAATCAGAAATGCTTGAAACTTCTTGAGACAATGACACCAAAGGGTGGTTATTATTGCTCCTTGAACTTGCACCAATTTCTGATGTGGCCACATTCATTGTTTGTGGTTGTGGACTGTTGTAAAGTTGATGAATGAGGCCAAAATTCATGTTTTCCTTATTAATGTTGACTCCAGAACTAGCTTCATTGCTTAAGATTGGGTGAACTGAGGGTGGAGAGTCTTGATTTTGTGAAGCACTGAAATCTGAATTTTGAGTATTATTAGCATTTTGGGTCAGTGATAATGGGGTTGAAGGAAGAGGGTGTCTTTCAGTCAATGTCTTGAGGTTAACTTTTCCTGCCATTATTAGCTTCTTCTTTAGTTTTGTGTTCCAGTAGTTTTTCACATCATTGTCTGTTCTGCCAGGAAGTTGAGATGCTATGGCAGACCATCTGGACAAGAAACACAAATTTCATGTCAATATCTTAGTTTAAATTTTAAAGTACAATAATTGTACATAAAGCATAACAATTAGCAATCATTGAAAGTTTGAAACTAATCAAATTGTATGGCAAAGGGGCTCTCAATGCACAAAACTCCCACCTAATAAAGTCTAGAAAGAGTAGATTTACATAGTCTTGTCCTCATAGTCTTGTCCTCATAAATGAAGAGACTATATCTAAGATCTGAACCTGTGACTTTAGGCTATGATTGAGAGTTTTACAAATGATGAAAGAGAGTGACTAATAATAAAATGGAAGAGAACGATAAAAAGTAAAGCAAAAGAGATTATATCACTCCTTTGTTTGGAAGTTATTTTTATAAAAAAAACTTGATTTTGACCGGCAAAAGAGGGACATATTATCCTTTGTTAACTATGTCATTCCCTCTCTCAAAATTACTTTCAAATAATAGTCACTTAACTTTAGTCTTGCTACTCCCTTCATTTTCATTCTCCCAATAATAAAGTTGCTAGATCATCCCCATTTAACCTATATAGTACAACAATTAATTTTTTAAATACTTGCCTGCTACCCATTTGGCTATAGAGGGCGCAAATGGTGTTATCCTCCTCCTCAGTGAAGCCTCCATGTTTTATGTCTGGCCTAAGATAATTGAGCCACCTTAGACGGCAACTCTTGCCACACCGCTTGAGGCCTGCATATGGTTTATATACCATATAACGTGAAATTTTGTTACAAAGAAGGAGAAAGAAAAGAAAAAAAAAATATAGTTCATGATCTCATGGTTCTAGACTCACAAATTTTTGTGTAAATCAAAATGGTATACTGTGAGATTAATAAATAAAAACACAGGCTAGGATACAGGAAATCTCAGTTCATTTTTTCATGCCATGTAAGGTATTTAGAAAAAACAAGAACAAATGGTTGAATCTGAAACAGGAAAAAAAAAAAAACTGCAGCATTGAAGTAGAAATGAGGAAGATAATGAACCTCTGCGGTTTGAATTGAAATTCACAATTATCATAAAGCAATCACAGTAGTCAGGCAACACATACAATTTTGGAGAACTTTAATTTCACCAGGTAAAATGCATTTTTGTAAATAACACTTAAAATTCCAAGTCCTCTTCATGTTGGATATAACAAAATAGATAATCACGTTTGTCGATGATATAGGAAGAAAAACAAAAGAAATGAAAAGATTAATCATTTTCCCTTGTCAAATAAGCTTTGGTTTCACTCTCGTGGTTTGTTCGTGGTAAGTACCCTTCACTTGATTTAAAGGAAAATCAGGAATGAAGATCAGGAAAATCATCAATCGTCAAAAGGGTACCCAAGAAAAGTCTTTTATATATATATATATATTATATGATAATAAGAATAAGAGGAAAAAAGAAAAAGACCAGCTTTTCTTGGCAATGCAATCCAATTTCCTCCTGTGCCATGAGTCTCTACATAACTCTTGAGTGTTGCATCTTCATCAGGAGACCATGGACCTCTCTTAACATTTGCTTTGTCACAACAAGGAGCTCTTCCCATGGCCACTCTCAAAAACTAAGGGACTCCAAAATGGACAAATTAAAGAGCAGTAGTGACCTTGAGGGCATGTAGTGAAGGTGTTATAAAGTTGGTGGCACTGCTCCAATGCAGAGGGGACCCAGTCAACTATTGGACAAAACCAATGCGTTTGCCTTGTAATAATTAATTACAGTAGATGAGGCTCTCAAAAGTTAGTACAATCCAATTTAGGTTCTAATTCTGATCTTCTGCTAAAAGTTCAATATAAGTGGTGGTGAGAGTTGAATGATCTCCATCGAGCAACCTTAATTTAGGGACAACCTTCAAAATCATACATATAATTCTATATGATTGGTTATGTGAGAAAAAAAAATCACTAATAATTTATGAAAGTCGATTTATATTAATATAAATTAGCCTAATTATTGATTAATTGTTTATTGGAGATTGTTAATCTCCTCATCTTTATGTGGAGACTAGCAAGATACTTATATTATTTTTTACCCAAAAACCCATTCTCTCTCTTCTTAAATACAATTATACTTGTGGGTAGTTTTATAATTTCATGTTGTTCACATTAATTACAACTTCAATATTTCCTCTCACCACAATAATATCTCCTCTCTCATAGTTCTCTCTCCTTCACTATTCTCACCGTAAGTTCTTCTTCTTCTTTTCTCAAGTACATTTTTTTATATAACACATGCTAAAATTGTAAATGAGCTCTCAATATTCAATAATCAATCTTTTAACTATAGTAGGGAGGGGGAAAAACCACATACGCATAGAATTGCAACTTGCAAAAAACAGAGGTAGTCTTCTAATTTATTATACATTTCTTGTTAGTTTTCTTCTCGAACATGCCATATAAAATGAAAAACTATAGGTAAAATAGAAAGAACTGAAAAAAAAATTATGATTTGGATTTCAAAATCTAAGAGGAACAACTATATATTAATTTGAGTGCTAAAACCTGTGACTATAAGATGTTTATAGCTACGCATTAGACTTAATATTAATAAAACTGAAAAATGTGTCTAATTAAAGAGTCATATTTTTTTTCTCGTAAGGTCCAAAGAGTTATGTTATATTAATATATTTTTATTTTTATTACCATATCTATTGATGAGTATTTGGCCATGCAATATTTATTGCTTTGTCCACTAATGGTGGTTATAATTTTCGATCAGCTACTTCAAATATTTCAAATTTTTTTCCTTCCTAGCCATATATTATTGCGGTGAGTGTCAATGTTTTAATTATAATTATAGAAGATGGAATGTTATTGAGGTGAGAGAAAATGTTAAAATAGTAATTAATATAGATAACATGAAATTACAAAATTACCCATAAAGATAATTTGATTTAAGAAGAGAGAGAAGGAGTTTTTGGATAAAAATAAAATGTGTATCTTACTAACCTCTATATGAAGGTATGGAGGTTAGCAATTTCCTTGTTTGCGAATTTATTATTGGATAAAAAGCTTACAATTAGTTCAAAAGTTATAATTATTATTAAGGACACAATTTTATTTTCTTAAAGTTTCTCAGAATCGCATCAGACTTCAGGAGTTGCACCCATTATAAACATCATTGGATAGGATATTAAGCTCCTCAAATTTTAAGGGTGGCAGCGTGACAAATAAAACCAACATTTATTATACAATAAAATATTATAAACCAAATTTGTTATCCAAGAAACATTTATCCGAAATGATTTTATGAATTGTTCATATGAGATTCGGAAAGCAATTGATTTCAATTTGAATCCAATTGAAGATCTAATGTGAGGATTTTTCAGTTTACAAAAATAGTTAAAGAGCCATATCAGGCATTAGCTAGTCCCGCATTAATAAGGACTGGATACAACCCCAGTATGATTACTAGTTACTAATTTTTTTAAGAGATTTGGTTTGATTTCTTTTTCCTTAAATATTTTAAAATCTTCTAAATATATCACTTTTTAGCTTTGATTCTTAATTTTTTCTCCGCACAATTTTAGTCTCTTATTATTTTTAAACGTTACCGCAATTAATAATCTATGTTGATTTATATTTGTTATTAAGTGGTAATAACAAATATTAAGAATGAAGACATATATTTGTCACATAACTTCTTAGCAAAAGCAAATTAATGTTGGTGACCAATGATGAAAATAGACCATACGATTAGTCAGAGTCCTCGATCTAACCCATGTTTAATCTAGTTTGACATAATTAACCTATCTAGTAAATATATTAGATCAAGATTTTTTCAAAAAACCTTTTTATTTGTCTAATCAGGTCATATTATAGGCAATAATGAAAGTCTATTGAGTCTTACATGTCAATCTATTTATATTTTTATTATTATTTAAAATTTAATAATAATACAAATATTTTGATTTATCTCAAAGTCTAATAATAATAATCTCCAATTAGTTTTCGGACATCATCGATCTAGTCTTCAGACAGCATAACATCTTCAACTGGATGATGGTTACTTGTCAAAGTGTTTTCCAAAACAAACTCTACCACCCAGTGGCAAAGAAGAGAACAGAACTTGGATGTCAAGAATTGTGTCGTTTCAAAAAGTAACCTTTGCCATCGAAAAATCAATAATTTTCTACGTTGAGGGCCATCTTCTTATACACTTTTCTTTTCCTTTTTTAAAAACAAAGCATGCAAGTCAAATATGGAGTCCATCTGGAACAAGATTCATCTGGAGTTAATGTAGCAGGCTGTTTAGCTTTAGCTTAGATCTATGCAGCCTGGAGGAAGAGGATGCACCTGGAGAAGTAACTGTAAACAAAAATGTTAGTTAAAATTTATTAAATTCTAACTGATTTAATTCGAACGGGTCAATTTATTATGAAATAAAACTACAATTTAATTTGTGTGCACAGATTATGTATAAAGATGTTATACAAACATTAATTATATTTCGTCAGATTAACAAAAATATTAGATTCAACCAACCCACTACTTCAAAAATGACATACAACCTTACACCTGGATAAATTTTCAGGCCATCCATGTTAACTTTTGACACTATTAATTTACAATCTACTTCTTTTATTTTATATTAATAGTCATTATTAAAAAATTATATAATTTTAATATATTAAAAAATTAATATATTTAACTATAATTTACAACAAAATATATTAATTTTTTAATATAATAAAATTACACGATTTTTTAAGTGGCTATATAGAATTGAGGTAGTAAATCCCTAGTTAACTCCCCCTATTTAGGTCTACCCTGAATTCACTCATCATGGCTTTGACTCTCCTTCGTGCAACTCAGTCTGCACTTCTGACGTTCACCATCATTTATCTTCGTTACACTAAAATAAGCAGATGAAAGATCTGCTGCAACCTTGTTGTTCAAAACAATGGAAAACAAAAAATATCTCAACCCTCTCTTTTTCAATTGCTGCCTTATTTTCAATTGCAACGAAAAATATCGTTTTAACTAGTAGAAGTTTGCCAAAAGAACGTAAGCTATATAAAGGGGGTTATATATAAAAATGAATTCAATTTGGAAATTTTGTGTTTCCAAAATTTTGTTGTTCAACGATGGTGTCACACAGTCAACGAATAATGGAATAAATCAAGAAAAAAAAGACAGGGGATATAATGGGTTTTTTACACACATAAAATAAAAAAAAAACAAGATATTACAAATGTTCACTGTTTTCCGGTTGTTTATATATATGTCCTCTTTTTTATTAATGGAAGTCGATTGAAACCGATTTCATTACGTTTTAAATATTTTGTGCTGAAATAACCTTGAAGTCAATTAAAATCGACTTTTGTTCTGCTAAATTTCCAAGCAAAGGTCATATCATATCCAATCATGTCGAGTTGAGTAATATATCACCGAAGTCCATTCAAATCTACTTTACTATGCAATGTCAGCTTTTTTCAGGTTGTTAGGTATAGTGTAAAATCGGTTGCAATCAACTTCTATACTACGCATAAGACTATTTAAGTTGACTTTTGTGTAGTGCATAAATTGATTGCAATTGATTTTGTACTGTACCTGACACCATTTTAGAAAATGCTTTTAATCGACTTTTAAAGTCAATTTAACCTATTTTTTTTACTGTTCCACCTTCATAAATACAGCTCCTAACTCAGTTCGCATATTGGAAAAATTTAGTGAATTAGTATACAAATTTTGGTGAGAATATGGTAGAGTTCTATTCATATTCTTGTCCATTCTGATGGTAAGATTATAAATACAATAGAGGGCAAGACATTCTATAGTGATGATCAAGCTTGATTGGTTGTCCATACAGCTATTAGTTTTTTGGAGTTGTAGAGCAGAATATTAGAAGCACCTTTTCTGGTGTTTGACAATGCGGACCAAATGAAGGGCTCTTGAGTTGGATCCTTTCTGACTAGGAGGCAGGTGGTCCTGGCTACCGTGAGGGAAGCAAGCCACGACAGTGTGAAGAGAAAACAAGAAGAAAATGTGTAGTGGAAGCTGCCAAAAGCTAGGGCAATTGGGGCTAGGTGGTTCGATGCCTTAATGGGCCAAGCCCAATGTCCTCCTAGAGCTCTACCAATGGGCCAATCAAAAAGAAACCAACATTGGAATATGTTGAAAATTGTGGGCTCAACCCAATCCAATTTAGCCATAGTAAAAGAAAAAACATCTGGGTACATTGTCATTGGGCTTTGTTTAAAACAATGGGATCCTGGTGGATATTTAATTTTTGTGCAATAGTATAGGAATAATTACTTGTAGGATTAATTGCAATTGAATAATTATAGTTAGGAATTATTATAATTAGAATTTCAAGTGTGTTTTCTTTTTCACCAACCTTGAGGGCAAAGTTGTCTTTAAGGGGAAGATGATGGAACAAGTATGAGATGGGTTCAAGTAGCCCAATTATGAGGATTACCTTAATTAGTAGTAAATAGTATAAATAGAGATTTTAGGTGATGTGATTGGTAACCAATATGTGAAAAGAAATGTGATAAACTAATATGTGGAAAAAAAAAAGTGATATCTCTCCCTCTGTGATATTCTCTTCTCCTTATCAGATTTCTATATTCTCGTGTCCCCTGTCTCTAATTTCTATTTATTTCATTGTCACAAAACAATGGTGTCAGTGCAACGAGAGGAAAACCAATGTCATTCAAAAGATATAAGAGCCAAGTGATTTCACTAGTGGCATTGGCCATTGCTCTGTATTCTGCTTCAACAGAAAAGCCAGAGTCCACAAATTGTTTCTTTGTCTTCCATGAGATGATTCTTGGACGAAAAATAAAAAATACAATAACCAGAGGTAGCGTACTGAATTGTTGGACAGCTAGCCCAATCAAAATCACAATAATTTCAAATTTTGTTTCATGCGAAATCTATTGGTTCTGAAGCAGTAAGCCCACTATCAGAGATGATGTCAAGAGCATATCCTCTTTGTGACAAAAAAAAGACCTTTCTTCGATCTTGCAACTTCAATACCTAAAATATACTTCAACCTTCCCAAGTCCTTAATTTTGAATTTTTTTTGGTAGAAGATCCTTAACCAAGTTGACGAGGTTTCAATTTGAACCCGTAAGTACAATGTCATCAACATAAAGACGAAGAAAATCTGAACCTAACTTACAATGCAAACAGAAAAGGGTGGATCTAGTACACTAAGTGTGAAACCAAAATCAACAAGAACAGTGGAGAATTTTGAATACCAGTTCCGTGATGCCTGTTTAAGTTCATATAAGGATTTTTGTAGCTTTCAAACAAGGTTCTGCCCCTGGCACTTGAACCCTGGAGGGAATTCCATATAAACATCTTCATGCAAATCTCCATGTAAAAATGCACTATTAACATCAAGTTGATGAAGAGGTCATTCTTTGGCAGCAGCAATAGAGAGTAGGACTCGAACCATAATGACTCTGGCAATTGGAGCAAAAGTATCGAAGTAATCAATTCCTCCAATCTAAGTATATCTTTCTTTGTGGCGTTCAGTGCTTCCATCAAACTTGCATTTAATTTTGTATGCCCATCGACAACCAATTGGTTTCTTCCCATGTCGTAATGGGGACCAAAGATGAGGTTCTGTTTTCACACAAAGCATCAATCTGAGATTGCACCGCATTGCGCCATTCCGAAAATTTCTTAGCTTCAGGGTATGACTTAGGCACATTTTCAACAGCTAAGGACGAAAGAAAGGAACGGTGTGAAGAGAGAGAAATAGTGATAAGATAAGAAATTACAAAAAGAAGAGTAATGCTATTTCAACACCTAAAAAGTGGGTGTTTATTCAAACACTCACCTTATAATTACCGAACGTAATGGATATTAAGTATAAGTGAGGACCACCATTATATTTAATGATTATAAAATGAATGTTTAAGTAGACATTTATTTTTTGAGTGTTAAAATATTATTATAAAAAAAGAACAAAGTGTGAGGAGAAGGAGAAGAGTGAACGTGAGTTTAGCAGCATAAAAAACTTAATAAGGATGATGTGTAAAATTTTGCCGAGTGTTAGGTTGTGATTGAAGGATCCCTTAAAATATATTATAAATAGGAATATATAATTGGATGACATTATGAAATTTTTTTATAGTACCAAAATTAATCTCATAAAACTATGCTCTTTGTTTTTGTTTTTTTATAAAACTCAAGCTTAAAACATTACTTGAAAAGACTAAATACTAAAACTAATTGAACTTTCCGAATGTTTCCTTTGGTTATTATCGGTCTATTGAATGTTAGTATTAATAAATTTTCTAATGATGCTGTCTCTATAGTTAGACACAGAGATCAATAAAAAGAAGTCAGATACAAGATAAAATAAATTTAATTGGAACACATTATCAGTATATAAAAATTTTATATAGTCATCCAATTATGTAATAACATATTAATAAATATTGTTACTTTGTATTCCCATTATTTGAAAAGTTATATAAAAGGAGAAGATTGATTGGATGATATGTAAAATTATTTTACACTATTAGGATATTGAAATTAAACTCAAACAAAATATAGAAGTCAAATACAATTTATTTACTTGAGCCCATCATTTGTATCATAATCTCTGGGAAGGTGACTCCTCGGGAAACATTCAAAGAATTTTAGATGGGTTCCATCTTCCATATTTCTCTCTTAATAGAACGATCTAATTCAAAATATTTTTGCTTTTGCAGTTGGATTTATTAGTTTTAAGTGTTCATAATTTCTAGAGCAAAAAATAGTGTAGCTGATGCATTTGCCCATTATGCCCTCTCCTCTCTGTCGTCTTAGTTGATTAATGAATTCATGTTCCCGATAAAAATGAAAAAATAACTCTTGGCCTTTTACCTACTTTGTATTTTTCTATATGTTTTTTAAAAATGTTTAGAAAATACAAGCGATACTAATTTCTGAAGAAATTATGTTAACAACTTTTTTTTTTTGGGGTCGAATGTTAACCAAATCTAAAAGGATAGTACCTTAAATTTCTATTGGGCCTTGACCTTGAACTGGCCCACTCATTCCTGGGCCATGTTTGTCCCATCCTTTTTTCAGAAACTACGTTCTATAGACCCAAAAACACTCCAAACTTCGTACCTGGGCTCCAAGCCGGCCCAGATTTCAATCGACCGCGCATTCTTCAGTATTCTTTTCTCTTCAGACAAAAAATAAAAAAACAAGAGAGAGAGTCTTCTGTTTGACCGGTCAAAAGTGGGGAGAAAAGTGAGAGGTGTTTCGATTAATAACTTCCGAACCTTTACTTTCACTCTTTTAAAGAGCCCAAATCTGTTCTTTCTATTGTCTTGGTTATGTATTGAAATCCGGTTCCTATGTTTATGTACGTAGGAAAAATCGAACGCGTACTTTTAATTTGCCAAAATTTTATACTAACGGATGGAAAACCCATCTCCACCTAACCCTGCAACATCTTGCAATCCAAGTCTCACTCAAATGGATCACACATTCAAATCTAAAATCAAGGAACCAAATCAATATCCTCCCTTAGGCTTCCATTCCAATTCAAGCATCACCAATCTGCAAGACAAAGCAAAAAAGTAAGACAATTAATTCCTTTTAATCATTCAATTAACTAATTCTTTATTTTATTTTTTTATTTTTATTTTTTTGTAGTGGGGTTATTTAAAAAGGTCTTTAATGTTAATTTGTTTATGAAATTCTTTTGATCTTAAAGTTTAATAATATCCAAAGAATGGATGAGTGGGGAGGACCCAGTTTTCCGTAGGCTTCACTCTCAAATTTGCTGAGGCAGTGGCAGTGGGTGGTATATATAATGAAGGGTTTGTGTGCCTGCTGCTTCACAAGCAGTGTCTCCGATTTTCATTCCCACTTGAAGCACAACAACCAATCTCAGTCTCAGGTACCTTGGCCTACTGGGGGTATTAATGTCATTTTATCACAATTTGCACTCTCTGTTAGCTGAGTGAGTGAGTGACATTTCTTTTGTGTTGCAATTGATTAACCTCCATTTAGATTCTTAATTTTGTTAGTGATGGTCCTGTATTAATCACAATGAATTGTGCGCCATTGCTTTCTTTAATGAGTTATGCTATTTGTACATACTTTGGGTGGAACAGTGTGCTGGCTTACACTCCATCATGTAGTGTGCACAATTTTGTGGCCTCGCAATTGATGGAGTCTGAGATCAAGCCTCTAAGATATCCTTTTCAAGCTTCATTGCAGATTTTCATGCTTTTTGTTTTTTTCTTTCTTGAGTGCATTAAATGTTACTGGTACTTGGTTTAGTTGAGTTTCTTGTGTCAGATTTTTAACAACATGTATAAATTATGAAGTGCAATTAGTTAGATCCTTGAAATCCAACAGGAAACAGCGCTACAATAAGATGGTAGAAGTAACATATAGTATAAATTATGATGACACATTAGTTTAAGAAGAATTCTTATGGTAAAAGAATGTAGTCTGCAGATAAAACTTGATGTGCACTATAAACAGTAGGACTGCTGAATTTTTTGCCTCCTTTTCCTGCACTATTTATGGAAGAGCACAAATGGATGTGAAATCCACATTTGAAACATGTTGCGAGCTGTATCAACCAGGCACAATGTTTCATCTTGGTATTTAGCTCCAACTGTTTTCTGACATTGCTTTATCTGACAGATCATGGCAGGAAGCATCTCTGGTCCAAATGGGGGCAATGCTGCTAATGTTTTACTTAATCATGACTTCTCTGGAGGGCTGAACTCTTGGCATCTCAATTGCTGCAATGGCTATGTGATTTCGGCCAAATCAGATTCCCAAGGAGGAATTTCAATGGAGTCGGATGGTAATTATGCTGTAATCACTGACCGAAAAGAATGCTGGCAAGGCCTTGAGCAAGACATCACAAGCAGAGTTTCCATTGGCTCCACTTACATGGTTTCAGCCTTTGTTGGGGTATCTGGGCTGTCTCAAGGATCTACTGATGTTCAAGCTACTCTGAAACTCGAATATTGTGATTCAGCTACTGCTTACTTGTTCATTGGAAGGTACAGAATTTTCTTATATTGTTGTATCATCTCCCTTGTTCGAGAGTAATAGAGGGAAATGCTTACAGTTTACCATTATTTCTGCAGAACTTCTGCTATGAAGGGTAGCTGGAAGAAGCTGGAAGGGACATTTTCATTGTCAACTATGCCTGATCGGGTTATATTTTATTTGGAAGGACCTGCTCCTGGAGTTGATATACTTATCCGATCAGTAGAGATCAACTGTTCTAATCCAAATGATAATGTATATGTAGTTATATATATTTCAATTACTCTTATGGCTTTGTGCAATTCTTCATATAGGAAAAGTATAACATTGTTTGTTGAACTTCAAGTCATACCTGAGCAGTGGTTATTACTTAAATGGCTAACCTGAAATTACAATATATCTGTATTTGTTTCATTCTTTCATTGTCTACTGAAATCTGTGTATTGATTACTAATATGTGATACCTTTTCCTTTCATTTCCCAAGGCCACAAGCACAGGATGTGTCTCCGCAGGAGATGACAACATCATAATAAACCCCAAATTTGAGGATGGCCTGAATAATTGGTCTGGAAGAGGCTGCAAGATTGCGTTGCATGACTCAATGGGAGACGGAAAAATTCTACCAGAGTCTGGCAAGTTCTTCGCATCTGCAACTGAACGAACACAAAGCTGGAATGGAATTCAGCAGGAGATCACAGGACGAGTGCAGCGCAAGCTTGCCTATGAGATTGCTGCTTTAGTACGAATATTTGGAAACAATGTCACTACTGCTGATGTTCGGGCTACCTTGTGGGTTCAAACACCAGATCTTCGAGAGCAGTACATAGGCATTGCTAAGTTAGTCTCTGTCTTATTTTCTTGTATTTCTGTTGCTACATTTCACATAGACTAGATGCTTTTGAATTTTCTGATTGATCTTAAATCTTTATGAAAAGAACAGAAAGAAACTTTCTCGAGTATGATTTAATCAGAAATATCATGGATTAATAATATTACAAAGCTCACTTAACATTTCTTTTAATTGTTGAACAAAGCTCGTGTTTTCTGAAGTGTGCAGGCAACAGATAAGGATTGGGTTAATATGCAGGGAAAATTCCTTCTAAATGGCTCCCCATCAAAAGTGGTCCTTTACTTAGAAGGTCCCCCTGCAGGCACTGACATTCTTGTCAATACTTTGGTTGTAAAGCATGCTGCTAAGACGCCTCCTTCAACACCACCAGATGTGAAGGTTAAACTTTTGAAACAGCTTTTGTGAATGACTTCAATATATATGTTTATAATTCATGAAACTTTGATTTACACAATCATTGTTTAAGAACTTAACCGCTGGCTTAGGGTGCGTTTACACAATACTACTTCTGATTTTTTCCAACTTCACAGTAGTCAAAAGTTATTTTGTACCTGTTCGAACCAAGCTTGCTATACAAATTATCACTTCTTGAAAAAGTTACTTTTAGTGTTTTTTGAAAAGTTCAAATACCTAATTTCTCAAAGAATTTCTTGCATACCTTTCCAAGAACAAGCACTACGAACTAAAATTAGAACTTACTATTATTGGATATCCAGACATAAAATAAGTCATTACAAGTTACTTTGCATACAAGTCCTTTTGCAAGAAATTCTTTTCACATAAGTCTTTTTGTAGAAGTTTACTCAAACGAGACCTTAATATACTTTGGTTGCATTACCAGTTCTGTATGTTTCAATCACCTAACAATGATTTTGTTTTGCAGGGTGTTGCTTTTGGGGTTAATATAATTCAGAACAGCAGTTTAGCTGATGGAACCAATGGATGGTATCCCCTTGGTAATTGCACTTTGACCGTTAAAACTGGTTCACCGCATATAATTCCATCGATGGCTAGAGACTCTCTTGAACCTCATGAACTCCTAAGTGGCCGATACATCCTTGTAACCAATCGCACGCAAACATGGATGGGTCCTGCTCAGACAATCACTGATAAATTGAAGCTCTTTGTGACTTATCAAGTATCTGCATGGGTACGGATTGGTTCAGGATCAACTGGGCCACAGAATGTAAATGTTGCCCTTGGTGTTGACAACCAGTGGGTCAATGGAGGACAAACTGAGGTTTCTGATGACAGATGGCATGAAATTGGTGGGTCCTTTAGAATCGAAAAGCAGCCATCAAAGGTTATGGTTTATGTCCAAGGTCCCGTTTCTGGTGTAGACTTGATGGTTGCTGGACTTCAAATTTTCCCTGTTGATAGACATGCAAGGTTTAGATATTTAAAGACACAGACAGACAAGGTAGCTTCTAGATTTTTTTATATATCAATATATAATTAATTTTATTTATACCTTCAGAAACATATGAATAGTTTCAACATCTCTTCCACTCGAACTTGTTTGAATGAGTTACATTTCGGTTACTCCCCACATCCTCTAAAGGCTAAAACCAAATGATAAAAAAAAATAAGGAATGTAGAAGAACAAGTGATATGCAGATGATGCCTTTGTGGTTTTTGCCTTGAGGTGATCAGACACAAGTTTAGGACATTAACTGATAAGATTTCCAGTGTCTAAAGTGATTGGGATGCATTGTCATGGTTACCAGAATCTGGACTATATATTCTGCTGTTATCCTTTCCAATTGATTGAAGTATGATACATGTCTGCTCCTTCCTATTTTATGTCCTATGTGACCTTCCAAGTTCCAAGTGACTTGTTTCATGTAATGCCTTATCTTTAGAATCTGCAAAAGATTACTAAATATTATCACGCTTCTTGTGAACAAAACAAAATATTATGTGGCAAAAAGAGTCAAGAGGAAGCTAAGACATTTAGACTGCAATGCCTAATACATCTTTTTATTATATCCATTCTTCATTTAGAGGATATGTGATGGTTTGCATTATTTGTTATTTTGTAATTTATATCCACTTGCCTGCACTGCAGATCCGTAAGCGGGATGTTATCCTTAAATTCTCTGGGCTCGACTCTCGCAGCTATATGAAAACCTCAGTGCAAGTCAGCCAAACGCAGAATGATTTTCCAGTTGGATCATGTATCAGTAGAACAAATATTGACAATGAAGATTTTGTGAATTTCTTTGTGAAACATTTTAACTGGGCTGTGTTTGGGAATGAGTTGAAGTGGTATTGGACTGAGCCACAACAAGGGAATCTCAATTACAAAGATGCTGATGATCTCCTAAGCTTGTGTCAGAAGAACAAGATAGAAACTCGCGGTCACTGTATCTTCTGGGAAGTGGAGGGTGTTGTTCAGCAATGGGTTAAATCACTGAACAAAAATGAATTGATGACGGCTGTCCAAAACCGCTTAAACAGCCTGCTGACTCGCTACAAGGGAAAGTTCAGTCACTATGATGTTAATAATGAAATGCTGCATGGCTCATTTTACCAAGATAGGCTGGGTAAGGATATAAGGGCAAACATGTTCAAGACTGCAAACCAACTAGATCCATCTGCTACCCTTTTTGTGAATGATTATCATGTTGAAGATGGATGCGACACCAGATCATGTCCTGAAAAATACATTCAACATATCCTTGATTTGCAAGAGCAAGGTGCCCCGGTTGGGGGAATTGGAGTTCAAGGTCACATAGACAGTCCAGTGGGGCCTATTGTTTGTTCAGCCCTTGATAAATTGGGAATTCTTGGTCTGCCAATATGGTTCACTGAGCTTGATGTGTCTTCCATTAATGAATATGTTAGAGCAGATGATATGGAAGTTATGCTGAGGGAATGTATGGCTCACCCTGCTGTTGAAGGCATAATGCTGTGGGGATTTTGGGAGTTGTTCATGAGCAGGGAAAATTCACACTTGGTGAATGCAGAAGGTGACATCAATGAAGCTGGGAAAAGGTTCTTAGCTCTTAAACAAGAGTGGCTATCTCACAGCCATGGTCGTGTTGATGAGCAAGGTCAATACAACTTTAGAGGCTTTCATGGAACATACAATGTTGAAGTTGTGACTGATGCAAAGAAAGTCACTAAGACATTTGTTCTTGACAAGGGTGACTCACCACTGGTGGTAGCCATTGACATATAAGCATCCTGCATAATTCAAGAACCAATATATATCTTGGATGCTATGTTATGCATTAATATTGTTGTAAACAAAAGTTGTCATCATCTTTGTTCCTTCGGTTTGCTGAAGTAAAAAGATGGTGATGTGATGTTATATGTTTACTGGGGTCTATCATTCTGGCAAATAAATAAAATCAGTTCTTGCTGATTCTGATATATATGCTAGTTGCTTTTGATTTCAGGCTTTCTACTTTCAAGTTTAGCTAGACAGGGAAAAGAAAATATAAAAGGTTTTTTCAATTTTAACCGCAAAAGAAAAAAGGAGGTATATGCTACTTCTTTTGTAAATTGCCTATGCTCCCTTTTTCCTAAACTTTAAATTTTGATTACCTAAGTTACCTTCAATTAGGTGGATCTTTTTCTTATTAAGAATTAATGAATTATAGCTCCCCCATGCCGGCCGCCTCCCCATACTTCTACTGTAATTTTATCTCCTTATTAATTCTCACCTCTTATTCTCTGTCTTTTTTTTTCTTCTCAATGGAATCATTGGTATCTCTTGGCCCTGTTACCAATAATTCAATTGATTTGACTTGATTCAATGAAGGTCCTTAAAGGAGTAGGGATTTGATGAGAATTTCTTTTTTCACTCTCGGAACTCAAATCCAAGACCTCTAATTATAGGGTCAATGCATCTACTACCTTGATTAATCCCACACAGGTCATCTATTCTCTGTCCGAACAATTTCGTGTTAATTATAAATCTTTTCTTTAAACAAGAACAAGCTCAAATTTTGAATTTAGCTAGTTGCTGTCCAAAACATATTGGGGTTTACTTGAAATTTCATGTTCAACTCCACTGTTGACTGTGTAAACCAAAGATAGAACAGCTGAATGCTATATAAAAGCACAAGTAACTAAGTTTTTTAAAATATTTTTCTATTGCAATATCAATGATTAATAGTTGGCAATGCTTAAGAAATAAAACACACACAACCTGATCAAATGCGTTATTCATTAATATCAATATAAATTAGATCATTTCAATAATCAAGAAGAGAAAATAAATTTTAAACCTACAACCTTAAAATGACTGTGAAAAAATTGAAGTTTCATAGTTAGAAGGGAAAAGAGAAAAAAAGATAAACATCTTAAAGTTATTTTAACATTTTAATCCTTCTAAATACATGGTAACAATTATAATAAAAAATTGTGATTGGATATGGCATCTATAGCAGTACTTTTTCCTTTTGTGAGAAAGGTCTCATTGGTTATAAAACGAATGCATAATCCTTGCTATAAGATATCAGGTAAAAAACCTGGGTACAATACAGTAAATCCTAATAACACCAAGAGTCTTAAGCTTAAAAAATTAACAAATGACGACTACTAACTACTAAACCTGCACCATTAAGATTGCTTAGCACCAAACAATGTGGGATAAGCGGCATGTTATGAACAAGAACATTGCTTGGGCTGGACCATTAAAGTTGGCTATATAATATTGTCCAGCTTAGATTTGTATAGTGCACAAGAAATCCATTTTACAAAAACATTTACAAAAAAAAAGGGCAAAGGAAGCTTTGAACTGCATATTGAATCTTCTGTTAACTAGTGCATCTCCATGTTGCTTTGATACTCCAAAGGAAGACACACTATATCACAAAGAGAAATGCCTAGATACATTAAGAGAAAGAGAAAATACTTGTTCTAATTTATTTATTAATTAGCATATAAATTTTATAAGTCATTATTATCTCTCACTTTCATTACATTTTTAATGCAATAACTTAAGCATCAATCAATAAATCATCCAAAGTAAGTACTCTATCTTACTCTATATACACTTAAGAAGTTATTATATCACCAAACAATAGAAATTCTCAAAACAACATGTGTTATGTCATACGTGCCAGAGTGGAGAATAATTCAAAAAAGTAATCTATTAATTAGAGAGTGTTGGTAAATGTGCAACTTCTAAGCACCTTAAAAGTCAACGTCTACATTGACTTCAATGCACCTTAATCTAACCTATAACTCTTTTTATAGCCAAATTTTAAGGAGAACATCAAATTATTATTATGACTTAAAACTCGTAAGGAGAGTCCCTTACAAAGATTAATCTATCAAATGAGATAGCTTCATTATTTAAATATCAAATTGAACTTGTTTATTTGATTAATATGTAATTTACAATATCATTTCAAACATTGTATAAAAATACAGTAAAAGTGTAATATATATATATATATATATATATATATCAAAGTAAATGAATTGTTTCGACAAAAAAAAATTGTAAGTGAATTATAATATTTTTATTCTGAAAACTAATACGTGGTTAGTATGAACCGATGGTGCCAGCATCGCAATTTGCAGGCTCTTGCACGCATGTCGCATGTTCATATGCTGTGCACACTCCACACTTGCACTTGGACTAAAATTCTCCACGTCTTTGAATTTTATATGAAAATTATTCTCACATAAATTAGTACACTAACAAGATCCACCATTGCATTTGTGTTTATTACGCAAATCTCTTTTCTAGTGCTGGACAACTCTATTGTACTGCTTTGTTTGAGACCCTGTCCAGTTTACTTATGAATAAAGTATTAAAAACAAAAAAATGGCGCAACCAACACTACAAAAAATTTGGTCTAAAATAACATTTAATTTTAGCAACATATAAAAAATGTACATAGACAATTTTGTTTTAAATATATTACCTTTGATGTCTAAAAAATATTGTCTTCTCTAGTCAAAAGTATTATTTTAAATAATTGACCACACTTACTATAACAATACTATGAAAAGCAATGTATCAGCTTAAAAATATATCATTTTATTAACAAATACTGCCTTTAACAATTGGCCATATGTGATATAATAACTATTTAAAAAGTAATATCTTAACTAAAAAAAATGTAACCTTTACTATATCAAAAGTAACACATTTAAAAAAAGTATTACCTATGTGTGTATAAACAACACTTTTTAAGTGTACCTAAAATAAAGTGTTCTTTTAGACATAAATTTCTTATAGTGTAACTCAAAGATATTTTCATGTATTACAAACTTATCAAGGAAGGTGACTCGAAAATTTAAGTCGAGTGGAGTACGATGGGGCGTGATATTTGACAGGAAGGAAAAAGATTCGAACCCCATTCGTTTTTTAAAGTGCAAGATAAATGGAAGTTTCTCTATAAGTTATTATTGTTCGCTGTCGTTGTTTGGGTGGAAGCATAATTAACAAACTCTAAATAATACAAAATTTAAGGTGGTTAGACTTTTATTGTCTACTTAATTTCATGGTTAAAATTACAAATTATCTTTATAAAATTTTTTATTATATGAGTAGCTCCTAAAAACTACACATATAATGGATCACTATTATTTTTAGAGATACCTAAATTTAACAATCAAATATCATATTTATAGGTTGAAATACTAGTAAAACTTTAACTTCTTATCGGTGTGAGTCTTTGGATTAAATCCCAACCATCATTAATCCAATTTTAAGGGCCAGTTAGGGTGCATTTGTTTCAGCTTTTTCTAGCTTAGAATAACTTTTTCACTCAAAATCATTTTTCATATATTTGAATAATTTTTAAAAATTAATTAGAATTTAATAAAATCAGTTTTTAGCATTTTTTTTGTAGAAAGTAAAAAAAATAGCTTCTGAAAAAAATATTTTCAATTTTTCCAATTAAATATAAAATTTAATTTTCTTAATAACTTTTTAAAAAATTTAAGACAAAATGCACCCTTACCTAATATATACTGGAGGGGAAAAATATCATTGTAAATTAATTGAATGTTTATCTTAGTTCCTAATTAACCAGCAGATTATTTTCTTTTTTTTTCATTCTTAATATTCTAGCTAATGAAGTGTGTTAAAAAGAATTTGAAAATAAAAATTAGCTTCTTTTTCCTAAAACAAACAAAACCAAAACATGTAGCTAAATTCAACTTTACCCCCCAAAAAAATCAACAAGATAAGAACTTTTTTTTTTCACTGAAATAGAATCGGTTACATAAATCAAACAATATCATTGTAGCACAGAAATTAAGTCCACAGTCAACTTCACACACAGGGCGGGCTCTAAAATACTTCATGCTGGCCAGTATTGGCTCGTGGCCACCATCCGCCACCCAAGGTACCAGTGCCACTCTCTCATATTGGATTAGGAATTCGTTACGGAAATTTGGTAAGACTATGAGCTAGAGAAACTAAGCTAAAAATTATGGTTCAAGAGTAAAAACTAAAACTAATGAATTTATTTGCTTTTGTTCCATTTCACATCAACTAATTACATATACAGGATCCTAGAACTTTCACAAACTTAACTATAAAATATCCCTAATAAGTGTTCTTTCTTATCATTAACAATCCATATTCTAATTTAGAATATTCCTATTAAATATTCTACTGCAATAGAATTGTTGCGTGTTTGATTAGAACCTGCAAACTTGTTTTTGATCCATTTGATTTTGATTAAAATATAGTTTGCATGACTCTAACCTATGTTGACAAAGGATACAATTTGTTTTGGATTTTAAAAAAAAATAGTATGAAACATAAATGTTATATATAATTAGAAAAATTTGAAAATTGATTTTTTAGATTTTGATTATTTTTTAAAAATTATCCAAATATATATATATATATATATATATATATATATATATGAAAAGTGTTTTTTTTTTGTGAAAAAATGACTTTGAAAATCCCATCCAAATGCCCCAAAAATTTTATTTGAGAAGTGATTTTGATAAAAATAAGGTTATTTGGACAACGTTAAATATAATCATTTTAAAAGATTATATTATAATTTCTTTTTTTCGTGTTTGAAATCGTTGTCTTTTTTTCACAATTTAAATATATTTTAGCAATTGATAATGGTGTATGAATATATATATTCTGATAATGTATGTATCATGTATGAAGCAACTTTAAAACTCATGACCAATATCTATCCTCTTAAATGGGTCTATCATATATGAAAAGATTAGTCACTGCATCCGATGATTAATACCTGTGAAACAAAAAAAAACTATTACATATCAAAGATTCAATAACTTTTAAGTAATAATTACAAATATAATTGATATATATATATATATATATATATATATATATATATATATATATAACTTTTAAAAGATAATGACAGAAAAGGGCAAAACTATTAAATAAAAGTTTAATTAATATATGAAATATGATAACTATATACTCTCAATTACTAGCATAAAAATAACTTCATATTACTTTTCTTCAAACTGGAGTTTAAGACCAAATGGGTTTAAAATTATTGATCTCAAACTTATAACCAAACACATTTGTTAAAATGGCAAAATCATGCTGAAGAAGTATGAATGTGAGTTTGATGAGGCAAATAAATGCCAAGCCAAACATGCCCTTGAGCAAAAGTTTTCAAGTTAATTATTTCCCCAATTCACTCCTTATTGTTTTAAAATTGACTGAAATCCAATAAAAGTTAACGAGGGGGAAACCCATGCGAAAGATTATCTATTTCGAAATCATGTCTTCTTTCTTATCTCATGAATCACTTATTATCTTGTGGACAATGAAAATGTTATTAAATGCTCGTTATCTTCCTGACGTTGGTGGCGAATAATTAATTAAAACAATTGGAATAGGTTACGGAGAACTTTGAGAATACTGACATGGCAAGTGGAAATGATATTTGATATTTTTAAGCGCTACATACTCCCTAGTCTTTACATAACATATCGACATAAAATATAGGCCACGTTGAGTCTCCTAGGTCACTCAGATTACGTACCTGATGACCATAGTCAAACACACAGCCTATATGCATAGAAACCTCATGATCAATCACCATGATTTCATTCGTATAACATGCACCATGACATTACAAGAGCCAGAGACAAGACACCCACATTAGTATTTTATTGCATTATATATATATATAGGGCATGGACCTGGACTCCATTTAAATCATAAAGAGTTAATGCGAATATGTGATTAAAGAGAACATGGTTTTAGGTCCGAAACTGGAAGGTAAGCCAGTTGAGTTTTCTCTAAAAATAAAAAATAGAAAAAAGGATTGATGTGAAGGTAAGGTCCATTATTAATTAAGTAGCCATCAACTCCAATAGTATTATGGCCCAGATCCAGACTATTTAGAGAGAGAAAATCTCTGCAGGGTACAGACATCCACTCACGTCAACTTGACAAGCCTCCCACTATATATTTATCTCCTAATGGGTAATGACTATTATGACCGGAATACATGTCGACGTAATATTTGGAAAATACTAAGTTTTTATTTCTTTTGATATGTTGAAAATACTAAGTTTTATTTCATACTGAATGACTCGCTTAATTTACAGAACATATATTAATCTCTCTTAGGTAAAACCTAAGAAAGTGGTGCGTCCGTATGTGAGACACGTATCAGACATCAATAGTCATATGATATGTGTTTGATACATATCCGTACATGTTTAATTAAAAAAATAATTTTTGTGACACGATCAAACACACGTCGGATACGGTTCTAATTCACTGTGAACACATTTAAGTTAGTTTTTTTTAATTTTTAATACCAACGTGAGCCAAAAACCAACTCTAATTGTTTAGTTTGATCTCTACTATTGGGTCATTTCATTTTAGAAATTCTTCAATTGATTATAAAAAAAGAATTAGTTAGATAAAAAATTATATAAATATGACCAAAAAAATCCAAAAAAAAAAGAATCATACGAAAAAATAAAAAAATTATATATGCATATATATCGTGTCTGTGTCCTATAATTTTTTGAGTTTGATCTGTCTCCGTCTCTTGTCTTATGTCCGTGTTAGTGTCTGTGTTTCATAAGGTAAAACTGTCAAAATGGATCGGTCCATTTAGTTTGGGATAATTCAGGCCACATTAGTTTTGAGCTAAAAATTACTAACTCAATCTAATTTATTCAAGTCACAGGTTGGCCTATGATCCAATTTTTTTCTTATTTATTTTTTTAATTGTATAGTTCTTATAAAATGTCAATGAAAAATACTTGTTATTTTATTGAAGTGGATTAGAAATAAACTATTAGTAAGTTGTGTTATTATTCTTAATTTATTTGTGAGGATGATAAATAAAACTTGATTTTTATTTTATAATTAAATTTTAATAATTTAATTTGATGCAATAGTAAAGTGAATAAAAATATATACATATATATTGTCAATATTTATCACTAGTTTAGACTTTTTAAGTAAAAAAATGAGCGAAAAGATCTAAATTCAAATATTTATACTTCATATATGCAATATATTATTTAATAAGATAAAATCATATAAAGTTAAGAGTATATTTATTTTGAGGAAGTCATTTAGATATTATTACTAAATATTAAGATTTAGAAAAAATATGAAAAAAATCTAACTCTTACCATTAAAATCATCACCACCACTTGATTGAGAAAAAAGTTATTTGCACATAAGTTACGTAGAATATCATATTGATTTATACTTTATCTTTCTTTGAACAATGGACAGATCCATGGAGTCTATTTTAAAAAAATCATATCTCATTTAATAATAAATAAAATATAAATACTATGTCGCATAATTTATATACAAATAATATTGCCCATAAAAAAATGCGTTTGATGATGATGATTTCAAGGATGATGATTGGGCCCGCTAGGGGAGTCCCATTGGCCATTCCCTTTGATACCTGAAGGTTCCCCTCTCAACCTACGCTGGAGCCCACTCCCCACATGGGCGCGTAGTGATCCTTGACGGACCCTCCATATCTTGCTTGCATTTGCCCCCTATTTTATACTCTCCATTGCTTTCACAAAACAGGAATGGGTCTGTGTCAGAGTGGAGCAAAAGTTTTGATAAGATGGGTTTGGGGCCTTTGGCCTAAGTAATGAGATATGGCAATACTCCGAAAATGTTTATCAAACCATGAAATTCAACTCCCAATCCCTGTTTGAATGGACAGAGAATAATATTGTATTTTCTTTATTTTTTTAAAGATTTAATTTGATATATAAATAATATAATAGATTTTATACTATGAATTTAATTTCTCTATGTAAAAATATTTATTATTCAACCATATATCCACCTGAATTGTTTTATGAGTTGTCACATATTAACTTATCTTAAAATTCTTCAAAAATATTGACAGATTAACTTATCATAAAATCCTTCAAAAATATTGAAAAAGGATTAATTTATTTTATATTTCTAATTATGAAAACTATTGAGTGTATTTTATTCTTGGTTCTTAATTCTTAAAATATCAATTTGTTGGGCATTAATTTTTTAAGGATCAAAAGCAATTGTGGTGAACAAAAGTAAATGTGTTTGGTTTTCATTTTAGCCAAAACTAAAAATGTTAGTTTTTCTTTTTCACTATCACATGAATCTTTATCAATTTAATTTTTAATATTATTTCTAAACATATATCAATTCTTTTAAAATCAAGAGTAAATAATTGATATAGTTTCTTAAGAAAATTTCATAAGACTATTTAGTCCATCAAAAATTGAAATTGGTTTCTCAAAATTTAAATAATAGGACAGATTAATTTTTCTGTATGTATTTAATTCTTTAAATACTAATAGAATTGTACATTAACCTAGTGATGTATATATCATTTGGAGTAGAATAGAGTTTAAAATGACTCATTTTAATGGTTAAAATTCACAAAATAAGTCATTTAAATATTGATTATAAGTTATAAAGTAATTTATTTTGTGTGATTTTAAATATAAAAAAAATACATTATATTCTAAAATATCTTCATTTAGCTTGCCTCTATCATTTTATTAATACATCATCATTATATTATGTCACATGTATAAATTCACTAATAAAAATTAATAGAAAAATTAATATATCCATTATTTTTAATCTTAAGAAACCATTAAATTAATTTTTTTTAAAAAAATAAAATAATCTAATATAAAAATCTAAATGGACCAAGTAGCATATTTACTCTAAAATCAACTGCATCAAAATTTTAACCAAACAAACAGTAACAAAGAAAAACTGATGATGGTGGATGCATGGGGCGTGGGGGCAGATGGGGGAGCGCAGTTATGATGTGCAGAGCATTGGGAAACAGCTCCCGCGCTGTTCTCGCGCGCCCCTCCTCAAAACGACACCGTTGGTGGGTCCCTTGCTCAGAGAAAAACATCACAATACAATATTACATCAGCGCAGAAGAGAAAGAAAAGGGGTCCCTTTCCTTGAACGTGACAGCGTTACAGTGACACTGATACTTTGAAAAAAAAAAAAATATATTGTATACTCAGAAAAAGACTCGCCTCTAACTCATTCTCAACAACAGTTAAAACTCTAGTGTACCTGCACTGCAGTTGCGCAATGATATATCATGTGAAGTGATTTCTTGTCCCAGCAAATCCTCAATTTCATTTACGAGTGAAATAATATAATTTATTTTTGACGTATTGTAAATATAAAAAATATTTTATATGACTATTTAGTTATATATAATCTTATATTTAAAATATATATATATATATATATATATCCTCCTACAGCATTATCTTCTAATTTTATAAATATTAAATAAAATAATTTTTGATTACTTTTCAATGCTGCAAAAACATAGACTCTGTTTGTTTTCTTACATCATTTATAAGAGAATTTATAAGATGATATTATTGCTCGTACATGAAAATAATATTGAATAAATTAGTCTTTTAATAAAAAAATATTTGTGTTGGTCTCTTAATATTAAAATATATAAAATAAATTAATTTCTAATAATTTATAAATATAGATTAAATTAACTTTTGATAAAATATAAATATAATAAATAAGTTCATCAAAATATTTAGAAGGGAATATTTTTTTTCCTATTTTTAATCATGAAAAGGTGAGAAAGGTATTTCTTTTATGAAGGGACTAATTGATTCGAAGTTGTTTTTATAGAGGACTAAATTGAGGATTTATTTTTTATTATAATTAGAGTATTTAAATAACAAGACATAGTATAATTGGTAGTTACATGAGCTTTTTAAGCATTTAGTTAAAAATTTAATTTTAAAGATGTATATAAAAGAAGTCTTATAAGTAGAGATAAAATTCACGTCTATGAGGTATATGCCTCATGAGAATCAGCCACTACTTACACTTGTGGATACTCTGGATTCATCAAAAATATATATAAGAGTTTTTAATCTTAATAGTTTTATTTTATAAATAGTACATATAAAATATATAATTAGATAGCAACATAAAATTATTTTTTGATTATATTAATTTTTCTGGTCTTTAATTTAATTATGAAATAAATTAATCTTTAAAAAATTAATATACATGATGGACAATCTTAATTTCTAAAAATTATCCTATAAATTTTTTTCGAACAATAATGTGTCTAATAATTAATTATTTAGAGATAAATTTAAAGACCTACTTTTTATTTTTAATATCATAATTCAATACTAATTATATAATGCTTTTCTTACATAAACAGGTAACATATATTTTGCCTTAATATATCTATCTTAATATGAATATTTACTATCGTGATATTCATGTACGATATATATGAGTTGAAAACACACACACACACACATTTTCTATACCATGTTTGGCACTGGTAAAATTGATATAGAACAGAAGAGCAGAAAACAGAAAGGAACTGTGAGTTCAATGCTGCATGCGTAGGTAGCATTCGTTACAGATTCATGCAGTGCCGTGTCTCTGCGCTTCTCATCTCTGTTTCAATCTCTAGTTTCAAACAGAGTCATTGAACGTACGGATTTCATGTTGCTTTTTTCATACACAGAGAACTTAAAGGGCCGATTAAGTTTCCAACTTTTACTTTTAATTTTTTAGAATTTATGAAGCAAAAATTAAAAATTCTAAAAATTGTAGTTTTCAGAATTTTCAATTTTTCTTTAATAAATTCTGAAAAATTAAAAAATTAAAAATAAAAATTGAAAACTGAAAACTTAAATAAAAAAAGTCTTAAATTTTCCTATAACTACTTCCAAAGTGATATAAAAGGTAAGATGTACTCCCAATAGCCAAATTGATCCCTAAAATGTAGTATAGAATAAATTGATCACTTACCAGAAGAAATACATTTTGTGATCCTTGACCTAAGCAAGTTAATTCCTTCCTAATATTTCGATTGATTTATTTGTCTTATATTTTTATTTGCGACTAGTAATTAAAATTATTTTACAAATTGTTAGAACAAATTTGTCAAAATTATTTTGAAAATATTGAGTAGGAACTAAATTGTTCTATATTTTTAATTGCTAAGAACTACTAAATATATTTTTGTTTTTGAGGGTATATTTGTTCGACACTATTTTTTTCAATCACTAAATTGGATGTTTACTCTAAAATATAATTAGTTGATAGTATAAAACATTTTATATATGATAGTATATATATCAACTTTAGTTTGATCTCATTTCTTTATTCTTTAATATATTTTTTGGGTTCCCTATGGTATCTGTTGCTAAGCATAGTGACTAATTCTTTTGTATACTGTGACCTATTTAAGGGTTAAATTTTGTTCATGAGTTTTAAAGCTACTTTATTCTCAATATGAGAATTGAATATGTATACTTTTGAATTTAATTTTGGTGTATATTATCAACATTTTTTTTTAACAAAGATTAAATCTTTTTGTAACTAATAGAATAATCATATAAAAAATATAATATATAATTTACAAATAGAAGAAAATATATTAGATCCAAAATGAGTAAGAAACAAATATCTTTCACACTTTGGACTAACAAGTGATGAGTAGTTTTGCTCATTATTCGAAAACTATTGATATTTAATCATCTTTCATGTCGAAGACTATCACAATAAGTATTGCAGCTTCAAAAAAGTATTACATCTCTTTTCAACATAAATCTAAATATCTCCGTATTTGTAACATCATAAAAGGAAAATATTCTCAACAGAAAAATAAAAACACTCACAAAGAGGGACAATGAAACCACCACAAATTAAAGGGGATAATGAACACATAAGAAAGGAGATAACAAATTAAAACAAAACACAAAACACAAAAAAAAAAAAGAAAGAAAATGACAGGATTGCTACCAAAGAATAAATATGACAACCCCTTCAATAATACTCACATAAGAAAAGATCAAAGAAGGATCAGGGTTCTTAGCCATTAAAAGTAAAATATAATTCACTGATAGTATAAAAAGATTTACATTTAATTAAATTATATTAAAATTAATTTCATATACTTTATCCCTTTATATATTATATACGCTTTATTTTAAATAAAAAAATTGTGGATCTCTTCCCTCTACGATTTGTAAACATGAATTTTTAAATAATCGTGTGGAAACACTCCTATATTCTAATTTCTAATGATTGGTTGTACCATAATAGGCTGCTCCATATAGTCATATAGAGTATTAGGGCATTACTAGTTGTGGCTAACATGAAGATCATCATGGTCAACGCAATCTATGACATTAATCACGATCTACCTTCAATATGACAAGTGGCAAGCATGCAAAGAGATTAACTACTAATCAAGAGAGGATGAAGCATTATTAAATCATCGATTTCAATCATGTAATCACTTGAAAATGCTTATGCATGACCAATCAGATCGGATATCGATGAAAATCAGGCAAATGTGAGAGCTCAGATTCTTTTGGCAGTGAGTGCGGATATCGGCATAGTTGCTCCCACTATTATTATGATGGTCACTCAACCAAAGGAGATTCTTCAAATTTATCATTTTTATCGTGTTTCTTTTTTTATGATATCTTTTTTCAGGTTCAATATATCTTTTTTATAATTTCAATATATAATTGTAAAAAGGAACAAAATTTGCCTATCAGATTTAACTCGTCTTATCAACCTTCTACTCATATATTGCCATGAGTTAGGTTCAATTTCCATTTATTATTAATAAATAAATGAATTGTAAGTATTTACATATGTTTCCTGTGAAACTAAAATTATAGTACCCTAACTCTTAATTACTAGGATAAATCTTTCTCTTAACCTGAACTTTTAATTTTATATAAGACCAAATTATCATATTATTTAATCATTCACTGGCTTTAAGTATGAATAATGTATGAGTGACTTAACTTTGAACGGCCATACACAAAAGCAGCGCACTAGTACTTTGAAGGGCATTATTATATTACTTTGCAAAATCTTATAATATGAAAGAAATCTATGATGAGATAATTGAAAAGGCAGTATCATCTTTTGAGCGCTATGGCTCTACATCCCTGGGACCTGGCCATCAAATTCATGCAAATTAATAAATAACTGGGAGGGTGCATGAGATCAGTGACGCGCTTTAATTATTAAATAGAAGTTGCTATATAATTCTGCCTTTTGTAGTCAATTAGTCTATGACTCGATTCAAAACAATTCTATATATTTCCAACATTTGGTCTTTGTTCATTCGATTACATGCATTTTAATAGTTCTTTAATTAAACGTGCTTACATGCGTCCAAGACTAATTGGTTTGTCGCACGTCGCTATAATGTGATATTTTTTACAATTAGTGAAAAAGTCATCATCATAGTTAGGAAAGATTTTTAAAAACAATAGAGAATGGAGAAGAAAAATGTGATCTGATTTCTTTTCATGTGTTTCGGTTCACCGTTGTCATAACGCCTATAATTTTGTTGATGATACATTATATCAACTAAAATTCTGTTGCTAATAGTATACATTATCAACAAATGTTCACTTGGAACCAGAAAACTTAACGATGTCCGAATTAGACTAATGATGTGATTTTATTGATCTTCCGTTTAGATCATGGTTTGTGTATATTTCCTTTGAAAGGAAGATATGACAACAATTTCAAACTATTAAGTGCAAGTTAAATTGCATATAAGGTTTGTGCATATTGGACGGTGTCAGGGTGGTCGAGTATCATGACCCCAAAGAGGATCCTGACCAACACATAAGGGATTAAGTGATCTCCACGCAACTCTTTGTCATGACACAACTTTTATTACAGAAAGGAATAACTTAGATTGTATTAAGTGTCAGAGTTTGTGAGTCTTACTACAAGTATATGAAAATATTATTATAGACTCAAGTTTACCGTGAATTCTATGTGTGGTATGATTTAAACAAATACTTTTGTAATATTTATATAATTTTAACTTTAAATTATGTCTTAAATGATTGATATGCATTACGTGTAGGGTTCATCATGAACTCAAGACTATACTATCATTATCCACAAGTATATATGGAAGAAAGGGCCATATCAATAGGGCTATGAAATAAAAGACATGTATTAGATGGTTCAATGAATCAGTAAAAATAGCTAGAGATAGTATCAGGCGTAAGGACGACCTTGGGCGATCGACTCCATCGATTCACACCTACAAGAATTAGGGAATTTGCATCAAGACTCAGCAAGGGGAAAGAAGAAATATCCTAAGAAAGGATAAGGAGATTCATACCAGACTTAATTCCTCTTCTGATCTTTTTCACCTTATATCCTCATATTACGTAGCATTCTAGCTTTGACTTAGTTATTTTCCTCCTTTGGCCTCTTCCTACCTTGGCAGCCACCGCATGGTCACCCTTTGTAATAAACTTGGCACTATTTTCCCCTTGCAAATTTGATGAAAAGTCACTTGTGCCCTTTTGTTGAATAGCACTCTCCTAGATAACGTGTTACACATATATGTATGATAAATCATGATTTTGCACGAAAAAGTTACCTGAAATGCATGTAACACTTAAATTCTTCCAAAACCATAAGAAAATATTGCTCATAAAATCACAGTTTTTCCAAAATATACAACATACCAGCTTAAACATCCATATACATAAATCAACTTAAATCCAAAATTCATGTCTTATAAAAAAAATCCATAAATTCAATAGAAATAGCATGAAGAAAATAATGCATGTGCTGTCCAGACCTTGTCTATACATTAATGGAGCACTCTCAACAAATCAAATAATACAATCCTAAACTATTAGCTTCCCTGTGAAGGGAAGCTCACCACAAGGAGATTTGCTAACAGTTACCGAGGATGTGTTAGAGTGGTGTCTGTTCCAACAATTGAATCTAAAAGGGGGAAAAAACAGAGATAACACATCAAACTGTATGACAAATCATCACCCACAATCCACATGAGACAAACAATAAAAATCATAGAGAATAATGTGATAATCACAGGCAATCATATATAACATAATAATAATATACATGCATCATATTCTTGAGGTATATACATAATCATATCTAAAGGCAGTTAGAGGAACAATGATATTGCATAATCATAAAATTTCTTGTAACGTAACTTGCTTGTATCTTGTCATGCTATGAGATCATCCCCCATAGGGCCTATTCTCTTATATCAAGAATGACATGTGAAAACCATCTCTAGAGGGGCCCATAATCAGCACGAAACTTGAATCATGGTAAAAAAAAGGAGATTACTCATAGGACAATTTGGTATTTAGGTTAACGATCTTAGTTTTCCATTGACTCACAACTTTGTTTCTCTCTATTTCCTATCTTAAGCAACATGCATATTCATGACATTCAAGCCCTTGGAAACATTTTCTTCCCTAAAGAGCAACTTGATAAAATAAGACAAAATAAATTCATCGCAACATCATGTATTCAACAAGCCATGTCTTGGTAAGCTTCATACTTCACTTCCAATATACAATACTCATGAAAATCATATTTCAGAAAATTAAAACATTCCAATGACATGCATACATCAATAATGGTCCCATGTGACTTTTCCAAAATCAACACTTTCATGTAAATATTCAAAGCCATCTATCCTAGGGTTTTGGCATATCCATAAAATCATACTTGTAATTATTTTAGTTTAAACATTAATGACAAAAAATTCGATCATGAGCAAAAATTCACTTACTATTTGCTACCGATCAGTGCGTAGTTACCACCTAATAATAGGGATATGAACATTGTGGCAATATATAAACATATTTAATGTATTATTTCAAGTAAAAAATTTATAAGATATTTATAAATAAAGGAGAACTGTCTTTTTGACCCTAGAAAGATTATACCACTAACAACATAATCTTTAAAAAAAACTATATTTGCTCGTAGCCCTCCAAAAATCCATCACATTTGATCAGTTCTCCAAACATTAATAAACCTCATCTTTTTCCAGTAAGGAACAAAAACAAACACAACCATGCTACTGGGCTAAATTGCAAAGAAAGAGGGCAGAAAAGTGCCTTTCCTAGCCAAGACCAACTGACAACCAAAGAATCAAACGTTGCACCATGCTTAGCTACAAATTCTACACAAGAGTTTTTCGAATAAAGGACGAGGTTGAACCTAGCACACTAAGGCCACAAGGTTAGATCATGTACAAATATGCAAAAGGAGTTCCAATTCAAGGTGCTGCGGAGAAGGATCCTTAGTGATAGTAAGATAGGCTTCAAGGTAATCAACCTCAACAATAACTCTATGGTGACCTTTACCCCATACAAGGTTCAGTCCCTACTCAATAACTCTAGCTTCGTACGAAGAGCCCACATAATGCTAAATGGTCTGAACATGAAGCAAACCAACGACCAGAAGAGTCATGAATAACATAGCCAAAGCTAGCCAAGTTCTTATCCCAAAGCACACTATCATAACATTGACCTTGACAAAATTACTAGAGGGAGGATGCCACACAAAAGCATCTCTGAAACCCAAGGTACCAAGACGGAAGCCAAAATATTCAATGTCGTCGGCAAAGAATCTTGCTCATCGAGCCACCATCAGAGAAGCCCAACTCAGGGGCTCAAAGGCTTCTTGATTTTGACTGCATTGCACCCACCATAGACTAGTAACAAATAAACCCCAAGAGAAGCCCCTTATACCAGCTTTGAGCCAAATAGTAATATTTGCTTACATGAAAAGGGGAGAATTATGAAGACCAAGATCAGAGATTGCTAGACACATGTGGCTTTGGGACAGTCCCACAAGCAATGGAGAACGCTTCCAACACCATCGCACATAGGGCAAGTTAGGGAAAGCACTATACCATGATAATATCGTAGTGCATTTATAGAAAATGATTCTTTTAAGGGCTATTTTGTAAAAAATGTGATCTTTTAGGGCCTAAAATGGTGGTTCTATAATTTCAACTTGCCATAAAATAGGCTAATTTATGAAATATATGATAATTTATAATAAAAAGTGATTCTATATTGCTAACTTGACATAAAGCATAATATATAATCACTTTTGTTAATGAAAAAGTAGGTTAGTTGATGTTTGAATTAATTTGTCAAATGCGATTAATCTTTAGAGGGCCATGGACAAATATAAATTTTTTTTGGAGATTATTTTGTCAGCAAAATGATATTTCAAAGGCTAAAGTGGTAGCTTCCTATAAACAAAAGCAATCATCAGTTGACAAAATTTTACCGTTGGTAGTGATGACAATGATACCTTGTCTCATTTCTTCATAATTTTATTCCTAACAATTGTATTATACAAATTTGAATTTAGAATTTTCGTATTAGCTAATTTGGATAAAAACTAATAAATTTAAAACCTTCAAGTGATTATATTGTTTTTTGAATTTCTATTTAGGAGGTTGAAATTAAACCTCATAGTACTTTCAGAAGAAAAAATTTACTTATAAAAAATTAAATATAATTTTCGCAAATAAATTTATCACATGTATTAATTTGCTTTTTTAAGAATATGAAAGGGGATTATTAGAAAAAAAAACTAAATGATATAGAGTTACAAACAATCACACTAAGAAACTTTTGTGGAAAAGTGTGGTCTATTAGAATAATAATGTTATATACAAAATATTTTTTCATATAGTTGAATGCTTGAATCAACTAGCTAACACTTTTTGTCATAGTTAAATGATATTTACAGCATAAATATAAATGATAGATATCTAAATAAATCTTAACATAATCATAGTAATAATTATACTAAAATCAAGTTCTAAAGATCATATGTGAAGAAAGGAAATATAGTATATTTTATCTTTTCTAATTTCAACATAATATATAATATATGATACCGATAAAAATATTAATATCAATGATAATCATAAAAAAAAATTGGATCTAATAAATTCAATAAGATAATTTTTTTAGAATTTAAAAATCAAACATAATATCACAAATTGGATATTAAACTACATAAAAAGATTAAATATCAAATTCAAATAAAAACTGAATATAAGCATAGAAAACTATTCATGTAAAAAATTATTATAAATTTTGTATTTTATTTTCTGCTTTTGAAATACATTTGCTTTAGTTAACTTTACATATTTATGATATAAGTTTTAAGTGAGTTATTTTCTTTCATGCAATTTTAAAATAAAGATTTATATTTACCCTTTTTATTGTATATTTTACAATTATAACTTCTTTTCAAATTTTTAAGGCATTTAAACCTATTTTAGGCTTTATTCAACCCTTCCCTAGCTCAAACATGACTTTCCAAAAGACAATCACTTTTGGGATATTATATTCTACGACACTTAAAAAAATTTGTTCCTCAAATTTAACCTTACATATTTTAGGAATCAAACATGCATAGAGCTAAATGGCATTGCGTAATGCCTTAGGTCCACGAGTCAGGAGAAAACTCTAGTACGGCCTAAGGTCCCTTAGTACCCATTTATATTGCTGAAAAGGCTTCAAAACCACCAAAGTCATCGAAAGTGTAGAACAGATCTGTTGCTATCAAGTATGCTCACTAGACAAGCTAATTCCTTCGCTAGACGAGGCCTTCATGTAGGGATTTCTTTCTATAACTTAGTGACTTCGCCAGGCGAGGGTGCATAATCTCGCTTGGCGAAGCATATTTTTTAAGGCATAGCATCCTAATATTTAACCCCTAAGACACATTTAAATTAATTATTAGTTATTACTCTTTTGTTTCAGTTCTTAACTTTAGGTTGTAAAAATACTTAGCAAAATATGAATTTTTTTTTTTTACTTAAAATGAAAACGTGAGCCACGCATACTTGAAAGAACTTCATCATCCATCTCGCATACAAGACGAAAAGAAACTAAAGAACATTGTAGATTCACATGGATTAAAATAAACACAAGGCCTTAAGCATAACACATCATCATGGACTCATATATTGCTAACATCAGAAGTTCCATTTTACACACCATAAAATAAATATTTAAAATAGTAGCATCATACCCACCATTGAAGGTTGGGATAGTACAGTCATCCATAAAAGTCATAAAACGAAAAGAAACAAAGGTACATCTAGTCAAGATCTCTCTTCCCCGCTACTCCTACTGGGGTGCGCCTAAGTAGATAGCCTCCAAAATACAAAAGGTAAAAGAAGGTTATCATTTCCATATCATATGCACAGGTGCTCCAAGTTCTGCTACTAACTACTACTGTTGCCCCTCCTGGGAGGGAGGAAGGTAACTGATCCACTAGGCCAACTCATCAGGTGTAGCCAAACGATGAGTACGACGAATGTAGGCTCCTCGGTGTAGTCATATAACTCCTTTAGCTCCTCTCACGGGCTGAGTTACAGTGGCCTCGCTATTGCCTCCAATCTCCATGGGGACGGTAGGAGCGGAACCATCCGAAGAACGATAGGTGGCAAAATCCTCAGACGGGTCAGACAGTGCCTCCCTTGGGTAAGGGGGTGATCAGAAAATGTAGTCGGGGAAGTCACGAATGGCAGAAGTAGTAGGACGAGTACGGCGGATTTGCTCCCCACGTGGTCAAGCTCCCTTGAAAATGAGATCATCATCGAATGAGGAGGTGATGGGTTACATTTATGCACACGTTCTCCATCCTAACTCTGGACATTTTGTATTTGAATTGTATTTACTTGATGGTGAAATAATTTGCACTTTGTTCTCAATATGCACCATTCAATAAATTTGTGGTTATTAACATTGTTTTTAGTGAATTCTCATATTTTGGAAGTTCTATATGTTTTTAATCTCTTTTTGGAGTGTTGCTTGGTAATAAGGACTTTCAAGTTGGTGCATTAGGGCCGGAAAAAGGACTCGGCAACACTAGAGACTGCCCAGGTGTTAATAGCATCGCCCAGGCAGTAGAAAGAGGAAGCATATTTTGGAGGGACTCATGCAGGACCGCCTAGGCGGTCATATATGAATGGGCCTTGTTGTAATGGGCCCAATTTTTGAACGGAGACGCTGACTATTCTTTCTGTCATTCACGAAGCGTTTAGGAGAAAGGGAATTCACGCCACTTTAGAATTTTAGAATTCTCTCACTTTCTCTTTAGAATTTTTCTTACCCTCTTTAGGTTTTAGGAGGTCTCGGTGGACGTTTAGCTTGGATTTTCTGGATGTAATTTACAATTTTCCCTCAAACTGTGATTGTGATACTCCCCCTATGGAGGAGTAATTCCCTTACCGTGCATAGGAATAACTGAGGATTAAGTTTGTTCTTGAGGCTCCTAAGTTCAATTGCAATTCATGGTTGGTTTTTCTTTCTTGTTGCTTTCTTTTTTGATATCAATTACGAAGATTGTTGTAATTGTGTTTTTTAAGAGTTGTTTAGTTGTGCATTCATTTTCGTGCATAATCTAGTTACCATTGAGGTAGTGGGTCGATTGATTTAATTACATCCAATTGGTTAGGGATTGAAATTAACTCCATTAGGAATCAGGATGCTGTAATTGGTAATCAAACTGGCATAGGTTTATAGAATCACGATTGTAAATTACTAGTTCATACGGGAGGTAAACCCTTAGCGTGAGTGCGATTATATGACCGCTAAGTAGAATTGCATTATTGTTATGTGATAGCATAACTAATGAAAGTGACTACCATCATGAATTTATCTTTTGAGCCGATGATTAAACAATTCTTAATCTGAAAGAGTCTTTGTGTAGGTAATTTTCTCGCTATTATATTCTCTTAAATTAATTCAGTTGCTATTATCTCATACCCCCAAATTTTTGGAATCAATTACAATACTCCTCGTGAGACGACCTGGATTGCACCCTAACTACATTTTTGGAGTAGTTTAGTTACTTAAATAATTTTTAATTTGTTGTGGGTAGCAACAACTCGCATCAGGAGGAGGGAGAAAATCGAAAGCTAGAGACCGGGTGTGTAAAAGGACGCTCTATGAACACAAAAAGGTACATGCCACAACGACCCATGAAATGGTACGACTGGTGAGCAGCGTTGAAGTGTAACTCCCAAGTGGAAACATCAATGAAGATCACGAACAAAGCCAACCTCCTCTGAAGATGAGATGGAAGAAAGAAAGAAAGAAGGGATGAGAAACTTGTAATCTTAGTTGGGCTTTTCCCTCTTAACAAGAGTCATCATTTACGTCCTCAGGAGCCTCGGGTTTCATTATGAAATAGTGGGCATGTACATAAAGTTCGATTATTAAGTTCCAAATCTTATCAATCCGAGGCTGGCCTATTTTAGCATGTGTCTTAATGCATGGATGCAACATGATAAGTCATGCACACATAATCAATGCCAGAAATCAAATGTTATAACGTAAAGAATGCAAACTCTTCCAGTATAATATTTTCCTCATTAATCTTTTAGGAGAGTTGAGCTTCTTATTCTCTTTTCCTTGGGAGCTGCCTTATTATTCTCTCTTTTGAAAGTTCTAGGTTATGAACTCATACTTCACTAGTCGTCACTAATCTACACTTATCCTCTCGATAAGCTAACTCCCGGCTCCCAGAGTGCGGGACAGGGGGTCTAAAGGGTCACCTTAGTGGATCACCTTTTATAACCTTTAATTCGGGGAGTCTAAAGGGTCACCTTAGTGGATCACCTCTCATAACCTTTAATTTGGGGCGTCTAGAGGATCTTTTTCGTGTGTTTTTTGTCACCTTAATCTCGGTATATTCTTTAGAGATGCAATGCAATCATAACTTATCATTCAATATATCATACTCATAATCTTTATAAATCACAGATCTCAACTAACTAAGTATAATCATATCATGCCACAACTCATCATGTAATTAATCACATAAGCATATATAACATTTATTGCATATATCCTTAAACATGTCATAACCCAATATAACAATAGATATGCTCCTATCCAATATGCCGGAAATCGAGGACTGGACTTAGTTAATGCACATGTTATACTCAACAGGATATATGTATACAGTTATACTAAAGATCATTATTCATGTAACTCAAGATCAAACATGCAAGTCATCAATCCATGTTATTTCAAGTAGAAACACACTTATTTACACATTTCAAGTTCTGGTAATCGATTACACTGTTCAAATTTTCAAAACAGACATGTTTGAGCTTCTAGTAATCGATTACATGGGCTAGGTAATCGATTACCAATGTTCAAAATACATTCTGGGCCTTCAAGAACATCTTGGTAATCGATTATAGAGGATGGTAATCGATTACCAAGGTCAAAAACTCATTTACGGGCATCAAAGACATGCTGGTAATTGATTACCAGAAACCCCAAAAGTTGAAAAACTCAAGTTTTGACATTCTTCAAGCTATCCATTCTTTCTTAAACCTTTTTAAACATCATTCCATCATTTTCTTTAAAATCAAACTCACATTATTCCAAACCAAATCAAACTTTCCAATAAAAACAAAGATTTCATATAAAAATTTCTAAATCACTTAAAATCACATTTTACTCTTTTTGAGTTCTTTAATCTTTCAAAACTCTTTTACACATCATAGAAGCAAGATTCAAGTCTCAACATATACAAAGCCAACCTTTAAGGCTCCAACATTATAAGGTATTCATGACCAAAATATCCATTTTAGATGAAAGAGGCAAGTCTTGAGCTTTAGAGATTTAGCTTATGGCTAAAATTATAAACATGCTATGCAAACCTCATTTTAATCTTTGTCATTATAAGGTGAGGGCTTGGAAATATAAATTTGATGTGCAAAACTTGAAATATAAATATGAAAATGCAAGTCCATTTTAAGTCTTCGAGTTTTAGATGATAACTTGAAACATAAACATACAAGACTAGAAATATAAACATGAAATGCAAGTCCATTTGCTTATCTTCAAGATTTAAGGTGATAACTTGGAAATAAACATGAGATGCAAGAACTTGGAATATAAAAATGAATGCATTTTATTTTATCTTTTTAGCTCCAAACTCGAGACTTTTTAGAGAGTAACTCCTTAAACTCAATCAACCTTACAAAATGGAAATCAGCTTTAGAGTCCATCAACACCATGGTTCAAAGAACCTCATTTCTTTGACTCACCATCAAGCTCAACAAAAATAACTCAAGAACACCAACAAAACAAGCTTTTCTCATTTTTCTCTTGAGGCCGAAAAAGAAAATAAAACCTTGAGCTCTAGCGATCAAACATATGGTGACATCAAAACCATCATCAAAGATTTCTCATCACTAAGCCATGGTTTTTAACCATCCAACAACAACAAAACTGAAAAGAGCAAAGGAAGAGAAGGAAAACTCAAAACCAAAATGGAAAGAAGGAAAAGAGTAAAAACTCAACCATTCATCCATCATCAAACCGAAAATGATGGGAAGATAAAAGAAGAAGAACTTGTCCATTTAACCCACAACAAATCCAAAAAAGAAACAAAGAAAAGGAGGAAGAACTCAAAATAAAAATCCCTATCAAAAATATTTTCTTATTAGAAAGGAAAAAGCTTGGTCTTGTGCAAGAAAATGAGAAGAAAATCTTCTTTTTAAGCAACAATAGATTTAGCCAAGGAGGAAAGAAATAGGTGGGGAGGTTTTCTTGAGTTCTTGTGTTTAGAAATGGAAATATAGTGTATCTTGGAGATGACCTATGGTGGTGATGTGGTGGTTTGAGGTGGAGAGGTGGTGGAAGATGAAGGTTCTTGTGGTGGAGGAAGAAGAAAAAAACTTTGAGGTTGAAAGACTGAGCTCTTTTTTTGACACAAAGTCTTGGCCAAAAAAAATGAATGGTAAAAGTGTGGGTTTCTTTTGAGTGTGTAAGTGTTAAAAATTGAAATGTGAGAGTGTGAAGGGGGAGGGAGGCCGCCGGCCATAGCAAGGGGTTTGGGGGAAAATTTCATTTCATTTTGGGTTAGGAGATATGTTTAGAGATAGATTTGATTAGGAAAAGGGCTAAGGATTGGTAATTAAGAGTTTGGAGTTGTAAGCATATGTTTAAAACCTTCAAGATATGGTTAAAGTGTAGTCTTACACTCTTAGCTTAAATTGAACTTAATTAGTTTGAATTTCAAACTCCAACATGATTCCTTAAATTAAGGAAATGGAGAGAGAAAACACTAATCCTCATGACATAATAGAATATCTTAGATTAAGGAAAGGATTTTGAATTTTCCTAAGCAATCTTAAACCCTAATTATCCTCAATTAATTATTTTGACTCAAGATTAACAATTAAATTAATTAATCTTTAATTAGAGCCTAATATTTTTCATATTTCTTTAATTACACAATTAAGTCCATTTAGCACCAACCGGGGGTAGGAAAGTCATTTCACACACGAACTATCCAGGACCACTCGGACTTTCTCAGATATCATGCAACACGTGTAAATACCATTTCGAATTCTTTGGTGATGACCGGTCCAGTCATTACTAAATCCCACGTTAAATTACCTCAGGAATACTTTGGTAATTTCACGTACGGGAAAAATCAGGAGTTGAGATTTTCACCTCTAAAATTATTAACAACACATTCATTCCCCTTAAAACATCAAACTAACCCATTGAGGATAGTCTGAACTGATTGTCCTCAATTCCCAAGTAAAAATGACCTCAGGGGCATTCATTTGTACACCGAAAAAAATTGGGGCATTGCATAAGGAACTTTTGGAACCTTGTGACTTCACTAAGCGAGAATACATGGGATTGCCTAGTAAAGTTTTTTCTTTTGGAGAGGAGTTCTGGAAGTCGACGAGCTCGGGCAGGTGAAGGCTAAAAGCTCGCCTAGTGAGACATGCATTTACCAAAATGACATAGTTTTGAATTAGGGGACCCTAACCCTATAAATACCCTCCCCACTCACTTTTTACCCCCTAAAATAAAAAACCTAGCCTCCCAAACTCTCTCACACCCATTTCAGTTTTAACCCCACTCAATCTTACCTCCTCTAAGTTTTAACGTAAGGGATTTGTGATGGAGTATGCCTTCTTTATCTATATTCTTCCATGTCCTTGAGTTGGGTGTTGTTTATCATTGTTTTCAAGTTAGGATACTCCACCTGTAACACCCTCTTATAAAATAACTAATAATATGAATTTACACATGAAGCACAATGGTTAACATTAAATAAAGAGATTACAAGTATAAGATTCTAGCAATGACAACTTAATGTCATTAAGTACAAACCGAATATTTCTATAATTTGTAACATAAAATCACACATTAATTAAACATAAGCCATGAGTTTCTAGCAGCTGCCATCCATTCAGTGTTACTTGACTAATCTGAAACCACCAGAAATAAAAATAAAGGGAAATGAGAATTTATAAAAATTCCCAGTAGAGAATGAATGGTTTTAAAAATATTTGAACTATGGTTGGTTCCAGCCGTGTCTGCACGGGAAATACACATGACTATAGTAACGTTATATGAATATAATCAGTTATCATAAAATATGTCATGTAGAACCTGTTATGCATAGAATATGTCATGCATATCTTATCAAAATTATGATTTGCTTTACTTTAGTTTCTCTTTCATTTGTCTGCTTGTCTCACACATAGTCGAAGGCCTTATCTTAGGGAATTCCCATTCTTTCATATTGTTCTTAACATCGTGATGACAAAGCAAGACACTTACGCCATTCTAACCAAGGCAGGTAACATAAAAGGATCTTACATTTATCCCTCTGCCTTATCTGTGGTTAGCGGCACATTTTAATTAATCATGTTCTTTTAAAAGTTATTATGCATAATTTCACAATAAAGAATTTCATATAATATTGTTACTCAACAATTTAAATTGTGAAACATAAATACATAAATTTATAAATTCATCCATAAATAAATTGGGCCAAAAGAATAGAAGTTAGATCCAATAAATTAATGTTTAACAGATAACAACATAAGTAAGAAGGAATATTTATAATTAAGAAACTGGAGCGGTGGTACTCCACACTGGACCAGTAGAGGGAGAAGAGAATACTTATAATTAAATAATAAAAAAAACTGGAACGGCGGTACTCCGCACTAGACCAGTAAAGGGAGAAAGAATCATTATAATTAAGTGATAAAAAAAATCGGAGCGCGGTAAACCGACAAGACCGGTAGGGAGAAAAGAGGATTATTTTTTATTAGTATTATTTTATTATTCAGGTTCATGATCATTAATAGTATAAAAACAATTGACTATGAGCATCTGTGATAAAAATGATAGTGCATAAAATGAATAGTAATAATAATAACTGTAGTCATGGTTTTATTTGGCATAAAAATAAATTCATTCCCTACCTTAAATTATGTCGGAAGATGAAAATTACATACACTTATTGAACTTTGTAGTATACTAACCTTACTATCTTTTTTTTTAATTCTTTCTCTCTCTTCCCTTTTCTTTCTTTCTCTCGTTTATTTCTTTTTCTTTCTCACTTTCACTCAAACTCACCTACTCACGTCACTCACTTTTCTTTCTTTTTCACCATCATACACATGCACACCCACATATATATATATATATATATATATATATATATATATATATATATATATATATATATGGATGCACAGCTCACAGAAATGAAGTTTCTGTGGCTGAAATGTTGTGGGTGAGTGGCAGTGCTGTGTGCGCCGACCCCCCTTTTCTTTTTTTTTTTGGTGTACTACCTTTATTTTTTTGTGTGTAAAAATTATATACCTAATTATTAATACTTAACATATTATTATTTATTACACTTAATAAATCTTATTCTTAATTTAGTACAATGTACTATGAGTTTATTGTCACTAGTTTATTATCTTATTTTATACAGTTAATATTTGTAGTTTAAATTTTTGGTCTAATATTTAAAATAATTGTTGACATATAAAATTACTAAGTAAGAGCATAACTTAAAATTATTACACATAAACTATTTTATTTTTATCATTATTATTATTATTTAAAAAAAGGGATGTTACACCACCAATGTTCTTAGGATTGATTTAGGGTCGTGCTAGAGTTATCCTAGACCATTCATTGATTTTGTTACTTTTATGGTAAACATTGGTGCCACCCTCGCTCCATGGAACTGTCTTGGCGTTGACATCCATAGTTCCTCCCTTCTAAGTGAGTGGGTTCAATCCTATGGCCTTTAGTTTGGTCATTATTAATATTTTCCTAGCTCCATGGCATAATTTAGAGATTATTTTTAAGACAAGTATGAATAATAAAGGATTTTTGCCAAGTTTATGAATTCTATGTTTTCAATAGAGCATGAAATTGTATTATAAAAACTCATGGGACCATTTTGTTGCTAAAATGATTTTATGAATAACTAGATTATGAATATATATATATATATATATATATATATATATATATATATAGAGAGAGAGAGAGAGAGAGAGAGAAAGAGCTGACATGATTACCCAAGATTTTCAAGAGTTACATGTGTTTGAGAAATATTTCTTACAAGCTCAGAGTTAGAGTTCAGTTACAAAATCAAGAGAAATTACTTAATTTCATGATTTTAAAACTTGATGGTAGGTATAGAGAAACAGACAATAGGTTAACGACTATGAGATATTGTTAACATTGGCACCAAGTTGTCCACTGGAGGACAATCTTCCCTTATTCGGGAAATCAGAGATGAAACCTAGTTAGGTGTCCAAATTGAGGACCTTATGAGGTACCCATAGATATTAGAGAAATTCCAGAGCTTTTATTGTTATGCCATATATGTATATGCACAACTAGAGATTCTTATTTCTCTATTAGACTACTGTTGATTTTGATTTATTGAGATTGCTGGTATTGAATTTAGTATATATGTAGCTATGAAAATGATTTTATGGATTTTGCATTTTAGTATATGATTATGTATCCTTGTTGATTGTCCCATGTGGAGGTTACGGATGAGAATACACTCATTAAGTTTTAAATAAAATCTATCCCTCTTTTTTTCCCCATAACAGATACATCAGTTGCTGCGGTTTCTTCTCAGCTTCCTCCCCAGTAGTAGTAGAGATTCCAATTTGGTGAGCTTCACTTTATAGTAAAATATTTTTTACTTTTTGTATAGAGTGCTCTAGCGTAGTGCTGACAGAGTCCTGGATCATAAATGATTTTGCATTTTGTTACCATGATTCGGATTTATTATGAATTCAAAACTATATGGTTTTCATGGTTCTTTTGTATAGAGCAACTTAATATATTTTAAGATATAATTACAGTTTCAAATTTGAATTATAAAATGGATTGTTTATATTTACCATGGTTTGAAAACGCAAGTTGATTTATAATTAGAGATAGATTTCATGTTTAAATTATCCATATAATATAACTCAGCGACCATGAGGCTTATATAATGGATAAGATTCCTTATGTGCCAGTCACATTCCAAAATTGGATCATGATACATTGTTTGAAAATAGAATAGGAACTTAGAATTTGGACAAAAATGCCAAAGAAGACTTTGACTCTCTATTAAACCTACACATGACTAACTCTCTTAAAGGCCTCAAGTGACATATGTTAATGCAAATGGACGTGCTTCTATTTATATAAACCGCATGCTATTTGTGGATACTTGCTCCAATATAGTGCAGGGAAACTTAATGCTCTAATACCACTTTGTCACAACCCAAAAATCATGACGGATACATAAGGGATATTGTTCCTTATGGAAGCCTTCTATAATTACTTTCATGCAATCTTGTGTAGTAAATTATTAATATAACACTCATAATATATCATAAAAAGAAATAAACAAATTAAATAAACAAATTACTCAAAACTTCTTGAAAACTTTATTCATAAAGTACATAAAATATTTAATTCTTTCAAATTGTTCCAAAATCGATAACCCAAATAGACAATCTTAAATTATGCTCATGGAAGAAATAAGATAAAATATCATTATGTCAAAATAACAATTTTAAAATAATCATGCATGCTGAATGATACTCAAGAATCCTCCTTGTACACTACTGGAGCGCTCTATTTTACGATAATCCTAAGCTAAACTTCACTATGATGTGAAGCTCACCACTAGAACATCTGCAAGGCTTGTGAGGCTAAGACTGAACCATAACTAGATATGCAATTGTAACTATAAGAGAAAAGAAAAAGGAGGGATGATTTTATTAAAACTTAGTGAGTGGACCTTTACTCATAGCCTACATAGGGCAACAATGGAGTACATATAATATATGTGCAATTGGTATAAAAGTTTTAATATCTATATACATAGCTATATTAGGAAAAATATTTAAAATTTTCATAATTAGCAAATCATTTAATCTCTTGTGAACATGAACATAATTCTAAGCAAGTCATAAAATGGTAATACTCAATCTCTTATGAACATGAACATCTAACTATATATAGCAAGCAGTCCTTCACAAATCATGTCCTTTGTGGACAAGTTATGGGTACCTAACTAGGTCTCGTTATCTGTAATCTGAGTAAAAAAGGTGATTGCCCTCATGGGTAACATGGTATACCAAGATTAAAGAAGAGATTGCTACTGTTAGCTCATAGCTCTTTTTCTTTCTAACTCTCATCTCAAAAACTAACTTGCAATTAAACTAAATATATCTAAAAGTTCTGAACTAATATAATTCTAATAAACTGAATGTCAAACATAACTAGGGTTTTGAAATCATGTCTAAAAAATCACTAGCTTGTAAATATGGTAATTTCAAAAAACTTACAGAATATGTATCTGGTCATTGTTATGAATTATACTTAGTTCAACACCTTCAATCACATGTAACTGGGATTCTAAAATTATGACTAGAAAATCCACAGTCCTGAAAACATGACGATTTCACCAAATTCATAAAACATGTACAATTATAATAAATTAAGCTCAACTCAATATTTTTTAATAAAGCTGCTATACAAACATATCAATAATAGTTTCAAGGTTTTCCAAAATAGAATTTTCATGATAATTGTAAAAATAATAATTTCCTAAAATTGACATAAATCATGAAAAATCTGTAATAGCATAAATCAATTTCAGTATTTTACGACAAACATGTACAAAGTTAGGAAGATATTTATAATGATAAAAAATATGGTCACGAGTTTCAACCTACTCACCATTTGTTATCAGGAGTTTTTGACCATTGTCTACATGATATAAGGGAACTAGAATGACATTCTCAACTGCCATGAAACTATAGAACAAGGATTAGGAATGATATGGAATGGAAGAGAAAATCATACAGTGGTAGCTAAATATACATTAAACTTATAATCTATATAAGGAGAGAGGTAAGAGCAGTTACCAAAAGAGATTACTTAGAGAATTGAGAAAAATTGTGTTTCTCTCTGAATAAATCCTTGGGCAGATAGGTTTTTGGGTGGAATATTTGAGAGTGTTATAATGTGTCAAATTTATATTAGCAATATAAAATATAAACCCTAACAATAGCGCAATTCGCATCCAGCGTCCAGCATACTCGCAAAAATGTGGCTTCAGCTCATGTTCCCTGGGAGTCAATTTATGTTCCTAACAATTGTACTATACACATATGAATTTAGAATTTTTATATTATATTAGGTAATTTGGATAAAAACTAATAAATTTAAAACCTTCAAGTGATTATATTGCTTTTTGAACTTCTACTAGGAGATCGAAGTTAAACCTCACTGTACTTTCAAAAGAAAAAAATTTACTTATAAAAAATTAAGTTTAATTTTCGCAAATAAATTTATCGTATATATTAGTTCGCTTTTTTAAGAACAGGGAAAAGGGATTATTCAAAAAAATCGTACAAAGTTGCAAACAATCACACTGGGAAATTTTTTGTAAAATAGTGTGGTCTATTAGAATAATTATGTTATATACAATACATTTTTTTAGCTGAATACTTGAATCAACTAACTAACCCCTTTTGTCACTGTTCTTTTCCCGAAATCTACAGTTTGGCTTACGCGAATTATTCCTGTCTCTATCCCTCAAATCAATCTGCTTATCTCTTAAAATAGACATCCTAAGTCTTTTCCGCATTTTAGTCAATAGATAGTGGTGGTTACTGTGCTCACATTTACTTAAGTGATTAAATCACCCAACTTTCCCTTCATAATTGACAAATAAAAAGATGACACCTTTTATGTACCCAAAAAAAAATGTAAATAAAGACACCTTTTATGAACTAATTAAGTTGCTTAGGACACTTAACTCTCCTTTTATGTCCCTTGTTTGACAGCAAAGCGGAATAATATAATTTACCTAATAAAGCACGCAAATTCTTTTTACTTTTTAATTCGCCTTTAATTTCTTTTCGGCAGCAATTACAATTTATTTTTTAGCAGCTGGAGGGGATATTATTGGTTATTATTATATATTTTTTTGCTGATTTTATTTTGAACCTTGGCTAGGATCTAGGAACGTGATTGGTATTGTTCCACATCAGTTGCAAGCTGTTGATCAATTTGTGAATCAATAGGCTAAACTAACATTATTTATGGCCATCGGATTCTTGCTATAAAGTTTGATTGGTTGGCTTAACAAGTAGGTAAAGATAATATTCAGCCTCCTCTTATCCCACTTACATTTTATCCATTAATTCTTCAGTTTTGTCTTTCGTACTCTAACAAAGATGTTTGGTGACTAATAAAATCAGGAAAAGTTGGCTGCTAAACATATTTGATTTGATATGATTTAATGGCAGACATGGGTCCTCCAAGGATAGTCTTCTGTTTAGCATATATTCTTGAATCATTTTTTATTTCACCAAACTATTGAGATTTACCATATTTGATAGTGGCAGGCACAAAGGATGGGTGCCTCATTCCCTACCATCCAAAAGTACAACCTCTTAATCAAAAGAATAGAAAAAAAAAAAGCACCAAGTTTAATGATTTGTTCAATAGATAAATAAATACAAGGTTTAAATATGTATTTTGTTCTTAAAAAATAACTTAATTCTAATTTTGATATCTAAAGAAAAAATTGGTTTCTGTGCAAATATTTTCAAAATATTTGATTTAGTCATTGTCATTAGTGTTGTTTATGTTGAATGATGAGCTAGCTTATAAAAGATCACATTATTCAATGTTACATGCTTGCATGACAGCAACTTCATCCATGTAATGTGTGTCAAAAATCACAATGAGCTAGCTTATAACATAATGCTATGTGTGTCAAAATCTTTACTTAATATTTCATTAGATCAACAATAACTCATCTTACCAACTTAATAATCCATTTTACAGTAATATTTTGACTCATTCTATTATGATATAATATGTGACAATTACTTAATATTATGTAGAATAATTAGATAAGATAGTTTTCTATTAATCAGCTCAGTATTTAATAGAGATAGATTAGCAATGGGTAAATCAAACAGTTTTATAAATATTTGAATAGAAAAATTTTTTTACCGCCCAAAATCAAAATTCACTTATTTTTTAGAGATAAAAAAATATTTAAGATATATTGTATATAGGTAGAAAAAATATTTTAAGTCTCGAACTATATATTGTTCACATTTATTTAAAAATTTTAAAAAACATGCAAGTAAGTCATTAACATTTTCTAATCATGTAAATTGATCATTTTATTAATTTTTCTTCTATTGTTAATGACAATAGTACATTTCGAAAAAGTTTAGACTATTGGGTTATAAATTCTTTTCTAGTTTAGACACTAAAATGCATTTGGTCCAAATTCCATATGATATAATATACTTATTTTCAATTAATAACAGATAAAAAGATAAAAGTATATTTTCAATAAAAAGTCCAAAGATAAATTTTGTGTCTTAAAAAGTTATTGGGTAAAATATATATCCCCTATAATTCAGGGAAAGTGATTTGTTTTTCTTTAATTACGCAATGGCCACTTAGGGGTCGACAACTTCTCTTATGTAGTCTGTCAGCAGGCCAATACTTAGATCCAAAAAAAAAAGGCTTCATTGATGAAGCTCTTAGGTGACTTTGTGCAACTAATGGCACTAGTCTTTACTAAGTCAACCGTATTTTATGGTACATCATACAAAATTTGGTGCATCAGACACCACATTTGTATCTAATGATTGAAGATACTAGTTTGTGATGACTATCATTCAGCCATTTTCACATCAGAATACTATTTTCCCTGCTTATATATAAGCTGTGTCCCTGAGAGGAAAACTCAGGTTTTATACAAGTACATATCTGTTTGTTTTATTTGTTCCCTGTTGCGTGGATGAGAAAGAGTTAAGGTGGACATGAAAAGGTGGTGCATGGGGAAGTGGTGAAGAATAGTAAATCTGAATGACAAATGAACTGAACTGAGCTGAGCTTTGAACATGAGTGGTAAGGTACCTCAAGTAGAGATATGCACAACTCATACTTGGACTAGTTTGGGGTCGATGGACTCTTTCTGTGAGGGGAAAAAGTTGGAAACGTCCAATCTGTCTCAGAAAAACTAAAAGATAAAGGGGTTCAGTTTGGTACTTTCAACTTTTCAAAAAAATATTATATTATTATTTTTTTAAAAAAAAAATTATAGGTATGATATTGCAAATTATCATATTTTAAGTATTTGTTATATTTTTAAACAACATAAACAAAGAATGTAATATAGTTGAAAATTATCACAATCTAAACATGTTTAATGCATACATTTTTCAATACAATAATTTTTAATTCAAATTTATATTGAGGAAAAGATTCGTTTCAATTCATAATAAGACGTTTCTTTAAACTTGTCAATTGCTTGGAAAAATACTTGTAAATTACTTATCAACAAATAAATTTAAGAATCAAACCTAAATTAAATTTATATATGAATAGAAGGTTTATCAAGTGCAAAATCTCCATTGGCCAACAGAGGAACTTTTAATACCGTGACAATTTTATGTAAGGTTTTCATAATGCAACTTTGTTAATACATAGGAATATAGGATGATGTTTTTATGAGAAAAAAAATACTGAAATAAATGCTAAAAGTAAGAAGAGAAAGGAAATTAAAGAAGAATAGCATGTTTGGAAAACTGTTTGAGTTTAAAATTGAGTTTGGATCCCAAAATTGATTCTATTAATTTTTGACAAAAATATTATTTTACATTAAAAAAAGTGAATATCCATTCACATAAAGGTTAAACAATAAGAGATTATGAGTGCCCTTGTATGTGATTACTTCCCCTCAAAATCATATTTTTATCCCAAAAATTATTTCTTGTATATTTAAATATTTGTTAAAAATAATTAGAAACTTGAAAAAAAATCAATTTTCAATATTTTAAATTATATTTAATATTTAAATTTCAAAATTTTATTTTTAAATTCAAAATAAACGCACCATATGAAAAGTGAAGACTGAAGACAGAAAAGAGCAAGGAAGTAGTGGGTGGAGAGAGAGAGACAGAGAGAGAGAGAGAGAGAGAGAGACAGAGATGTAAATGAGAGTATGGCCCCCACTGCTGGGAGCGCGGGACTCTCGGGCGTTGTTCTGAGAGTGGAGGCCTGTCTATGAGCCTGTGGGGTCCAAAAACTCTGAAACGCAAGTGAGGGTCCTTCTTCTGTACTCCGGGAAGAAGGAATTTTCTTCCTCCATGAGTCATTCACGCCATAGGTTATTTTGAAATTTGACCTTCAGTGGGTCCCTTGCATTCACTCAAAGGTAAGAAATTAATGCGGAGAACGAAAAACTTTTGCTCCCGACATATGTTAGCACATTTGGAACTGAAGTTCACCGTTGCCTAGCAGGGAAATGCCACGGTCGTCGCCGCCACTCATGACATTTACCTTGTTGCGGAGCCAATAAGGCAATGCAATCATAGCAAAGCCCACATGAAATTATTACACTCGTTACCATGGTTTTATGAGAATATATATTTTTAAAAAAAAATTAACTTTGATATCCGGTTAATTTATGTTATTGATTAACTAAATATTGTTGTTTATCTAACTATTAAAATAATTATTATAAAATTTAATTTTAATAGTTTGGTCTGATGCTATGAAATTGAATAGAATTTATAATATGTAAAATAATAAACTTATTAAATAATATAACCATACATTATTAAGTGTTACCGTAAATTTAATTTTTTTTTATGTTGATAATACATGCACATTAATAAATTCTAAAATGATTAAGAGAGAATCAAATTAAAGAACGTTATATATATATATACATATATATAAGTCCATCTTTGTCAACGTGAATATGACGTACACTTGGACAGAAACAATGTTGGATGCCCAGGTTTTCTTGGCTGTGTGTCTGGATTTCTCTGTACGTGTTTCTTGTGCTAGGGTTGGGCAAAATTATTAACCGGAATGCTGGTGGCTGTCGTTGTAGTAGTATTGTAGACACGTGTTTCTTTATCCGCAGCCAGGGTTATTCGTCATATTTTACAAATACAAATAGTAGCCTAGTAGGATACACTCCTGTAGTTTTTTTTTAAAAAAAAAAAGTGGTACAAGAAAAAAAAATGTATTCGAGGGAAAAATGAATAGGAAAGTTATATTCTTCACACTTATGAATAGGAGAAAGTTTTTTTAGCCCATTTTTGTGGGGGCATCTAGACAAGAGAATAGAGGGGAGTTGGAGGAACAAAGATGAAGTGTTTGTCCTATAAATATTTTGTGTTTTGGGTGTTAGGTACTTGATTTGTGTACAGTTCAAATTAAATAACATTGTTGTTTGAATGAGAAAATCAAAATTAGAGTACTCTTTAGAGTAAAATTAATTAAGTTAATACAAAAAAAGTAAAGTTAATTAATAAAAATAAAAAATAGAAAAATGTTTATTGTCGGAAAATATTCATAAAAAAATTAATCCTTTCTCTTATGTAGTTGATAAAGACAAGGCGAAGTAAAAAGAAGCATAATGTAATATAAATGCATCAACCTTCCTTGATAACTTAGCCTAATTGTTCTCTTTTTTATTTTGAATAAAATGTATCAGGGAGCAGAAGTAAAGAAATACAAAAACAAACCCTCTTTCATTAGAAGCAACAATGCAAGAAGAAAATTAACATAAAAGCCACAAAATTTAATGTAATTTGGTCTTAATAATTGCTATATATCCAAAATCCCTATGAAGAATTTCAAAATCTTTCATTATTCGCAACTTTGTATGGCTGACATTGTAAATAATTTTTATAAATATTTTATCACATGAATAACTTATAACAATTAAGACCACATTTATAGGTTAACACTTTGCAAGGTTTCAACTTCTTTTCGATACGATACTTTAGGTTAAATCCCAACAAAATATTAACATTTATCTTACGAATATATATTATTATAGGACACTTCGTTATAGTGTAATGGTAGTGCAAACAATATTTTCTAAGTGCACAATCATAAGTTTTGTACCAAAATTAAATTCATTTTGTACCCTATAACAGATTTTCACTATCATCCAATCAATTTGCTGATGTGATATTATAATTGAATGATTGTGAAATTTTTGTTTTACACGATTAGTATATTAAAATTAAATCATAATTTTCATACTATTTTTAGCCAATAATTATATATGGCTTTTTTATCGAATATTTTTTATATATGACTTTGTATTATAGTAGTTAGATTTTACATATTTGAATTAAACCTTTTGTTTTTGAAAATGGAAATTATTCTATCATATTATTTTATCATATCATTAAAGCGTTTGATTTCTAATCCAGCTATTCTATTGCTATTTTCAATAATTAGATATTTTACAACCGAAAATTATTGTAAAATTGATTATTAAACTAAGGTCATACTATGTAGACTTATATAATATCAAAAAATAAAATGTTATATAAGATAGTATATTTATTTTAATTTTTATTTTAGAATATAGTTTAAATTTATAATGTGAACAACTTAATAATTCTCAATATTAATATGTTAATGTGGAAGTATGATGTGTTCAAATATTTAATAGTTGTTATAAATAGCGATCAATAAATTTTTTTTTTTTTTGGTTTAAATGAGTTTTATTTCCTGCACTTTTCACTTAGAATGTACTTGATTGATGGGTAAAAAATGAGGTAGAAATTTTCATTGATAAATTTCATGTATAACATGATAATTTCCATTTCATGTTTACTTCCTAATCAAATTATTCTCTATAACATTTTGGTCCAGATTTTAGTCCCTATAATCTAAAAAATCTGGATTTTATTAGTTCCTAAAATCAATTATTGTTTTTCGTAGTATTTACCTTTTAATTTATAGAAGTGTTTACCTTTATACGTTTTGGTTCAAATAGTAAATATTTTTATAAAGAAATTAAATTCAAATTAAAGATATTATAGAATCATACCTATACAAAGCAAAAAAAAAAATCCGAGAAAATAATTTATTAATATGGTAGTATTGATATGATTCCAAAAACTAAATAAGTTCATGCTATTTAATTAATTTGTAAGTCCCTATATTTTTTTAAAATTTTTAATTAAGTTGATATGGTTTGAAAAATTTCAATCACATTCCTAAAATCATCTTAAAAACCCAATTGACTATTGTTAGGATTTGTCCACTTTGTAAACAAAAAATTGAAGTTTAATTTTTTTTTTAACGGTGGGTTTCTCAAAGACTACTTGATCACAATCATTTTTATAATGAAGGAACTCAATTAAAAATTTTAAAACCTTAAATATCTAATTAAAAATTTAATGAAACTATATGAACCTCTAGATTTAATAAGCCAGCCAATTCATATTTAACATGCTCTAAATTATGGAAAAATTCCTTGGTACCCCTAAAGATGACTAGACTTAGGGGTGAATATTAAAAGTTAAATTGTACCCAAAAAAATTTAAACTTGGTATTTTTTTGATGGAGTTCAAATTACTCTGAGTTGTCTTGGCTTGGTTAATGTTGAATAATACTTAATTACGAATTTGGTTTTAGTTTTTGTATAATTAATTATTCACTAAATTTTGAACTAAAAAAAGTTATTCAGAAAACATTCTTTTGAAGGTAGCCATTTATAATTTTGAATTGGTTTAAATATCATTCGGTCTCTTTAATTACATGAACTATTGTTTTAATCCATATAACTATTTTTTGGTGTAAGTCTTTATAGTTATCATTTGATTTTTTATTTTCGAGGACCAAAATAAAAATAAATTAAACTGTAGGTTTTCATGTTTTTATGAAAAATAACAATAAACTTTTATAAAAAAAAAATAGCAACGATATAAACTAAAAAGCTGCAAAGTTAAAAACCATCGGGGTCAATAATTAATTTCCGGGGACCAAAAATTAATTTTTTTGTCACTATAAAAACTAAAATAAAACTTGTAAGCCTTTCAAATGCTTAATATTTTAAAACTTACAAAAATTAATTATTGTTAAATGTTGGGATGACAATGGGAGACCATTAATAGGATATCCACGAAGATCTCTGCATTTGAATCCAGAAAATTTTTTCCTACGAAGGTGGGGATGGGAGCAAAAGTCTTCCTGTGATTAGTATTGGGATGGAGATGAAGATTATGGCATCCCGAGGACATTGTAACAATTTTGTGATGACCTTGTACTAGGTTAAAAAAATTTATATATGTTATAAAATGAATTTAAAATTTCATGATTTAGTACTATGAATTATAATAATGTAATACTAATTAGAGTCTAAGACTTGAATCAACCATGTTTTATTATTTTTTAAATTTTTTTATTTTTTTAAAAAAGGGATTAATTGGATTGTTTGTATAATTTTGTTTATTTTCTAAATATTTTCTAGATTTTCATGGATCTCCCTGGACGAGGGATGGAAATTCGCGGGAATTAGAGAGGGGGAGAATTTCTCCAACAATAAAGAATAGGAATAGGGATGGGAAGAAATTTGAAAGCGAGGGGCAGGGGTGCGAGGAGTAATTCCCGACGCTTAACCCAATCGATTGTCATATCTAGTTAAATACTATAATTTTATCTCTTTTTTTAAATAAGTAAATTTAATTATATATAACATTTAAGTTTATATATTCTATTTGATTTTGAGTGGGGTCGTTTTCTTTGTTCCCGTCATTAATAGACCAAATATAGGTTTAGGGTTTAATAGACCTAATTGGTTTCTCAAAAATATCTCTTGCCTATTAGCTGAAAGACTAATAAGTAACAAGTATGCTATGCTTAACGGATCCAATTTCTTTTTACTCTTTTTTTTATAAACTTTGAGGCATAAAGCCCAAAAATAAAAAAATAATTAATTAAGAGGAAATAACTCTGCTATAGGTTATACCCATACAATCAGCCAAAAATAAATGAGAAATAACAGGCGAGAGAGAATCATGATTAAAATCCCAAACTCGAACCGAGTCTTTATTAGTTAATAATTAGTGATTATCACATTAAATATAAGATACGCATAATTAATTAAAAAAAAGTTATACCTTGTCAACTAGTATAAATCGCATGACTTATTTTAGATATATTGACTATATCCAATTAAATTATTTTATTTTTATAATCTTTTACATAGTAGTAGGAGTAAAACTCAAGACAGTATAAAATTTTATTATTATGTTTAAGTTAAATCCAATAAACTTAAATTAATTCCTAAAATTAGTATGAGAAAAATATTGGGAGCTAGAAAATAATTTTTCTTAATGTATGAGATCTTAATTTGTTAAGAAACAAGTGCATGACGTGATTTATGATGCAATCAAGATCATAATAATGTGCACACACACAACGGTTTCGTTTCAACTGTGCAATAATTGATCTGAAGCACAAAGGAGAACAATTTAAGGGACACACCACACAATGGATGATTGAAGGAAGGGGTAAAAAAAAAAAAACTCAACAAACAAATCCACACTTGAGAGAGAGCTTATCTACTACATGCTACACACACAACACAACACTTGCTTTTTCATGATTTTTTAAATATTTCTTTTTCTTTTTTTTTCTTTTCTTTCTCTCTTTTTCTTCTCACAAAGAAAGCAAGAAAGTCTCGTCAACCACCCCCAACACGGAGCCATTGCCGGTTTTCGACTGCGCCACCTCTCTCTCATCTTCTTCTTTCTCTCTCTTCTAATCCTCAAAACCGTACAACACATCATGTGAGTGTTTCGCTGGTTTCTACCTTCTCCACCCTGTCCATGCCCCAAAATCTAGCGGTGCAATCATCTTAATTCACTTGAACAATGAACCATCTACCCTTAATTTTGCTTTAATTTAATGTTGTTACCCTCTAATTCCTTCATATATTAGCCCTCCAACTATGACTCTTCTTTCCATATTGTCAACAAAAAACCAAGATCACTCTGGTGTGGTCCATGATGACATTCACTACACCAATCTCCCATAGTTCTCACTAGGGTTTTATATTTAACTATGGTTGAGAAATTCATATAGCAAAGTAGGGTTGATTTTTTTTTTTTTCTTGGCCTTTCTCATCTCTTTTCCTCTAGCTAGTACCTACTTGTTCTTTCAATTAGCTGAGCGGGAGAGTTTTTCATTTTTCTTTTTCCTTTTATTTTTATTTTATTTTACTTTTTTTTTTCTTTTGGCTTGTGTTGATTTTGAATTGATGGAGGAATACACTAATAGTAATAATCACTTGAGCGAAAACACAGGTCCAACTACAAGGCCCAGTTTCTTGTACTCTTCGACTAATAGTGCTTCTTCTTCTCTTGGTGTGTTTGGAAGAATTACCAACAACAACAACAACAGTGGTGGAAACAACCATCATCATAATCATCATAATCATAATCAAGTTCCAATCAACCCCTTTCATCTTCAACCTGGTGGATCAGATCATCATCATCATCATCATCAACAACACTGCTTCCAATCTGATGATCAGGTTCCACCACACCCTGCTGTGAAGACTGAAGCTAGCACCTCTCATCAGCTTCACACGCCAATTCTCCATCACTACCCTTTGTTGAGAGGAAATCTTCATAGCAACAGCACTATGCATCATCCCCACCATCAGAGCCAGCAGCAGCATCAGCAAGGAGGGAACCAAAGCCCCAGTGAAGTTGAAGCCATCAAAGCTAAAATCATTGCTCACCCTCAGTACTCCAATCTCTTAGACGCTTACATGGATTGCCAAAAGGTTCCCTCCAATTACCAATTAATTAATAATTTAATTCATTTTCTCCCTTAAATTAAGCATTTGAGTATGTTTGGGGACATATTATTTCAAAAAGAACAATGATTGGATTTTTTTTTTTGAAAAAATAATAATTACAAACTGTTCTAAATCTAGAATGAGTTAATCAAATTATAACACATCATATGAATTATATATATATATATATATATATATATCTTTTCTCTCTCTTTTTCTCATTATAAAATTTGTAGGTTGGAGCTCCACCGGAAGTGGTGGCGCGTTTGGTGGCGGCGAGGCAAGAATTTGAGGCACGGCAACGATCTTCAGTTAGCTCGAGGGAAAGTTCCAAGGACCCAGAACTTGACCAATTCATGGTGGGGTCTTTTCTTTTCTTTTAAAATTTTTTTTCTCTTCTTATTGGAGGATTTTCCCTTTACTATATTGGGTTTTGATTTGCTATGTCTATCCTTTTGACAAGAAACTTAACCTGATGAGTAAATACAGATGAATAGTTTTATATCTTTCAACTGTCTTAATTATTGTAATAAACTTATGTGATCTTTGATTGAAATGGTGTTGGAATAATGGTGGGGGTGTTACTGTTTAACAGGAAGCTTACTACGACATGCTTGTGAAGTATCGAGAGGAATTAACAAGGCCTATACAAGAAGCTATGGATTTCATGCGGAGGATAGAAACACAGCTAAATATGCTTTGCAATGGACCCGTAAGGATCTTCTCAGGTACTTTAATCTTTCTCTTTATAGGAATTGGGGAAGTAGCCTATTCCCTTCATTCCACACCCTTATTCCCCTTCAACACACCCCTTTCCAATTTCTCAAACTCTAAACTTGTGCTACACAAAATTGTGATTATTTTATACTTAATTTCACATAAAACGAGTTAATTAATAATTCTGGACCAAACAATATGGAGAAGCGGGGCACAAAATTTTGGACCTGGGTTCTGCAAATTCTTGAATTTCGTAAACTTGAGTGTTTCTGTGCTCTGAGGCAGGAAACTTTGACCACAAAAAAAAAAATTTTACTACTACCTACCATCAAATCGTGGTGGTGGAGGTAGGGGACCCAGATGGAGAAGAGGATGCACAGAACCCTAATCACGAGCCTATATATCATTACTTTTTTTGTTAGGTTACATATGTATATATAATTATATTATATATTATACATCACTTCCCTATTTTTATCAATGAAGAATGCACAACATGAATTGATTAGTTTACTTTTCTTTTTTTCTTTAACCCCATGAATTGACAAGTTAGTACATTCTATATTTTTGAATATTTTATGCGCCTCATTGGAAATATTGTCCACTCTTCACGACTCCAGATGAACCTTTAATTAATTAATTTATTATAGTTTTTTTTTCTTTTGCTGCTAAAACCCAAATTCACACGTACGCGTCTCTTCTACTCAGCTCCTTCCTCTTTCCAAGGCTTCTGAGTTCTGACAAAATTATTCTTTTAGGGTTTCGTATTTAATTTCAAACTACTTTACTTTGCTAAGTAAGTAAACCGTTGTTTAGTGGATTCATTGGGTTTTGTAGCACGACATTCTCAACCACACGCACCCCTCATCATTTGTAATTGTCAGTTCTCTGCCGTATTGCAAGAAGGATTTATCTAATTAGTGTGATAAGGAATTTTAAAAGAAAATTTTTACATTGAAAATATGAGTTCTTCTTTGTTTAGTTCTTCTTTGTTTAAAGAATGAGTTCTACTGAAGAGTTTTTAAACTTGCTAATTCTTCTCCCTTGCCTTTAAAACCTTACAACAATTACCGTTTTTAATCACATTTTTTCTTCCTTTATGTGTCCTTGATCGGAAATACTACTACTGAAAAACACATTGGATGCTATTCCAATCCCCCCACGTCCCAAGGCCGCGGTACGATTGGAAGTTTTTCAACTACATAATAAATGTATAATTATAACACGTCTCATTTTCTGTGTTTGTTTCTGTCCACCGAGCAATTTCCTTTATTAATAATTTATTAATTATTTTGTTAATTATATAATATAATAACTTTATGTAGTTAATAATTTACTTTTGAAAAATAACAAATCATCATAGATTATTGTTAGTTTTGTATTATGATTTGAGATTATTTTTGAAAAATTATGTTATATGAATATAATAACATCAAATTCAGTACATGAAAATTAAATTCATATATACAATAATATGGTGACATTAATAGTAGAAAAAAATTTCAATAAAAAATATTTGAAAATACTTTAGGGAACTGCAATATCATTGATTTGAAATAACTTGATATACACTCTTTCCATTTTGAAATATTTGTCCACTTTTTAAATTTTACTTTTGTATAAATAATTTTCTAATTAAAAAATTTAGACTATTGATTATTTCTTTTCAACTATACCCTTATTAAGTAGTAGAAGAGGGAGATTAAGAGGAAAAAAATAGTTGAAAAGATAAATAGCAAAGATGATTTGGTGAAATACTCTTAAATTTTTCCAAATTAAGATTTTTTTCAAATATTTCATTAATTTATGTGCACATTTAAAATTGTATCAATATTTTAAAATGAGTTTTGCTAACTAGATTCCTTAAGGCATTGGTTAAGATTTCTAAAATAGAAATTTTTAATTGAAAAAAAGGGTGTTTAAGTTATCAACACATTTAATGCATTGCGGGTATCAAAAGTTTCCACCACTAAAAGCCTTAACCAGTGCCCTAGCAATACGCTTTTAAATAGAGAGGGTATTATTTATTGATACTAGATAGTACCCACATGCGGCACGGAGAAACAATATTTAAAATATTATTAATATAAAATTATATAAATTTATATTATACTTTATTTTAGGAAGTATTAAATTAATTTTTATAATTTTACTTTTAAATACATATTTCTCAATTAATATAGAATGAAAATTAAATTAAACATTTTTCTCCGAATAGTCATATTTATTATATAATCATTTTTTCTATTTTCAAAACTTGCACCTCAAATACATTATGACATATATTAAAAGTAATTTATAAAAAAATTTAAAAGGTTATATAAATTTGGCTAGCCCAATCAGCCAAGGATAGATTTATATCCCTTTAAATTATATATCAGTTTTTCTAAATTCATTTAATACTTTATTTATGAAATATTAAATTGATCTTTATAATTATTTTTAAAAAATACTAATTAATGCAGAATATAAATTGAGTAAATTAAACATTTTTGTTCTAATAGACATCTTTATTTCATAATCATCTCCTCAATTTCAAAACATACGCCTCAAATATATTATAAGATATATTTGGCTAATGAATTCAAGTTTTAAAAAATTAAAGGCAATGTATACAAAAATCTGATTAATTACATGTTCTTTTAAACAACTAATTGAAAATCCAATAAAATAAAAAATTAGTTGAAATGATATGACATGTATAAATATATAAAGATTCTGTAACTAATTAAATTAAAATTTAGATATTGCCTTTAGGCTATACATTGTTCTCGAAAAATATTTTAGAAAGACATAGATCAATGAAATTGCCTTTTGCAATGTGATTAAATTCTATATTTTATATATATTTTTTAGTCGTATAAAAGTATGCATGCCTAATTTATGTTCATGTAAATAAAATTATTAAATTTTTAAAGATATTAAGAAGCGGAAACATTTTTACATGAAATTTTTTAATGAAATAAAAAAATGTGAAATTTTTTTGTTGAAAGCATGAGTAGTTCTTCATCGAAATGTATAAGTTTTATTTCACTAAAAATTCTGTTACTTTAGTAATTCTTTTATCTTCTAGTTGGTTATTACCTTCATCTCTAATAAGTGTCAATATTTACTTATGCACACATAATAAGAAAATAATTAGATGAATTTAAAATAAGATAAATTTAAATGTATTTTACAATACTATTTTTGTCACCTATTTCTACACTGTTTCTCATATTTAATTTATATATCCACTAACTCTCTGTCTCTCTAACAAGGATAATCAAGAGAAAAAAAATAATTAATGTTGTCTAGAATTTTTAAAAGAATAGATAATAATAGAAAAATAAAATTTTATAGATAAACACTTATTAGAGAATGAATTTATTATATTTTATAAGTAATTGCAAAAAGCATTGAGTGTAATAAAAATATTCATTTTTTCAATTAATGTTTGTGACTTAAGTAAGGGTTTCTAGACTTTTTCATTGGCAAATGATCAAAAAATGATTTCTTAGATTCTTTGCAAAATGATTTTGATCAGTTCATACCTATTGCTTTGTCACACGTAGGAATGAGTTCTCGTCACACGTGAGATAGATAAAAGATAATGAACTCAACATAGTAGAAGATAAATAAAAACTCATGTCTTGATATTTAGTTGTTTTAATTTGCCGCTTGAAATTTCGTCGTCAACGCGTGTCTTTTCGGCGAGGATCACAGTTTGCCTGTTAATTTCACGGCGATGACCTTGTATCCAAATATGCCTTTTCATCATGTGGTGAGAATTTTTGCAGCCAATCCTGTGTTCCTTTCTATTTAATCTCACATTTCCGCGTGACTGTGCGCCTAACTTTAAATAGCAACTTTAAGGTATTTTTTGGAGTATCTCTCGGAACAAAATTCACAGATGTGGAAAATATTGAAAAGAATCAAACTTATACGAGGAAGGAAGAAGAATGGCTGCTTTGATTCAAAAAGAAAAAAAAAAATATTATTAGTTCAACGCCTAGAAATGGGTATCCTATTGAAACAACTACTTTTTTTTTTGACTGTCGGATACAATGGGTTAATGAAATGATTATGGATCACCTTCCCATTCGATGGTGATAAACTGAATCTCAATGGGACACTCACTTTTACGGGGATATGTTTGGTTACGAGGTAAAAATGGGATATAAATTTTCATGGACGTGGTCTATATAAAATTATATACGAAGCTTATTCATAAAAAATTTATCCTCATTTTTATTTTCGAATCAAATACACCGACCGTCTTAGAAATAATATTACTCATGACCTTACCCTTGAAATGTGCCATGAATGTGTGTACTTATTTAGCTCTCATTTAGATAGTTCAGTTCCTTATTCAATATACTTCAGTATCATAATCATTAATATGAAACACTTCAAAATAATTAGTAGTTCTATACGGTGGCAATGCGAAATACGTACCTTAGTATCTGTGCCTCACTGCTCCTTCTCATGAAAGATGGAAAAGGCAATAATTTAGTAGTCCTATAAACATTGGGTTAAAACCAAGATGGAATTACATATCTTCCTTTCGAGTTTCGAATATTACTCCTTTGCGTCATCAATTGTTCATTTGTTAGTAACTTAAATCAGTATGAGAGGGAGAAAAAGGATAGGCTTTGTGTAACCAGTGGATAAGGCCTTCTGTTACAAATCGGGGTTAGTCAGTTTAAGTTGTGACAAGTTGTAATCTGTTATTGTATTGAAGCGTGCATATCAAGCTTCATCACATATGTATATATTCAGCAATGCTATATGTGACGAAAACGTTATATGGAAAACCTGTGAAAAGTTATCAAGCGATGGTAGTTTTATATTTTAAGATATAAATTGAAATATGAAATGTAAAATATGAAAATGAAATCAATGTGTGTGTCTCATACTTTGTTCGTATGTGGGTTCGAGCTGTGGATTTTCGTGCTGTACAACATTTTTCGTGTAGATTTCTCATCATGAAATCATCAAGTGATAACACACAGAATTCTCATTGCTTTCTTTCTTTTCCTTTAACCCGGCCTTGCCCTGCTACCTTTAGTTAGCTATAATTAGCATTAGTCGTATATATGAAGTATGGTTTTCACTAGACGTCTATGCTTAATATTTATTCTAACAAAATGTACATAGTATATGATCATTAGCTTACTTAGACATTTTTGCATGCATTGCTATTGTTGAGCAAATGATCAGATGATAAATGTGAAGGCGTTGGTTCATCGGAAGATGATCAAGACAATAGTGGCGGGGAAACAGAACTGCCCGAGATTGATCCGCGAGCAGAAGACCGTGAACTCAAGAACCACTTGCTGAGGAAGTATAGTGGTTACTTGAGTAGCCTTAAGCAAGAGCTTTCAAAGAAAAAGAAGAAAGGAAAACTGCCCAAAGAAGCTAGGCAAAAGCTGCTCAATTGGTGGGAATTACACTATAAATGGCCATATCCTTCGGTATGTAAACATATATGTTCCTCTCTTGACACTCTTGATGGCATCAATTTTATTTTATTTGTTTCCTTTCTAAGGATAAAAGTATCATTAGTTTAAGTATTTCAACTCCACCTAATAAGAAAAGGCTTTGTTGTTAAATTTTTTTTTATATAGATACAAATCTAACATTTGATAGTTAGATGAGAAATTCTTACATTCTCATGATTCATGAAGCACCAAATAGATTGTACTCATACCAAATAATAAAAGTGGCAATATTTCATCAAAGACCCATTTCAATTTTGTCTAAAGGGCTTATCTAACCAGTTTTCTTAGGCCCTGGTTAAGAATACTAAAAGTAATCATTTTTTGTGTTGGAAAGATAAACTTTGATGTTTTCGAAGTATGGACCCATTTTAAAGTTTTGAATCTTATTATATTGAGTAAGGATACTGATTAGCAAAATCCCTATTCAAAAGATAGCTTTATTATTGGAAATATACAAGCAAATCCATCTAGTGCCCCAGGACAAGGTAAGAAGTTCTCATATTTACGGGTTGAGTATACTTAGTAAGACTCCGGAGTAAGTGTGTATCAAAGAAAACTGATAAAGCACAATTATATTATGAGTTGTTTAAACGCAAGGTATTAGATTTGTTATCATGCAAGAATTTTTCTTCTTGTGATTGTTCTTTTTCTTCCTTTTTAAAATCAAATTCTTCTTGGATAATTACTAGGAATCAGAGAAGGTGGCATTGGCTGAGTCAACCGGTTTGGACCAGAAGCAAATAAATAACTGGTTCATAAATCAAAGGAAGAGGCACTGGAAACCCTCTGAAGACATGCAATTTATGGTGATGGATGGCCTGCATGCTCAGAACGCCACACTCTACATGGATGGTCACTACATGGCTGATGGTCACTACCGTCTAGGGCCATGACCACCATTTACGGAATACATTTAAATGCAAGGTATGAGATTCCGTTAACGTAGAGACTGCCCTAGTTTCAATATCAAGCATAGCAAGGAACATTCGTTGTGCTTGTGCAGTGTGAGTACTTGAGTAGTTTATTGTGTCATGTACTTTTGACTGTTATCACATCAACCTAAATCATTTGTGCGTGTAACTTAATTTGTTGTGATTGATGTATGCAGAAGGTGAAATTTGCGATTTGGAGCTTCTGTACCATATGAAGTCTGTAAGGAGCTACTATATATAGCTATGAAGCTTTTTAAGTGTATATGATATGGTATGACAAGAACATATCCATCACGAAACTTGTGATGACTCAGTGTTTAGTTTATGTTGCCATGTTGGTCTCTCATACTCATGCTCCAATAAGTTCTCGCATAACTTGGATATATTGATTTGTTGTAAGACTTGAAATTTCAAATCAGTTTCACATGACAAAATAGAATCACAAATGACTTAGGTTTTAAATTGCAGCTACGGCTGCAATATTGCTGTTGCAGTGGCCTCTGCAATCACGTCGCAGTCGCAATCGATAATGTTTTTCTGCATCCCATCGCTTGCAACTGCTGTTTAAACATCTTGTATACACACACACGAAATGGCAAACTGATCTTGCTAATGCTTGCGGGAAAAACTAAAAAAACAAGTGATCTTGTTAAGGAATTTGAAATTTAAATCATTAAAGCTTTTGAACATTGTCTATTACACCAAATCACCAATGTTAGATTGACACTGTCTTAGGGCTTCTGCTTGAGCTTAAATCAGTTGGAGTTTGATAAACTTTAGTTACTGGCAGTTTAGAGAGAGGGAAAAAAATGTTAGCTGCACTTGCATTAGCAACAAATATTAGTTTTAAATTTGAAAATATTTAACAATAAAATCTCAAAACATTTGTTTTGAAATAAAAATTTCTCGTTGCGTTGTCCTTGTCTGTGTGTAACCCGCAAAATTTTTCTGGCGCAATGCCAAAAAGGCAATTACCAGTTTTCAAAGTACAAGTGCAATTATGATAATTTCTTTGTCCCGCAAAGTTGAACCTTGAGCTGATGAATCTTAGCTCCAGTCTGTGATGGAAAAGAAACTCTTTTGATCTTCTCCCAGATCTGGTAAGAGAAGTGTGCGAATCCAAATCGAGAATTGAGGAACAGCTTATAAGTTCAGAGGATTGAGAATCCTGAATGATCGAGAAATGATTTCATTGCTGTGAATGAGATGCAGAGCATTACAACCAATGGATAGTGTAATTACTACTGACAGAAGTCAAGCTCGTCAAGGAGCTTTTGTAACAGATTTGTAACTGCTCTCTAACAAATCTAAAGGTCACATGAGGTGTATATACTGACAACTAGGATTTTGTTACTAAGGGTGTGTCTAATTGACAGAGTTGAATAGAGCGGGATTTTAAATGGCTTTATTGTTTGAATTTGTAAAATTTGGATGGATTAAACTGAAAATGGATAGAAATCAATTTTTTACAAATCTCTTCCTCAAATTGGGATGAAATACAAGTTACCCAAATAATAGACCAGAGTAATTTTTTCATCCCGCTCTACTCCACTCCATTCTATTCCGCTTCTTTCCTTTCCACCACGCTCCACAAATCCAAACACACCCTAACTGAGTGTTTGGTTGGAGAGTAAAAAATGAGGGTAAAAATTTTATAGACGAGTTGTATTCGTAATTTTACACAAGATGCTTATTTATGAAATTTTCTTCATCATTTTTACTCCCTAACCAAACATTATACGTAAGGCACTCTTTAAGAATATTTTTAAAGTGAAATATTTTTTTATAAAAAAATAAAATTTTTAAGTTTACAATCCATTGAATACATTAAAAAATTTAAAATCTCTCTGTTTTGCTACTTAAAACTCTAACAATTATAATCACAAAAATCTATGAGATTCTAAAATCAAAGGTTATTATAATGCATAATAATATATACTAGTACTCCACCGATTCTTTAATAAGTTTTCATTTTCACTTTGCGCATATAGATTAAGGAAATGATTAAAATGGCTTAAATGTTTGAAAAATTTAGATATATTTTATAAAACTATTATTAATATTTTCTATCATATTTAATCTCTTCACTTACTCTCTCTTCGTATACATTCTATTTAATAAGGGTATAAAAGGTAAGATGTAATTATTAATATTGTCTAGACCTTTTAAAAAGATGGATAATTGTAAAAAGGTAAAATTTTAAAAGTAGATACTTATTAAAAAATATTGGTAGTAATACTGAACAAAATTATTATTCTAAATATAAAATAAAACCTATCTCAAAGCAATTTTTTTCCTAAATTTGAAAAATCTAGTTGCGCTAACTGCTAACCGTTTGAAGCCTTTTTTTTTTTTTTTTCAGGATTGACTTTATTGAGTTACATGAAACCAGAGGAATATGAAAAATGCTTAAAAAACAATTTACTAATTGCATAGTAAATTATGCAATTATGCATAAGCTTCTTGATTAAAAGATAAATCAAATTATGCATAATAAATCAACAGTAAACCTCTTTTACTGAACGAAATTGCATTAACGAAAGTGTGCTTTTCGAATTACCTTTTCGTTTTGTCTTGGTGCAGCGTTCCTTTATCTATCTTATTTGGAGAACAATAATATACAGTTTCTTCTTATACAAGAAAAGAAAGATATTCATTATCAATGAAAAATCATGGAAGAGAACATTACAAGATGTGGTAAGCCCTTCAACAAAATTTAACATCTAATCAAATCATTTTAAATTTGTACAATATAATTATACATTTTACCAGTAACAATAATATCGGTTGGCTTGTGATATTGGGGTTAGGCTATTATATTAGAGAGGGATGCTGTAATATTATATTATTTGAGAAATTTGAGTCTAATTCAATGGATATCTCGTATAATGGATAATGGAACCCTAATTCATGAAATTTGTGTTTTAGGACGTAGGTTTATGTTGGGCAACAAAAGTAAAAGAAATACAATAAACAAACACATAAAGTCTAGTGTAGTTTGACTTTTATCGTCTGTGTTCATGATTTTATAAATCAATTCAAAATTTTTCATTATCTACAATTTTTGAATAGCTAAGATTGTAAACTATCCCTATAAATCTTTTGTTACATGGATAACTCCTTAAAACTATCAATACAATGGATCACTCCACCTACTCTTGGAGGATATCTAATTAAACCCAACACCCCTAGGCCATAAATCAAATCTCACACAAGACTTCAGCTCTTTTTCAATATGGAACTTTGGATTAAATCTTAACAAATCCTCTCATTAATTCAAAGTCTTACCAAAAGCTAGCTGCATCTATCTCTTCGAACACTCTTCTCACAAAACTTATATTGCTTGGAATATACATTGCCAAGAAGACTTTTAATACAAGTTATTCTCACTTACACTGTTGCTGCTCATGAAACATGTTGCCTAACCTCCACATTGCTAAGAAGACTTTCAATAAGGGACTCCACGTATAGATCCAAATACTACCAAGCCCAAACTTATAAATCATTGGCTCTGACACCACTTGTTAGACAACAAAATCAAAAGAAATATAATAAATAATCACATAAAATTTAACGTGGTTCAGTCTTCATTATCTACATCCATTAATTCACGAATCAATTCAAAATCTTTCACTGTTTGTAACTTTTAAACGGTTAATATTGCAAATCATCATTCTAAATTTTTTTTATCACGACAGCTCCTAAAACCTACCCATACAATGAATCGCTCCCACTTTTGGAGGATATCTAAACCCAACATGCACCCAAAGGCCATATTTTTAACTCAAACCTTACAAAAGACTTCAACTCTTTTATGAAATAAGTCTTTGGGTTAAATTCTAATACTTAAAAAATTTTAAGGCTGATTTTATTACTAGAATTTGGAATACGATAGCAATTACTTTGGGACACTTAGCAAAATTTGAAAGGTCAAGATTATGGTTAGGTGACGTGCCAAATTGTATTGAGAACCTGTATTCCTAGAGCTTGCAGTTGAGTGAATTCATATGTATTGAATAAAAAAAGAATTTTCAATTCAATCAAGGTTGGAATGATAATATTCGGTGTTTAGATTTATTCTCGGAATAAGTGAATCTATCCCATTCAAATAAAGAGTTCCATGTATTCAAGAAATAAATTTTGTACACTTTGTTAAATAATTTTATTTTTCATTAATTCAATTCTTAAACCATGTGATGTTGTTCTAACTTTTTATTTATGGACGAGGATATTATTCTAACTTGATGAAGTGGGATGGTGTATACTTGATCTATGTATAGTGGTGATTTGTTGAATCACGTTTTATACTAGTATGTAATCACACGTCCGTCGTTGACTTAATCTTGTTCTAAACATATTTTTAAAATAATTTAATTTTAATATAATGATAATGTGAAAAAAATTTATAACCCTCTTTGCTGTGACTGAATGACTGTGTGGAGTACTTCTATACTATCCGTGTGTTAAAATTAAATTTTTTTGAGATAATTTCAGATTTTATCTCAACGATAATCATGTAGCTCCCTACGTGTTTCTTTATTTTTGGACAAAACTAAGCAATTCCTGCGTTAACAATGGACAGGCTTTAGGCTTTAGCAACCTCCGAAAACTCTGTATACTGGTTGGGCTGAGAGCAAGGCTATCAGTGACGCCGAGACCCGATTACATGTGGTGTGAGGGGACCTTTTTTTTTTGACAAAAACCGTTTATTGACCAAAAGGAAAAAAAATTGTCCTTGAGCTTAAGGCATGGTCTTCCTAGTTTGGACAAAACACAGTGTTAAATTATTATATAGGTCCTTGACCAAAAAAAAATATATATTATGTAGGTCACCACTGAATTTGCTATACTTCAAAAATTTATAATTGGATCCTTAACCTTCTAAGACATTTGTAATTAATTCCTTAACCACAAACTAGCTTCCACTAAAAGACTGATAAAATATATTAATTCCAAGATGCCATCTATGTGCCATAAAATTATTGAGCTGAAATGTGATCTCAACATATTAATCCTAATCATCTTCGACCTCATTCTTCCACACATTTATCTTTTTTCTTTTGGCACTTTCTCTTAACATTACAATGCTATTATCCAAGCTTCCTCATTAATTCTCACAACAATACTAATACTATTACCCAAGCCTCCGAAACTCCATCTCATTTCTCTATTCCTCTTTTTTTCTATTTATTTTATTTCAACCCAAATCCAAAATCTATAAACCCATGCTGCTCCTAGAATCTTTGCCTTGTTAAAGGAGTGGCTGTAGTAATGCTCATGTAATTAGCCATGAAGGTATGTGTTATTGCCAAAAGGCTCATGTGATGATCAATTAGCCATAATCAAATTAATAATTCTAGCATTATTTGTCATTTAACTTGTGATTTTGGAGACAAGTTATGCTCAAGCTCCCCCAATCCTTCTCGTTAGTTTCATTTCACGGTACATTAGTAATGAGATCACATTCCAACTCAATAATTTAATGAATTATAGATAGTATCTTGGAATGTTCTAGTTTTTGTCGCCCTTTAATGGAAGTTTATGGTTAAGGAGTCAGTTGCAAATATTTTTGAGGTTTAGGGACTTAATTACAATTTTTTAAAGTATAGAAATATATTAGAATTTTTCCAAAAAATTGAAGAATTCACAGAATAATTTTGTTCTCCTGTTCAAAAGATTGTCAGCAGTCCATACAATCTTCAGTTATTATAAAAATAAAATTTTTTAAGAAATAAAAATTATTTTTATTCAACTTGATAACCTGATGACCTAAATTAATTTGATTTTAGTAAGAGACTTAAATAGTATTCACTGAAAAAATGTCAAAATCAAACAAAAGAATTAACTCAGTTATTAAATTTAATTGATTCATATTTATTTATTTTTTAAAATTCGAATCTAACATGACTTATGTAACTCACAAATTAAACTCAATATACAAAGAAAAAGCGTGAAGAAATATATTCTTTACGCAATTCAAATTTATTCTGCTTAAGCCACCTCAGTTGTGAATACTGCATCAAAGTGCCTTTTTTTATTGTTAATAATATAATTTTTTTCGATAGTATAAAAATCTGAAAGGAAATTATCCGACACTTTTTCTTAAGATTACGTGGAAAGGTTACCTAACTCTTGTCATTAAGCATGCAAGGGCAATATATCCTCTGAAAGGATCAATCGCTTAGCAGCATCCGATCCAATAGAATGAACGTACACGTATGCAATTGATTGTTGTATTAATTAATTATCATTATCAATTGCTAATTCGTTCTTTGCCGCCGACGAATGCAAACGATTGGAAATCCCATAATGATAAGAGTGATGATGAATGTGAATATATGATCATTACTTCTCTAGTCAACAGTAATTCATTTTGTTTCCGTTAAGATTTTTATAAAATAATGAACAGTGATGGAAGAAATTTATTAAGGGTGTGTTGGGTATAAGAAAAAAAAATTGGAAAAACAATTTATTGATGAGTTTTCTTTTAGACGAAATATGAAATTTTCTCTTCACTTATATCTTCATGTAATGTTAAAAAATATTTTTTTTCATAATTTTCAAGGATTTAATTGGAATGTATTTATAGTAATAATAAATTATTTTATATTATCATTCAATTATATATTGAAGTAGTAGAATGAGAGTCAATTATTTAATTGACATGACAAAATATATATAGTAATATGTAGAAAAATTTATGTTGTCAATAATCAAAATTAAACTCTATTTTAAAATACTAATTCCTTTTTCCTTTATACATAGAGTAAAAAAAAAGGAAAAAATTTCCCGGCCTTTAATTGCTTTTTAAACTCCAATTTTAGATATTCCTTATCAAAATAATGTGTTTAAATAACACTTCTTGCCAGAGAAAATATTTCACTACTTTGAAGCATCAAATTAAAGTTGTGTTGGCTAGGGTCAGTTACTATACATTTAGAATCAGACTAGGTATCTAAAATGAGAAGATAAATGAAATGAAAAAGTGGAGAGATTAATTACCTTTGGCTATGTATATAACCTCCTTTATGTATGAGTTTTATTAAATAATTTAAAAGTGATTAATTCCACACTTTTTCATTTTATTAATATCCTTATTTTAAAAGAGTTAAATCTATAAAGTTAATGTGTTTAATAAGTGAGCACAAAAAAAGATTCGATAAACTAAGAGAGGACTCTAGTGAGAGAAATAATTTTATATGAGAGTGATAGGAAAAATCATGACCATATAATCATACATAGATAGTTAAAATTATAATTTATTAATGATAATTAATAATTATGTGATCAATAAAAAATGTCATATGATTTATGTTTTAATTTTTACTATTCATATAAGACTCAACGATTTAAATTTGATCCACTCACTTTCACAATAAATCACCTTTCTCACTTGAGTTGTTTCCTAATAGACTATATCCTTAAAATCATGTAATGGTATAAAACATGTATAAAGTATAAAATAACAGCCCATCCCTTTCATCACTCCATCTCTCCAAAAATAAAAAAATACATATATTAAGAAAATAATAAATGAATCTTGACAATAATAAAAAGTTATGTAAGTGAAACATATTATCCCAATTAAAAAGTAAAAGTAAGTCATGACACAATTAATTATAATAGGGATAATAATGGAGAAAAGAACTTAATACTTAATATAATAAATGGGTAAATGTTTTGGAAAAAACAAAACAAAAGAATTGAAGGATGAAGTGAAGGAAAGGGACTGCTTTATATTTAACATACAATATTTTGCAGCAAGAAAAATTCAGGAAAATATTATATTCCATTGCATTAACGATAACTATACTACAAAAGATAACATAATTAAACTAACCAAACATAGTATTATTTTGCAAAAATCTTTCCCTGTAAAATATTATATTTCTAGATAATTATAATATCAAACAATATACAGATAAACTTTTTTGGAAGGAAAACACTCAACATCCCAATAAATACACCGAACCAACTGTCGCGTTAGCTTTTCTTCGAATTAATTTTTTTTTTTTCTATCTATCCTCATTTCAGTTGTTTTTCTCCTTCTAATAAATAGTTGACAACTCAGTGAGGCACAAATTAATCCATAATTTGGCTCCGGCTGCGTGCCAATGCTCTTTTTAGAGTGTAGGGTAGCACACCCTATATTTTTAAAATTTACTCACTTTTTTTTTTGTAAAATAAATCCCTTATCAGATTAAAAAAAAATCTCCCTTAATTGTGGGCTAGGTCTTTGCTTTCCCTTCCTCTTAACCAGAAGGGAATTTTAATTTAAGGAATTTGCTATTTCAATACTTAATCTTCTCAAATATTCAGACACCCAATTCACAATATATAAGGATCCTATCATTTTTTTTTTAATTTATTTTCTCTCCATCACTCCTCCGATCTGGATGTCAAAATATCATTTCTCTTAATTTAATTAGCAAACGCTCACTTTCAAACACACTTCAATGACCGATCAAGATTCATCATAAGCTACAATATTAAATTGGAACTTTGAAAATATAAACATTTAATAAATATAAAAAACAAAACAATTAATCATTGGAGTAAAATTCCAACCCCATGAAAAACTCATGCTTTTAATTAACACCCTTCTAGAATGGGTGATTCAATAGTTATTAGAGAGACTTCACGTTTAAGTTACACCTTTTGGCTTTCGCATGATGCGCATTAAATTTCACCGCACATAATTTCTTTTTCACATGCCAAACATTTTGGGATGTCAATTTCCTTGACCGCCCTATTCTTTTAGGCTTTGAAACTTCTACTCAATTTTTGTGTATGCATTATTAGCCTGCAGATATGATTGCATCTCATAAAATAATATTTTAACAAACAAATAATATAGTAAGCGAGTTACCCTCAAGAGAGGAAAATGGCTCAAACTATAAAGAAAGTAATTGTTGGGCGAATTCACAACCGTGCCCGAGAATGATACCTTATATATAGACAAGAAAGATTTAATTATTTAAACCAACATTAGCCAAATGTTCACGAATGCATAATCGTGAGAAGTAGTATTAGTCCACTAAAAAAACATTATAGTTGTACATACTTTAAAAGTTACGTCGAATCGAAATAAGAAATTGCACATGTAAATAACATAAAACACGTTGATTAATGGTGACTAAGTGATGGTACTCTATTTTGAATTGGGATTCACGAGCTAGAGACCGAACATTTCAAGTATATAATTGGGAAATTAGGCGACAACATTTATCACTTATTAATGCAAGAGCTTTGGTATTTTAATATCTAAAAGTAAGTGTTTAATTGGAACACCCACTTAGTTATCATTGAATTTGATAGATAAGCAGAAAAAATTAGTGTCACCATCACATCCAATAATAATAGAGAGAGAGTCTCAATTGAACACTCAGATGGAATATAATTTGTGTTAGTGCAATTTCCTAACACGAAACACAAGACCCTCGAGGCATTAACATGCAATACATTATTATCTGAGATAGAATCAACTCTTCAATCCAATTTTTACCATGCGACTCTATGATTTCCATTGGCCACCAAGATCCTCGGAACGATCTAACATAATCATCGTTAGCCACACCTTCAATCAACCAAGATCGAAAGTTTTTGTCTTTGGATATAGGTGGTTGACGATCCACCACAAGGGGTAAAGGAAGTAGGCACACACAACAAACGCGAACTGAGATAGTAGCCAGAAGGAAACCACCTCAAACAAGTAAGCAATAGAGTTAGCAATCATTCAGGTTGCTCGACAGTCCATAAGAGACTCAATGGCGTCCTTCCTATCTAAATGTTCTTCTTCTTCTTCTTCTTCGACCTCAATTACGCAACTCGGACGCAAAAAATGAGATCCTAACATTGCTTTTTTATGTATTTAAATTAACTTTTCATTTAACATTGAATTTTAACTTAACTGGAAATAGAAGCTCTAATTTATATGTCAAGAACTAATCATTATCTCCAACAAGGGTTTTAAATTGCTTTTTCAATAGTGAGTTCGGCAGCTATTGCGGATTATGCAATCAACATGACGTGTGTTGTGGTCGACGAGAAGTAAAATTTTTGCGTTTGTAATAACTAGAAATGGAGCCCCATTGTAGCTTATTACAGTCGTGATGTAACTATGTTGAGGTACGTGTGATATGCACTCGTGGCCAACTATTAATCATAATAAAATTATGAAAATCGGTCGATAAAATATATGAATTAGAAGGTATACCTGACTCTAATATCATCCATCATCTTAAGATGGCGAGTTTGGTTCACGAAAAAGCTAACTCATGGAAAAAAAAAGTTGTCCAAACTATTATAAAGGTTATATATATTTAGATTATATCCCTGGTCAATGTAGAACTTAACTAGAACTTTCTCACTAATTCGTATTGTTCTCATAAATATATGTTACGTATAATCAAAATACAAGAAATTAGAATAATCTCTTTAATTTGTTTGAAGTATACATATTAATTATAGCACTTGCATTATACATAAGGAGAATGTGATGGTAATCTATCTCTTACTACTCAGCTGCACCGTTAATCACAAGATGTACGCATTGCTAAGTAACTATATGTAATTGACATCATTAACGCATAATCCCCAAAACAACAACAACGATTTCCCTGAAAATTGAGTAGTAGTGTTTAGCCTCTTCTTATATAGCTAGCATGCTGCGGATGGTGAGTGGGTGAATGGATAGTTATTTTTATAGAAGTGATGATGTCCCTTTGAACCAATGACCAAAGTTGTCTTTGGTGAGGGGTCATTATTGCTGTTATTGCCACCACAAATTCTCTCACAGGAAGGGCATATGGTAAGGGTGGCTGCAGGAATCTGCATGTATAAGGGTCCTGCAGAGGCTATTGTTTGCATTGATCTGAGTTCTTGGAGCTCCTTTTGAAGCCTGTTGTTCTCTTCTGTTAGAGATTCACAGCACTTCCTTAGTGACTCACAATCGGATTCTGTTTGCTTAAGTTTTGTCCTGTACATATGAGGAATATTTTAAAACAAATAAAATAATTAATAATCCCCGGTAACATATAAAATCATTAATGTGTCTCTACACATTAATTCAAGCTTTTGGGATCAAAGATATGATTTTATAACATGACATTAGAACATCTCTATGACTAAGTGGATAGAATTTGATTGTTATTATCCCTCATCATAAAAATAGTTCATGCTAAAATCCAAATAAGACAAATAAGATTTGCTGTATATAAAAAGATTTATGTAAATCTACTTATCAATTTAAATTTTTGGGAGAGATGATTTAATGACACCCCTCGAGCTATATATGCAATTTTTTTTCATTCATATCATATACACAGCTTTTGATATGAGCCTCATCTTGTTCCAGTTACGGTTAAGTTCACATGGAAGAATTTTTCCAATAATACCTTTTTATTAAAATAGCCCAAACCTGACGAGTCCTTTATTAAAAAGCTTAAACTCGAGTCATTTTCATTTGAAGTAGAGCAGGTTATTGAAAAAGCTTTGTTTTTGTTTGATTTGTTTGGTACTCATTCTTTTTAAATAAGGTATTAAGTTTAAATTTTGCGAATGAAAAAGTAAGCCTTTCAAAAGTAAAATGTTTGATATGTCCAAAACTTAGAAAGCGCTTTTTTTTTTCAATAATTGAAATTCATCTAAGAGAATATGGAAATACATAGTAATATAATGTCTGTAAGACACTCTAAAGGAGAAAAAAATTGCATACTATGATTAAAATAACATGAAGCTTCATGCATGGATTTATGTGAATATCATATACTTGCTTCTGATTATATCGGAGAAACAAGGTAAGGCACAGGGTTTGTAAATTACCTGGCTCTTCTGTTTTGGAACCACACCTCCACTTGTCTCGCCCGCAGATTGAGCTGTGTTGCCAATTCTTGCTTTTGCTTCTGGGGAAAAGTGACAAAAGAATCGAAAACATTAAAAAGCCTTCCTCACAGTTGAAAGATCATTAGCAAACAATAAGATCAAAACGAATAATGATAAGAATTTAATTTTAATATAAAAATATTTTATAAAAATATCAAATCATGAATTTTTATATTATTCGCAGAAGTTTGATACTCACACAAATCACATCTAAATGTCTTAAAAATCTCACATACATCAAATATAATTGGGTGACAGTATAAAACTCTTTTATACTGATAGTGTGTTAAAATTAATCTCTAATGATAAAAGAAAAATAAATTAATCATGATAAATAAATCATAGTATTATATACTATTAGCTAATCAAGGTACCAGATTGAGAGTAGAATGCTCTTTGAAGTTTTCCTCTAAGACTGCAGATTGTTCTTTAGTGAGCCTAAGTTTCTTCCTTGGGTTACCATCTTCATCAACATCACGTGACCTTGATGGAACCTTCCCAACCTCAACCTCAAACTCTTCACCTAATAACTGATCCCTCTCCTTCTTGATGCTAGAAGAGTTGGAAAATGAAGACACTGCGCTTGGAGAAGAGGCTTCAATCTTTGAAGCTGGTTGATCATCATTTGCTTCCCCATCATCAATTGGTCCTAATGTGAGAGATGGATATACCTTATTATTGTTACATTTTGATTGAACATCCTCCTTTTTCTTCTGGCTTTCTCTCTTCCTTTGATCGTCTATCTTCATGCAATTCTCTGATTGATCATGGAGGCCAAGGCCAAGACCAAGGCCAAGTCTTAGACTTGTTTTGGAGGTATCATCAAAGCTCATGGTCACATAAATTATGGGACAAAAAAGCTTGGTGAAAGAGGGTTGAATAAGGAGTCTGCAGTTTATGCAATATTCTTAATATTTTGTTATTATATATATATATATATATATATAGAGAGAGAGAGAGAGAGAGAGAGGGTATGAGGTAGGAAATGATAGGAATGGACCACTTGTAGGAGAGTGTGAATTGAAGAGGGTTTATGAGTAGGGGGAGGGGGCATGTGGGGACTCATTCATTTATTTATTAGGCAAAGAGCTGAAGGAACTAAAGCATTGGGGATTAGAATATAGAAACGGTCATTCTAGAATTTTGCATCAAAATTTTCCATCTCTTTTTGGCTCAAAGGTTGACCATGAGAAAGTTAATGACTCCCCCTTATATCTTTTCAAGCAGGACAATGGTATGCAATACAATAAGCAGTTGCACATTTGTATCATGATGTAGTGTGTATATGGTAGATGGTATTCGTGGAATCACGTGGAAAGTGGGTAGCACAATAAAGGCCATTTAATCTTGGGAATATTTCAGGCCTTCTAGCTTTTTTATTTCCACTTTTCTCCGGAAAATGTTTACTTTTGTACCCTTTTTTTTTCCAACTGTATAATAATGTCCGTGTTACAAACACATAATTTTTATATATATATAAAATGAGATCTAAACCTAATGAGATAAATTACCCATACTCCTTGTCACTAGTTCATTTGGTGGCTTAAAAGTGTCATTGGATCGTCCGTAAAAAAATATATTAATAATCGATTGTTATATATGTAAGTTTTTACAATGGATTTTGATTTCACTCTCGCCAAGTGAGAGTACAATAGTGTTATAATAATAGTTTCAAAATAATGAACAAAAACTATAATCAATAATGCTGAACTTTTCTTCTTATGATTGGTTTTTCAAATATTTATCGTCGTTTTCAATTTTTTTCTCAAACATGTGAAATTAATCTCAAAATAGTTTTCATTGAAAAAAAAAAGCTGTATGGAAAAAACCTAAGGTATTGTTTGAAATTATTAAAATTAGGAAATAAATTAATATAGTTTTAAATTGTTTGAATTAATTTGATTTATAAGTTAGATCTAATATTTAGAATAATTAAATAGGAAATAGAATTGAATTGATTTGAAAAATAATATTTATGTTTAAAATACACAAGAATGTGTTTAGAATAATTAAAAAAGAAAATGATTTGATTTGATTTGTGTTTAGACTTTAAAATCAATTCATTCCATTCAAATCCTACCAAAAAAAATATATTTCAAAATCAAAAGAATGCAATTTTCATGAATTACAATTCAATTCATTTCTCAAATTTTTTTCAATTCCAAACAAATGATTTATTTTAGAAATCAAATCATTTCCTTTTTTTTTATGACTCCAAACACACTCTAAGTTTTCCCAAACATATCTTTATTAATTTATCAAATCATGTGGTTAACCAGTTATAGAGTTATTATCTGTACATATCTCCTTTTAACTTGATCTTAAATAAAGATAGTTATAACCTTGATTTCATTAAACTTATTAAAAAGAGTAAATTATACTTACTTTTCTTGATATTTGTCGAAATTAAACTTATTTTCTTTTTAATTATCCAATCTACACTAATCTCTGTTAATTTACCCATTTAATTTTTAAGATAGAGTTACCAAAAATTCTCTCTCTCCCCCCTTCCTGCCAGTCACTTTCAGCCTATTATGGTTTACTTATTAGTTATATTAGGCATTAAAGAATAAAGAATTTGGGATGGTTAACAATTATGAAAATACATAATTTCTTAGGGTTTTTTTTTATACTTTATTTTGATCCCAATGTTGTATGTATGAGCCATTTTTTAGCATGTTTAGAAAACTTGTACATAGGATTATACGTATTTCAATAATCACTTATATAAGTATTCAGAGTACTTTAGCTAAAAAGTAGTCTTAAGTTAATCCGTATTGTTTGGATGGTTCAAAAATAATCATTTTTTATGGTAAATTACTAAATTATGTATGAAGTACTGTTAATTATGTTAGATAACTTTTGTGGTAAATTGCAATTGGTGGTAATAAGCTGGTTACACATACCCCTTTTGCTTTTGTGAATTATAATCAAATACTCAAATTTGAGCTTCTATTTACTTATTTAACCCTTTTTTTTTTTGTCAAAACAGCATTTTCCCCCTAATTTAAACAGCTTAAATCATTTTTTCAATTCGCCCAAACAAATCTTTTGAAGACAGCTTTGTTGGGAAAAAAAAAAGGCTTTTTAAGCTTCCCAAACATGCGCTTAGTCCCTAACTTCATTTATGTAATTGGTTTTTCATGTTTTTGCTTATAGGCCGTGTTAAGTGATGTACCGATGGTGATGATAAGCTGACATCTTTCTTGGCCTTTAAGGTGGCATGGTTGAACAATAGATTTAAATTCCTAACAAATATCTAATAGATTAACAATGTTACTTACATGTAAAATATATATTTAGTTTTCAATTATATTTATCTATATTTGATTTAGTTAGCAAAGGCCAAATAGGACACTAACCTATCACTAATATATTAATTAATATGATATACACTAAATATCTATTATCTAGCCACATATAAATACATTGACGGATAAAGTAGTCTATTGTAATTTGAAGATTCTATATTGGTCTCTCACAAATAAATTGGATCCCTTCATATATGTCTATACTGTAACACCCTAATATTTAACTCAACACGCCTAGGACGTATTTAAGTTAATTATTAGTTATTACTCTTTTATTCCAGTTTTTAACTCAAAACTTCTTTAAAGTACTTTAGTGAAAATATGGGTAATTTTTTTTTGAACTTAAATACCAAAACGTGAGTCGCACATACTAAATATCTAACGTCATTATCTTACCTACGTAAGACAGATATTAGAAACGAATAACAGGTAAATACATAATACAACCATGACATAACATAACTCAAATAATAATAACATATCAATAACTGTATCATAATAGTGATGTCCTGTAAACATAAGGACATCAATATATATCCATTAATAGAATACAAACAAATAAATGAAATACGATCACTCTAAAGGCAAATATCCAAAGGGAAATTATCTCCATAACTCCTTGTCCAATCTCAAGGTAAGTCACGAACTACACTATTATTCATGTCTGGAGACGACACGAAAAAGAAAAGGGATGAGAAACTTATACAAGAATCTCAGTAGGGCTTCCCGACTCTAACACAAGTGTCATCGTCATCGTTACCAAGAACCTCGGGTTTAATTATGAAAATGGTGGACATATATATATATATATATATATATATATATATATATATATATATATATATAAGGTTCATTTATTAAGTTCTAAATACCATTAGCCGATCTTTTAGCATGAATTTTAATGTCATGAATGCAAACATATTAGTCATGGATGCATGTCAATATCATATACATAATGTCATAAAATTCTTAAAACAATGCATATGATATAAAGAATATTATGATCATCATTTTTACAGGTGACTTAAACTTCTTGTATTCTCTTTTCCTTGGGGGCCACCCTATATTCTCTCTTTTCTCGAAAGTTCTAAGTTATGAGCTCATACCTCACTAGTCATGACTAGCATAATCTTATCCTTTTTGATAAGTTAAATTCCCGACTCTTAAGGTATGAGATAGGGGGCATTAGGATCACCTTTCATAACCTTTAATTCGGGGAGTCCAAAGTATCACTTCCTATTTGGATCATCTCTCATAACCTTTAATTCGGGGAGTCTATAGGATCATTTCCATGTGTCTTATGTCACCTTTAATCTTGGCATGATATATGAGATGCAAACATGAATAACTCATCATTTCAATATTTCATGCTCATAAACTTCATGAACTTATGCATCTCAATGAATCAAACATAACCATAACATGCCATAATTTAAATCACATAAACATGCATCATATTTCATTGCATATATCCATAAGCCATATAAATTTCAACACATGAATATAGCCTTCACAAGATATCAATCACATTCATCTCATCAAATTTATCAACATTTACGCTTAAGCCCCAAATGGGTCAAAATCACAATTTCTCAAAGGTTACGGGTCAAAACGCAAATACCCCTTTATAACACATTCTCACAAACTAGAAATCTTTAATATTAACCAATACTTTCAAGAGACATATAACTACTAGAACCATTTAAAGTTCATCATAAAAACCTTTTAGGGCCATAGACCAAATTATAATATACTTTAAGGGTAAAAGTGTAGAATCGCTTGTTTTTAATACTTAATAATAGCCTAAATTTCTAAAACTTTATCTAAACTTCATAAATGGTATTTTGAACTCATGGACATATTCAACATCATTAGTAGCTCTAAATAAAATCATTTGGCTGAAATAACATAGTCGATAGTTCACAACACAACTTTTCACATTTTGCAAAATGGCCCAAGCTAACACTTGTAATAATTACCCTTTTATGCATCTATGGTACCAAAAACAATTTTTACAACAAATATAAGCAATTCATAAGTGTGTGAACAATGTGAACAGCCTTGAACAACCCTTGAACAGAATCAGAAAATTAATCTGCTTAAAGCTTCACAAAAACACAATTTTAATCCTTTCTAATTACTAGACTTTTCTAAAATGCTAAGAACAATTTTTATAACAATTATTAGTGATCCTCAAGTGTGTAAGCAGCTATAAATAGTAGTGAACTGTGGTGAATAGTGATGAACAGTAATCAGAAAAATTAGCATTCTAAAAGCTTCATAAAAACACAATTTTGATCCTTTTTAGTTACTAGTTTTTCCTAAAACACTAAAAATAATTTTTACAATAACAATTAGTGATTTAAACTTATCTAAACATCCTAAATCAGTAATCATTCTAGTTCTAAAAGATTAGATCAGAATACTAAAACTTTAGCATTTAAAATCATGAGAAAAACTGTATTCTTAATCTTTTGTAATTTCTAGGTTTTTCAAAATTTCTTTGTACAACTTTAAAGACAAGATCATATCAAAAAATAAAATATATCAAGCTTTAAATCAGAATTATATAAGGGCAAAAAATAAATAGATGAGAAGTGTCCATGATCAAAATTGCCATTTAAGATAAAAGAAGCAAGTCTTAAATTTTAGGATTTAAGTGATGACTAGAATCGTAAACTTGTCTTGTAACCTTATTATTATCATTATAAGGTGATAACTTGGAAATATAAATATGAAATACAAGGCTAGAAATATAAATATGAAGATGCAAATTCATTCTTAGGTCTTTATGATTTAGGTGATAACTTGAAATGTAAATATGAATATGCAAGTTCATATTATTATCTTCAAGAATTAAAGTGATAACTTGAAATATAAATATGATTATGCAAAGCTTGAATTATAGATATGATGTGCAAGAACTTGAAACATAAATATGGATGTTAGTTCATTTTTATATCTTGTTAAGCTTAAAACTCCAAATTTAGTAATTCCTTTATTAATCTTTTAACATCAAGAATTAAACCCTGGGCTTTAGAGGTCATTTAAATTATGGATTCATAACCACCGCCATGATTCCTCATCATCAAGCCCTGGTAAATATCAAGTCATAAAAACCGAAACTATAAAGAAAGAACAAGAGAAAGAACATGAAATAAAATCCCTACCAAGTTGTTTCTTGTTATCAAAAGGTAATGCTTGATTTATGATTGGAATGTGTATACTTGAGGTTTAGAACTTGATTAGAGGTTAGAAATGGAGTCTCTTGAATATGAATAAGGAAGAAGAAGAAAGCTTGAAGTATTGAAAGAATTAGAGAACTTTGAGTAAACTTTGAGCAAGAAAACTATCAAGTAGACAACTACCAAGGCTATGAATGTTTGTGTGAACATTTTAGCAATGGAAGAGCTCATATTTATAGGCCAAGGAGACTGTATGGCAGCTGCCTTCATGGCTGGAAAATGGAGTTTTTAATTTTATTTTTCAATTTAAAGAAACATGAAAAAAATACTTTTATTCTTGTAATAATTTTATTCATGCATAATGGATGAAAACACTAAAATATGATGCTAATGGGAGACATTGCTGCTAATCACATTATGGCTAAAATGGGTGGGTTGTCTTTTGATTAAACATAGCCAAAAATAATACAAAAGAAAGCTAAAGGTATGGTGTTATGGTTGGATTGTTTCTTTGTTGGAAAAACAATTAAAATATAATGTAATGGGGCATAAAAGGGTGCTGTCTTCTGATTACATTTCGATCAGATTTCTTATCATTTTCAAGTGGTAAATCATGTGTTTGATGTGCACTTACTTAGGTAAAAGATTAGGAATTGATAGATTAGTGAAAATGGTAAAAGGTTAAGTGTTTAGGACAATACAAGACAAGGAAAAAAGAGAAATCATATACTAGTAAATGAAGTTAATTTCAAATGTGTTAAAATCAATTTGTAACATAGGTTCTAAACTTAGGATAAGAAAATGTAAATGTACAAGATTTTACCTAAACTGAAATCTTAACTTTGATCTCAATTATCACTAATTTTATGAGCTTTCATAATTAAGGAAAGGTAATTTAATTCTACCTTAGGTAATTTTAGACTTTAATTACCTCAGTAATTAATTTTTAACCTTAGGTAATTAATTTAAACTCAAGGTTGATGAGTGAAATCATTTTGAGTTCAAATAGAGCTTTAATACTACCTTGATTACACAAGTAAATCTATTTAGTACAACTAGGGGTAAAAAAGTAATTTCATGTAAAAACTCTCTGTAAATACTGGACAGTCTCAAATCATACTTGAAATAGTCATTTTGAACCCTTGGGTGAAAACCGAATTCAAAAATTATATAATTTCATGAAAAATTAGTGCAGGGGTAAAACGGTAATTTTACTTATGATAAAAATTGAGAATTGAGATTTTTATCTCTAAGGCACATATAATCCCCATCAAGTATAGAATTAACCCCTCAAAGATAATTTAGATTGGTTATCCTTGATTTCTAGGTAAAATGACCTCAGGGGCATTTTGATCATTTTACACGTACAGAAAAATCAGTGTTTATGACTTTCGCACGAATCGCTAATCAAGTCTCCTATGATGTTTCTCTAATGTTATATTCCTTTATTGAGGATTATTTAATCTCGAATTACGTGTAAAAATTACCTAGGGGTATTTTGATAATTTTTACTTAGCAGTAAAAATTGGGGCATTACATATATAATTAAAAAAAAATAATGTATGAATTTGTACAAAGAGACCAATTTGTAACTCTATTTTTGAATTTTGAGAGATCAATATAAAATTTTCAAATTGTGATGAATTGTGAGAAACCATTTTGAGTATTTAGCCTATGATATATTAGCAAAAATGTGATTGTATGGTAAAAGAAATAGGGCCAAATATTCATGCAATGTACATTTTGCAACTTGAATATATAACTAGTTGGAAAACTAATTTTTAAATTTCAATAACCAAAATAATCACTTACTTATGTACCGTAACTTGAACTAAACTGAATATTTACTTATTCCCTATCACTAGTTTTTTTTTTTTTTGGGAACCTAGAGTATCTATCACGATAAGCAATGAGTAATTCCATCAAGGCATAGGGCTCATAGCCATGAGTTTTGTCTCTAGCTATGTGACCCTGATTTCCATACACTTTGTTAGGAATAAATTCTCTAATTAAATGCTAAAAGAACCCAACTAACTACTAACTGTATTAGGTCTCAATTATTCCTTACCATTAGTTTACATATCTAATAATTACATCTTTCATTTTTGAATAAAAAATAATTTATTTCTTTGATTATGCACATCAACTAACTTTAAAAGACTACATATTAATGTATGCTTAAAATGTTGATGGACTTCTCTCCTCGTTAGGGCCAACAACTAAAAAAAAGAAAAAAAAGAAATTGTAAACAAAGAAAAAGAAAAGAAAACCAAAAAGAAATAAAAAGAAGAAAGATGCTACTGTAGCGTCAATTGAAAAGAACGTGAAAACGTGAAGGCCGCGGAGAGAGAACAGAAAAAGGGAAAAAGGGCAGTGCAGTGGGTTCATCATCAGATGGATAAATATGCTCTATTTATTAAGAAAATTTAGTATGTTATTCCTGGTATTGAGCTGATCATTTGATATAGCCTGTTAATTTTATTGCCTTCTTTGGTGACTATTTTGTTATACCCACATTGTGGAGTTATATAGTCATGTTTCAACCAATTGGGTGAGTATTCTGTTGATTGTCGAGATTCCCTAGTGCTACTAGGAAGACTGATTGTATTCCCATTTATCATAGTAGAAGTTTTTGCTGGACTAGGTCCCGTGGATTTTTTATCTCTCTAATTGGGGGTTTTCTCACGTTAAAATTACGGTGTCTCTCTTATTTAATTTTTTTGCTAAATTATTGTACTGCCTAGAGTATTTTGGTACTACCTATTTGATTGCATAGGTGTGGGGAAATATTTGTTGCTTCCACTATTGATAACAAGTTTCATCCCTAAGATTTCCCCAACAAAGTGGTATCTTGAGCTTTGGTAATTTTTTAATCTGTGCAATTTAAATAAAGGAACATCAAGGGCCAAATATGATCAAGTTGAATTCTAAAAATTACTCAGTTTGAAAGACTCTCATGGAAGAAATGTTTTACAGTAAGGGTTTGTATGATCCTGTTGAGGGTGATAAATATAGGTCTGCTAATAAGTTTGAAGCCTAATAGAACAGAATGAATAGAAAAGCTGTTTCTTTGATTAGACAGTGGTTGGATCTTAGTGTGTATCCACATGTTGACAAAGAAACTAATGCTCAGAGCATGTCACAAAAATTGGCAGATTTATATGGGAGGAAGAATGTGCAAAATAAGGCATATTTGATTCGGAAGCTGGTGAATATGAAATATAAAAAAGGTGATTCAATGCCAGAACATTTGAGTAGCTTCCAAGAAATTGTCAATTAGCTGACAACCAATGAGATTATATTGTCTAATTAGTTGCAAGAATTATTGTTGTTGAGTTCTTTACCTGACAGTTGAGAAGTCTTGGTTGTGACATTGACTAACTCAGCTCCAAATGGGAAGTTGACGTTGTCAATGGTTAAAGAAAACATGTTGAATGAAGATGCCAGAAGAAGAGAGTGGGGTTTGATTAGTGCCTCCACCCAGTCAGAAGCACTTGTTGCAGAGTCATGGGGGAGAAGCCAAAATCGAAGGCCTCATAATACTGATAGGTCAGAAAGGCATAGCAAGTCAAGGGGTAAGTCCAAGACAAGAAAGGAATTTAATTGCTATCATTGTGGCAAGTCGGGACACATCAAAAAGCATTGAAGGTACTTGAAAAGAGGAAAATCAGAAGAAAGAGATGAAGACAAAGATAGTAACAATGATAAAGACATTGTTGTTGTTGTATATGATGATGTCCTTGTTCTACATCATGAGAACTTCATAAATCTTGCATGTGATGATTCCAGTTGGATCATGGATTTTGATGTTTCATGTCATGTTACTCCTAGGCGTGAGTTTTTCTTTACTTATAATACTAGTGACTTTGGCAGAATAAGACTAGGAGATGAAGGGATATGCAAGATTGTTGGTATGGGAGATGTGCTCCTTGAAACTAGCATGGGATACAGATTACAGTTGAAGAATGTTAGGCATGCGCCTGATATGCGTCTTAGCTTAATATCAATCAAAGCATTGGACGGAGAAGGTTACTATACTACCTTTGGTGGTGGGAAATTCAAAATCACCAAAGGGTCATTAGTTATTGCAAAAGAAGATAGTAGTTTCACTACTCTCTACCAGTTGCCCGGAAAGTTGTGCAAAAAGGAGGTGAATATTATTGATGATTCCTCTTAAGACTTGTGACATATGTGTCTTGACCACTTGAGTGAAAAAGAGCTTAGCATTCTAGCCAAGAATCAATCTCTTCCGGTAAAAGGTACATCTCTAAAGACTTGCACTCATTGTTTTGTTGGAAAGCATGCTAGAGTAGCTTTTCATTATTCAAGACCTCATAGGAGACCACATGTACTAAATTTAGTTCACATTGATGTTTGCACTATGGACATAAAAACACTAGGAGGTGCATCATATTTTGTGACTTTTATTGATCACCATTCTCGAAAAGTGTGAGCGTCTGTGTTGAAATCTAAAGACCAAGTGCTCGGAGTTTTCAAGAGCTTCCATGCAAGTGTTGAAAGAGAAAAGGGATGAAACTGAAATGTGTCCGAGCAGATAATGGTGGTGAGTAGAGGGGTTCATTTGAAGACTATTGCAGAGAACATGGGATTAGGCTCGAGAAAACAGTTCCCAAGACTCCTCAACATAATGGTGTTGCATAGAGAATGAACCGTACAATTAATGACAGAATCAGGTGTATGCTCTCTCATACAAAGTTGTCCAAATCCTTTTGAGGTGAAGCAATGAGAACTGCAGTAGATTTGATCAACCTTTCTCCTTCAGTTCGTCTAGATGGTGATGTTTTGTAGAGAGTATGGATAGGGAAAGATGTCTCATATAGTCACTTGAGAATGTTTGACTGCAGGTGCAATACCCGAGGCACACGTGTCCATGGGCAAGTTCTGTACTGCCCTAGAATCCCCCGGGGCCCATCCGAATAACCGGACTGGCCCTAGATGCAAAAACCAGTTTGCGACGTTAGGTTCTGCAGAATTATGCAAAATAGGTTCGCTGCAGCGAGCAGGCGAGCCTTCATACTCGCTGCAGTAAAGAAAGTTCGTTGCAGCGAAGAATGTTCATTGCAGCGAACAACCCGTGACGGCACAGTATAAGTGAAACGATGTCGTTTCGTTTTTGGCCTTTTAAAGGTCATCGGGCCTCCCTCCTCTCTCAAAAATCAAGAGTAGAATGCACACACATATACACACACTCTTTCCTCTCTTTTTCATCCCCTTTTCTCTCTAATCTACTCTATTCCATCATCCTCAATCATCAAGGTAAGTTTATGTTGTTAGATTATGTCTCCTTTCTCTCTATTCCTTCATAATCTTGGCTTAGATCTTGTTATTTATCTCATTATTGTCAAGTGGGGGTGCTCCCCCAATATTATTAGAGTTGTTTTAGGGTAATCTAAAAGTACCCACAAATCATTGATGAGTTTTGTGGCTCCAATGGCAGATGTTGGTGCCATTCCTTCTTCTCAGAGCTCCTTTGGAGTTGACGTCACCATTCCTTCCCCTCCAGGTGAGTGGGTTTGGAACCCATGACCCCTATGTTGGTCATTAGAGCTAATTTCTGTCAAATTATTATTAATTGCATGGTTTTAAAGAGATTTCAAGAGCTTAGAGTCTCTGTTGATATGTTATAATTATTGAAATGGTGAATTCCAACTAGAGCATGAAATATTTGTTTTATTACAAACTCATGGGACTATTATTGTTAAATGATTTTATTACAAGAGCTAGAATATTACAATTATATTCTTGAATTGAGATTTCCATGAAATTTCCATGACAACATTTTGAACGAACGATTTGCGAATCATAGAGTTGTTTTTAGAGAAACATTAGAATAGAAATTTAGAGAAAATATTATGTTCATTGGTTTAAAGACTATACGTTAGCCAAAGAGAAATAGACGGTGAGTTAACGGCTGACCCCGATCGTTAACCTTGGTCCCAAGTTGTCCCGAGAGGACAATCTCATAAAGCAGAGAACGAAACCTATTTAGGTGTTCACATTAGATCCCCGATGGATCATAAAGAATAATATTTCGATTCTTGAGGAACCATAGAGTAAAGATTCTTGTTTCTCTCATAGAGTATCGTTATTATAATTTTGGATAAATTTGTATTTAGAGCTTTTACTTTCACATGTGTATTAGTATGATTCCAGAGATTATTGCATCAACTGATTTTAATTATTTGTATATGATTATTTATCTTCTTGGTCTTCCCATAAGAGGGTTATGGGCGAGGACCTGCTCATTGAGTTTTAGATGAAACTCACCCCTCTCCCTTTCCCATTACAGGTGTTGTAGACGCTGCGGATTCTCCCGTTCCACCCCACCCCCGCAGTAGAGTTTATTGTTCGGTGAGCTTCACTTGGTGTGAAGTATTCTATTTTGCTTTTTGTTAGAGATAAAGTGCTCCAGTTACATAACGGGCAGGGTCCTGGACCATAGAGATGGGTTGGCATTATTTTATCATGATTATTTTGTACCTACATGATTATAGATTTCATATAAATTTTGTAGAGAGAGCGATTCATGTATTTTGCACCCCAATAATTTATTTAACGGTTGAAATGGAAATGATTGATTTTATTACTCCAGAGATTTGTGTTAAAGTTTGTTTATATTTTTGTTTCATGGGACCAATGAGTTATTAAAGATGAAATGATATTTTACAAACAGTTTTATATTAAAATATGCATATAGATAAACGCAGAGGTCACGAGGCTTACGTGGAAATGAGGATTCCCCACGTGCCGGTCACGTGCCTAAGTCGGGCGTGACAGCGGGGGCCTTTGTTCATGTTCCAAGAGATGAAAGGTCCAAGCTTGATAGGAAGTCCAAGCAGTGTATCTTTATTGGTTATGGTCATGAAGACTTTGGTTACAGGTTATGGGATCTGGCAAGTAAGAGAATAATCAGAAGCCGAGATGTGATCTTTCTTGAAAACCAAACCATTGAAGATTTTGAAAAGTCAGATAAGCCAGTGTCTGTTACTAGAAGTGACAGTGATGTTGTGCCAGAGTTTCCTCCTAGTACTCCTATTGATGGGGGAGATATAAAGGTCGATGATAGGAATACAGGTGATGAGCCCGCACCTACTCTTGAGGTGCCAGTTGAGCAAGTTTCACCAGAACCACTAGTTGAGTCACAATTGAAAAGATCTACAAGATCGCATCAGCCTTCTAAGAAATATCCTTCAGATGAGTATGTGACAATCTCTGATAGTGGGGCGCCAAAGAGCTACCAAGAGGCTATTTCTGATGAGCACAAAGATAAATGGTTGAAGGCCATGCAAGAGGAAATGAATTCTTTGCATGAGAATAATACCTTTGAGTTGATGAAGTTGCTAAAGGATAAAAAAACACTCAAAAATAGATGGGTGTTCAAGCTGAAAATTGAAGATAATGTCTCACAGTCAAGGTATAAAGCAAGGTTGGTTGTGAAAGGTTTTGAGCAGAAGAAAGGAGTTGATTGTGAAGAGATTTTCTCACCTGTGGTCAAGATGTCCACTATTCGAGTTGTACTTGGTTTAGCAGCAAGCTTGAATTTAGAGGTTGAGCAGCTTGATGTGAAAACTGCATTCCTTCATGGTGACTTGGAGGAAGAAATTTATATGGAACAGCCAGAGGGTTTTAAGGTTAAGGGAAAAGAGTAGCTTGTGTGCAAATTGAAGAAGAGTTTATATGGCCTTAAACAAGCACCAAGACAATGGTACAAGAAATTTAATTCTTTCATGACAGATCATGGGTATAGTAAGACTACTTCAGACCATTGCGTATTTGTCAAGAAATTCTCTGATGGTGATTTCATAATTCTTTTGCTTTATGTGGATGGTATGTTGATTGTTGGTCATGACAAGCAGACGATCTAGAGTCTTAAGAATGACTTGAGCAAGTCCTTTGCTATGAAGGACTTAGGTTCTGCAAAGCAAATCCTTGGCATGAGGATCACTCATGATAGGAAGATTGGTAAGTTGTGGTTATCTCAGCAGAAGTACATTGAGAAGATGTTAGAGAGGTTTAACATGAGTAATTCAAAGCCTATTGGTACTCCACTTGCAGGTCATTTCAAGTTGAGTTCACAGCAATGTCCTACAAATGAGAAAGGAAAAGAAGAGATGAAGAAGATTTCATATGTGTCTACAGTTGGCAGTTTGATGTATGCTATGGTATGTACTAGGCCAGATATTGCTCATGTTGTTGGTGTTGTTAGCCGGTTTCTCTCTAATCCTGGTAAGGATCATTGGCAAGTTGTGAAATGAATTTTTAGGTCTCTTCAGGGCACTTCTAAAGTTTGTTTATGCTTTGGTAGTGGTCATCATGTGTTGGATGGTTACACAGATGTGGATATGACTGGTGATCTTGATTCTAGAAAGTCTACTTCTGGGTACATAATGACTTTTGCAGGGGAAGCCGTGTCATGGTAGTCCAGACTTCAGAAATGTGTTGCTTTGTCTTCCACTGAGACTGAATATATTGTTGTTACTGAAGCTTTAAAAGAACTCTTGTGGATGCAGAAATTCCTACAAGAGGTGGGATTTGATCAAAAGAAGTTTGTAATATTTTGTGATAGCCAGAGCGCTATTCATCTCAGCAAGAACCCGACATTTCATTCCAGGTCGAAGCACATAGAGGTGCGGTATCATTGGATACGTGAAGCTCTGGAGATGAAATTGTTTTCATTAGAGAAGATCCATACTGATGACAATGGTTCAAATATGATGATTAATGCTTTGTCGACAGTGAAGTTTATTTCTTACAGAGAGAAGGCTGGCTTAGTGGAGCAGCGCATCCCCACTTGAGTCGAGAAGGGGAGATTTGTTGGTGAACTTTCTTCCCTGTTGGGGGCCCAACAACTAAAAGAAAAAAAAAAGAAATTGTAAACAAAGAAAAAGAAAAGAAAACCAAAAGGAAATAAAAGGAAGAAAGACGCTAATGTAGCGTCAATTGAAAAGAACGTGAAAACATGAAGGCTGCGGAGAGAGAAGAGGAAAAGGGTGAAAGGGCAGTGCAGTGGGTTCATCATCAGATGGGTAAATGTGCTCTATTTATTAAGAAAATTTAATATGTTGTTCCTGATGTTGAGCTTGATCATTTGATATAGCCTGTTAATTTTATTGCATTCTTTGATGACTGTTTTGTTATACTCATATTGTGGAGTTATATGGTTGTGTTATGCTCAATTGGGTGAGTATTCTGTTGATTGTTGAGATTCCCTAGTGCTACTAGGAAGACTGGTTGTATTACCATTTATCATAGTGGAAGTTTTTACTGGACAGTCCTGTGGGTTTTTTGTCCCTCTAATTTTGGATTTTCCAACGTTAAAATTGCGATGTCTCTTATTTAATTTTTCTACCAAATTATTATATTGCCTAGAATATTTTGTTACTGTTTATTTAATTGCAAAAATGTGGAGACATATTTGTTATTTCTGCTATTGATAACAGGTTCTATTCCTAAGATTTTTCTAACATAAAATAATTAATATTAATCATGATATTGCACCTGAATAAGCAGTGTGGTCCGTATGTACGGTCATAGTTGTTAAGCGATCCAGCACTGGTACGCTTCCATTAGTTATTTTTGTCACTTATAATTATAATATTTTAAAAATAGTATAGTCAGATAAACCATGCATGCATCTTAGCAAGCGTTTATAGGATATTTAAAAAGACTTCGTCGAAAATTTTCCAAAATTAAGCTTAAATTATGTATATCAAGCAAGTCAATTTCATTGACCTGTTTTAAACTATTTCAACCCAGAGAAAGAAAATCATAGCAAATATAATGATATAAAATTATCAAATAAATTAAAAGAATCTGACAAGACAACGTTCTTGAGGATTGGTTGTTGATCGAGACGACGTGTTCTGCAATTGGCTGTCCACCGAAAGCTTCTGGAAAATAATTGATTAACATACTTACTTTCCTTTAAAAAAATACTATTACGATAAAGTAGCATAATCTTTTGCTTAACTAATAAGATGAAGAATCTTTTAAACCTTAGGACATGTCCACACCAGAGATGGCAGCATGCAAATTGTAAATATTTGAAATTAAACGATGTATGAAACTCTCTAAGTTTTTGCTTGCTATCCCATAGGGAAGAGGATCCTCTCCATCATATAGGTATCGGTATACTGTCTTTATTTTCGGCAGTTACAATTGAAATTTTATTTTTCTATATTTTAATAAATTATATTTGTGGTACTGAGTAACAGTATCAAGTGTATCGAAGAAACCCCAACTTTAAATTCCTGTAGAAATATAAAATCATTTTTAAGTGGTAGGAAATTGATTAAATAATTTTTTTAGTCCTAGCATAAATATGACATCAATTTGATCCTAAACACTTTTTTTGAAAAAAATTTGACTATAAAAACTAATTACATCAATTCAATCCTAGTATTTTTAATTTTGATATCAATTTAGTTATAATATTTTTATTTTAATATTAATTTAGTCATTTAATCAAAATGGAGATCCAATAAAATAATTAAATTGATATCGAAATTAAAACTGTCAATACTAGATTGATGTCAAAAATTTTATTATGACCACATCAATGTCAGCTTTTGTTAAATATTAACTCAAAGTCCCACATTGATAAGTAGAAGTCTTGATAGTATTTTGGCCTATAAATATAAAATTTGATTGTAATATTTCATTGTATGGGCAATCTTTACAAGCTCTCAATATGATGAAAGACTTGTAAGGAATATTTGCAACTCTTGCCATTTAAAAATTGCATATAGTGAACAAATTGTGGATGTATCAGAGCCAATAGTTGAGGTCAGTTGAACAAGAATGACAATTTATGGATCCAAGTGTGGGGTACCTTGCGTTGAAAGTCTTCTTGACAATATAAAAATCAAGCTGCATGTTATGTGAGTGGTTGCAAATGAGAATAGATTGTGTTGAAGTTTTCTTTGCAATGCGGAATACAAACAGCGTATTTCATGTGTAGCGGCTGAACAAGTGAAGATTTGGCAGGATTTTGGATTAGAGTGAGGATTTGTAGTCCCACATTGGTGGAAGTAAAGGCTTCGATAGTATTTTGGCTTATAAATATGGAATTTGAATGTTGGATATAATCATCCTTCAAAAGTGAAAGTAATTCATTGCATGGATAATTTTTAAAAGATGTCTGTGTGATAAAAGATCTATTAGGAAGATTAATTTGTAACTTTAACTATTCAAAAGTTGCAGATACCAACAACTATGGCATAAAAATGAATCATTGAACAAAAATATTAAAATGCCCATCAATTACCTACTCATTTAGTTATTAGATTTTGATGATTTGAAAAAAAAATTAAAAAATTGATTGGTAGCTCGATATTTTGGCACAAGTTGAAACATTTGAAGGTTTATGATTGTTTATTTTCAGTTTCATCTCTTTTTCAGAAGTGTAATTTTATTTTAAATAATAATATAATTTCCAAAAAATTCAACAATAATAATAATAGTGATAATAAAATCAAATATATTAGAAGTTTAATTTTTCCTAGAATTATTTATTTATATTACAAGAATATATATTATAAACCAAACAAAGATTTTAATTTATCTTACAAGAATATGCCTTATTTCTAAACAAACAATATTTTTAGTACATGCAAAAATGATATTCCTAATTATAATATTCCATATTTTTTTAGAATGTTACTTCAAACTTTGGAATAACTCCCCCATAAAAATTTAAATTCTAGAGTCGTTATTTGAGAAAACTTAATCAAATCATAATTCTCAACTTGAAATTATGTAAGCAATCACTTTATATCGATCTTATTACTCAAACGCCAAGTCTTCAAGTTTGATTAAAATATCAACTGAGTTTTATCTACTCCAAGTAGATATATATCTTTCAAATTTCAAATGGAAATGCTCCTTTCAGGGTACTTTTATGATTGCTACCCCTAATAAAAACAAATAAATTAAAATTACAGCAACTAAAACTGCAGAGAGTAAAAATGAAAGAAACATGACCTTTGCGCCTTTTCCCTTTCGCCAAAGGAGCTATCTCTTGTTGAGTTTGACCTTGTAACTAATGATCAAGTTATAATTTGATGATAATAACAATTCCTTCCGAGTACGCAATGAAAATCACATGTATCCAAATTTTGTCTCTTTTCAATCTCACCAGTCACGTACTTTTTATCACATATAAGATGGACATTTAATAACATTAAAATTTTAAAATAGTCATTAAATATGGATTACTCAATTTTTATGTGACAATAAATAATTGATGAGGTAAGAAAAGGAACATAATTTAAAAATAGATAAATACCGACCATGGTATGACATGTGCTAAATTGATTTTAATGATAATTTAACTTTGACATATGCTTTATAATAATAATGTGGTGATTAATATATATATGTGATGCTTGGGATCATGTTGTGCTTTATGTACGTATGCACTCTCCTTACTCAATGATGTAAAGCGAAATAAAAAAAAATGATGTAAAGTGATTATAATTATAATCATATGAAAAAATGATACCTGCATAATAATTTTATACAACATACTTATACTTATGATATAATAATAATAATAATAATAAATAATGAGCCCATTTCAACTTTTTATGGGGTCATTTCAATTTTTTATTTTCTTGAGTCCACCACCTTCCTTAACTTTTTTTACCTATATATTAAGAATGTTCTGTAAAGATATTGAATAAGCATTATTCTATACCTATGCTCACAAACGACCTTTTAATAGCATAATTTGTCCGGGCTCAGCTGGTGCATGATGGCTTGATAAAAAAGCGTGCTTACTTGTATTCATGAGTATGAAATCCATTATTACCTTTACTAATTTACTTTTCAAACTTGGATAATTGTCTACATTTCATTTCTTAGAAAGAGATGAAGCTCTTGCAAGCAAGTTGCACATAACTTGATCATTTTGATCATGTGTATATTTTATGATTATGCTTTTACCTTTGACTTTTCACACTTTTAATATAATTTGATTAATAATGAGGATGTGCATATACCCATCCAGGTTATATACAATTTGCACGTATTTAATTTCTCTGAGTAATTTTTCCTCCTTTCTCAAGGAAATGTTATTATTTTTAAAATCATGGTAGGTTTTTTTTTTCTGATACAAGGAAAAATCATGGTAGTTATAAAATTTGACCAAAATTAAGAACAATTATAGTATATTATAGGTGAATAGTATGGACTAATTTGGACGAGCTATTAGAAAAAAAAATCAATTGATTTCTTTAAATAAGATCTTTTGAAAAAGTAAAAGTTATTACGATTGAATGTAACATTAATTTAAATTTATATGTTATCTTAAAAGATCTTCATTTATTATATTCTCAAACATTTTTTATATCATAAAAGAGTTTACTTTTAATGCATTGTAAAAAAATTTTACATTGTTATCCAATCAAATCCTCTTATTTGTATGACTTTTTAAATAATAGGTGTGAGACTCAAATAATTTTGTTGACGTAACAATACACAATTAGATGATAGTATAAATTTTTTTTACATTATCAACGTATAAAAATTAGGGTAAGCCTTGAACTATGTGTATTTTACACTCTGACTTTTCAAAACATTCATTGCAACACCCTAGACTTTCCAAATAGTGCAAAATCCTTTATGTTAAGTTGATATCTATTTTCATCATTAATAGTCACATGAATATCACATGTATAATTAAACGGATAAAAATATCTTTCTTTTTAATCAAATTTTCTAACCCTAAACCTTGCTCCACATAAAAAAGAACAAAAATACTATTTTATTACAATGGAACTCTAGCATTTGAAGAGTATTTTTATCCATTTTTGAGTGGGGGGTTTTGCATTGAAAAATTTGATTAAAATAAAGAGTATTTTTGTCCATTTAATTATGCATGTGACATGCATATAATTACGTTATGGTGGAAATAGATGTCAACTTAATCGAATGAGATATTTTACACTATTTGAAAAGTCTAAGGTGTCACCATGTATATTTTAAAACGTCAGGATGTAAACTGTGTATGACCTAAAGTTCAAAAGGGTAAAATGAATTTTAATCTAAAAATTAAACCTGTTATTAAAATACCATTTTTTTAGAAGATGAAAATTATTGCTTTTGAAAGAATATTTTTCATACTTTTTTCTAATAACTCTGTTTTTACTAAAAAAATTACACAGAAATATTTAAACAAAAAAAAACCTTAAAACGTAATTTTTTAATTAAAAATTATTTTTATCAAAATAATGATGCACAAATGAGTACTATACATATCAATACAAATATTCGATCTCACCTGTATGTAAGATTCCAAAGTTCACGGTGGATTTCAATCCCTATTCACACTCGAGAGGATATAATATACAATCTCACTTTCCTAAAAGGGCTGCGATGATAAGATAATAGCGCATCAAAAAAGACAAAACGAGTTGATGGGGGCTGCCCCGCACTCATCAAGGGAGCAAGTAAGAATGAAAAGTGAAAAACTATGAAAGCAATATCCACCGGGAAACATGTTTCTTAAGCTTTCAGATCACAATCTTTATCTTTTTGTTTCCCTGCCCTTTTTTCAGCTTGTTAGCAGTCACAGTCGTCATAATGAATTTTATGAGCTTCTGTTTTTGTTTTCTAATCAGCGCAAGTTTCATCTGTTTGCTGTTTACATGGAAACGACTACCGATATTCGTTGATTCTTTATTTACATATTTCCTTCCAAGGGAAGCAAGCTGTTTGTGAGATTAAAAGTCAACTTTGGATCATTTTTTCATTTTAAACTTTCTCTGGGAGGAAATCAAGAGAAGAGTATATAGTGTTTTGAAATGACTAAATTTCTCAATTAGCCCTTAACGATATTATTTATGGGTCCTTGATAAAAATAAGTTGGTCTTAAGATTGACAATATATGAACTAATTGACAAACCATCACTCCTACCTCATCTCCTTCATCTCCATCTTCACTCTTCACCCCATCCCCACTTTCTATCTTCTTCATCTCCATCCTCACCCCATCTTCATCTTCGCACCAACAATTGGGCATATCATAAAATTCCTTTAAATTTTGTGTATTTAACTAACCATTAAACTTATTGAGCAACAACAACTAAGATTTTGGAAAAAGTTGTGAATATTTTTCATATTACAAATGCTTGAGTTTTATAAATTAAATGAGTTCATTGTTTCTCGTATGGATACTTATTGAATTTTATGAGTTTTATATATTACATGAGTTTATTGAGCTATATTACAAGTGTTTGAAATTTGTGAAATGTTTGCTATATCACAAGTGTTTGCATTCATGAGAGACAGTCATGGCCAATAAAAATATTGATGAAGATGATGTATCTTTATGTTTTTTGTTTCTTATTTAGATAAGCAATCAAAACCCTCACCTTAAGGGTATGTTTGGAATAATAGAGTTGGGAGGAGTGAAATGGAGCGGAGCGAAACATTTATTACCTCCATTATTTGGATATTTCAAAGTTGGATAGATTGAAGGGGGGATAGATGGAGTCTAGTTCACCTAATAATTCTATCATCCCTCTCTATTTTTCTTCATCTCCAAATTGGGCGGAATGGGATGGAACAGACAGGAATGGGTTATTAGATTTGATAAAATTACTACTGTATCTTTATTACTAATATTACTATATTCTAACTTAAGGGTATTATAGGAATAAAAAGCTTATAATTGTAACAATTTTGTTTCATTCCACTAACATATCCAAACAATGGAGTGTAATGTTTATACCATTATGCTCCACTTTACTTCATTCCATTTAATTTTTTGTCAATATGCTTTGCTCCACCATTTATCACCAATCCAAGCATACCCTAAGGAAAAAGTGGGAGTGCAAGCGGGGGTGAAAGTGAGGATCAAGATGAAATAGATGGGGTGAAGATGAAAGTAAAGATTTACATGTCAATTTATGGGTTAGAGGTAGTCAAGGATTGAAAAATCCATAGTTTGTAATTGTAAGGGACATTCAGAACTGATTTGTCTATAGGTAATATTGCTAAGGACTGATATAGAGATTTACTCGTTTTGAAATTAAGCTCAATGTGATACTTAAGTCATTAACCTCTATACCTAACAGACTGGGCCACTGGGTTGGATTTTTTTCATGTCTTTTAAGTCATAACAATTGGTGCTCTAGGTGAGGTTCAATCCAAATCATGAAACTTTTCCACCTAATAATGGTAGTCTTTTTAGTTTGGGCGCTCTTAATGGGCTTAACTTAATATAGTGAGTAGGGAGCTTGAAGTGTGAGATTGAAAAAATTAAAATAAAAAAAATTCCATACATCTCTATGTATCTAAGAATAGGTAGGAGTGCAATTTTTTTTAGGTAAATGTGGTTGTACTCTTAAAAGGTGGGACACTAAATACATCCTAGTCAAGATGAGACTCAAAAGAGCAAGAGTTATTTTAATTTCCAAAACACACAAATACAATAGGCACAAAACACTAGGAGAGTGTTTGTTTCCAATCTCAGAGACAGAAATATGGGGAAACTAGAAACATAAACATATTTGATAGTGGAGACAGGAAGATGGGATAAAAATACAGAAAATTTCTATACCTCCAAAAAACGAGGATAGTGGGGACATGATATGGAGACAGAAATTTAATATTTTTTCTTCCAATAATAATCCTATATATATTTAATATTTTCCAATGCGTCCTCAAAACCAAGGGTGGTGCCGGTCGCAAGATCGCCGAACGCCCACCACTAGCTGTCAAAGGTGGTTGATGAGGGTACATATGTCTTTTATCATGTATTGGTTATTTTATCCCGTGTTTCCAAACAAAATATAGAGACAGTTATTATGTTTTGTACTCTACAACCAAACACGATACAGAGACAGTGTTTTTATGTCTCCGTCTCCACTGTCTCTATATTTAGAGCTGGTTATATGGGCCGCAATTCGCGAACTAACCCGTTTAACTCACAATCCATATGAAAATGGATTGGAAAATTTTTAGTCCACCAACCCATGAACCTTTTTTATCTGCACTGCTTAACCCGCGGGCTGAACAGGCCTGGCCTTTCACAGGCCAACCCGTTAACCTGCATAAGTGAGAAAATGCTTTCATTTGTGATATTTATTTATATTCTTGATGGATAGATGTTGGTGAGTTAGTTTATTCTATTATTTTTGGTACTTGTATTTGGTAAAATATACTATACAAATATAAATATATAATATAGAGTATAAAAAAAGTCAAAATAAAATATGAAAGAAAAAAGGGGGTTATATGGGATGGTTCATATTTGGTCCGTGGGCTTATACAGGGGTAAAAATGTGAATAAAATAAAAAAAGGTTATGCAAACCGATACGCTGGTCTGCAGGCTTATATAGGGTGGACGCGGACCACCCTAATGCTAGTCCATTTATGAAACAGGCTAGTCTAATCCGGCTCGTTTAATTGTGGTCCAGGCTAAATAGACTAGATCAATCCGCATACCCACCTCTATCTGTATGTATTGTCCAAAGACAAGAAACAAATGCTACCTTAGAACCCCCCGCACAAAACATAAATCAAACAAAAAATAAATAAATGTAAAAAGAGCTTAAAACTCTAAGATATGAGCTGGGTGTTTTTAGTCAGTTATTTTTTAAAAGGTTTTATCTTTGCCTCTTGAGTGTTTTTTCAGGTGTGTAAGCTTGGGTGTAGCTGAATATTGTCTTTATATTTTCTTTTTTCCTGCTCCACTCTTTTTTAAAGGGTGTTGAGTGTTTCAATAATTATAAAAAAAACAGAGCTTTAAACTGGAGATATGAGTCGTGCAATAATATGAAAACTGAGTTCACCAAGTCGCTCCGTGCATTGCAAATTGATGCATTTTTTGCTCCACTCTTTTTAAAATATTTATCCACTTTCAGATATTTTCATATTTTAAAATACCTGTTAATTTTATATTTTGATAAAACATTAATTTTTTTCTTTCAATACTATCCTTAATTAATTCCACATTTTAAAAATATTTTATTTAGTATTAGTTGTGAATATTATCATGTATTAATTAATATGTAAAAATATATTAATCCATTTACTATATTTTATTCAATTATTGATATTATTTTTTGTATTTCTTAATATATATTTATTTATCTTAAATTGACAGATATTATGAAATGAAGGAGTAATATATTCACGGTCCATATTTACTGCTTTCATGAAAAATCATAGTATTGAAAATCGGACCGGTCGGTTTGATCGAAAAATCGATGAACTGGCCACCTGACCGGTCACCAATATGAGGGAAAATTCTCATGCAAGGATTTGAACCCCCTCCTTCAAAAAAAGTGAGTAGCTTTGAACCCCCTCCTTCAAAAAAAGTGAGTAGCACCTTTGCTATTATTCTATTGATGCTTCTTATTATTTTTGTTGCATTTAATATATATATATATATATATATTGTACACTATGAGGTCACCATGTGAAATGTTAAAAATTTTTAAAGATTGCACGTGAGGGGATTCGAAACTTAGCCTGAGCACTACTAGGACTTTGGCACATGCAACAACCACTAAGCTAACATTGTTATTGTATTTTTATATGCAATCAATTTTATATATTATGTTTAATGATATTAAGTTATATTTTTATATATAATAATTTAATAAAATTTGATTCAATGAGTAACCCACCGATTGAATCAGTGATTTGATACCTCGACCGAATCAATCATCGATCCAAATTTTAAAATCATGTGAAAAATAGAGTTTGTAAGAATATGGGCTGAAGCAAGGAAGGAAGGTGTAGTTTAATATAAATCATATAAATAGGAGAAACGAATAAAAGTATACTTGTTCGTGATTGACATGAATCACCGACGAATCAATTAGTTCAACGTACCATGATTTAGAAATTGAAACTGATGTGACGAAGCAACCATCGAACTGTATCCGCTAGGAAAATATTAAGGATAAATTACATTTGTTTGGGTTGAGATTTATGAAAATATAATTTATATTTTTTTTAGTTACTCATCTTATATTTATATTTTTTTTATTTATTAAATTTTAGATATTTATATTATATTTACATTTTTTATTTATAAAGTAGTCTTAATAAATTTAACAAAATAATATTTTTATGATATTAACTATTTTAATTAATAAAATTATAAAAATATCTTTATCTATTTCGTTAATATGTGATCTTTGTGTGTGTATATATATATATATATATATATATATATATATATATATATAACTATTTCGTTATAAAAATGTCTTTATCTATTTTGTTAATATGTGATCTTTGTGTGTGTATATATATATATATATATTATCTGTGTGTGTATTGTCCATCCTTAAATAAAAAGAAGAAGCAGAAGAAGAAAATATGTAATGTATGTCTCTTGAAAAATCAGATAGAATTAACTTTGACTTTGGCACAGTGGGCAAAATCAAAAGTATTGTTTAAACCAAAGGATGATCGGGAATAATTGAGATTAGACTACACAAAAGTCTCTTCCTCGAAATGGATTACTAGATTAGACCTAAAAGAAGAAATAAAACAAAAGAGAAATTAAAAAAAAGAAAAGGAAAGCTTGAAATAGAAGGACGTCCCTATGCATGATATAGATAACGATTCTCTAATTATATAATTAATTGATCTGATCTATTTGTATCTGTGAATAATTTGCATAACTTAAAAAGTTGTCAAAACTTTTTGGACAGGACTGTGCGTTATGAACACCCGGCCAAAAAGTTATTCTTTTTACCAAGTGTTTAGTCTAATTGATCGGAGTTTATGACGCTGTCATTAGTTTCCTATCGGTTTGTTACGCTTCCAAGAGTTAGAAATACTTGCCGACCATCCTTATACATATGATCTATCTTTTGAACATCAGGGGCTGTTCCAACTTAACACAGACCATTCAGCCATCAAAGTGTCTGACATCCTCTGATCGGTCAGTTTTATTGGCTTGTCAGTCGAAAATCAACTTTGTCTGAAGTATTTTTGACATAAAATAAGAATAATTTTGGAAGAAATGAAATAATATCACTCACATAAAATTAATAAATATACCATACTATTTAATAAACAAAATTCAAATGAGAATTCTGACTAAATTTATTGCGATGCCATGTCCATGCTCACTTGGTTCCCAAATGTCTTCCAAAGAGCGCGCTGTGGGAGGCATGGGACGGATAGGTCGTGGTGGACAAACAAATATGGCATGATTGGGTATTTGATTCTTGTTAAGGATTATGATGAGAAGAGGAGCTTTTATGTACTCTCTCTCTCTCTCTCTCTCTCTCTCTCTCTCTCTCTCTCTCTCTCTCTATATATATATATATATATATATATATATATATATATATATATATGAGAGTGGGGATTCGTTTTACTTTAGAAATAAGTCTTGGCCTACTTACTCCATTAAATCAATTTTCTTGGGATGAAATTGCATCAATCCAATCGTTGAATTTAAAATTTCTACTTAGTAGATCGAGTATATAAAGTTTTATACAATTTGAAGATGATTTGGTAGTTCATCATTTCATTTTATTTTGACGGATAATATATTTTTGTAAACACAAATAAATATCGATTAATAGATTACATGACTATTGTTGTCCAATTTTTCTGAAATTTGACATGCATGATCATCAATATAAGATAGCATAAATCAACGGTCGGATTGATTAAATTCAATGTGGATGAAGAGTTATAGAATGGAATATATGTGCAGACTTACTCTGAGAGTAAATTGATCCCCCCTCTCTCTCTTTATTTATATATATATATATATGGTGATTAGAGTGAGAGGACAGAATGATCAAGAGTGAAATGTAATTAATAATCACGTGGTCATTTGAAAATATTATATGATTTTATGTTTAATCTTGATCATTTATATAAGATTCAATGACAAAAATTTGCTCCTCTCATTTGAATTGTTCAGGAACGATTCAAATGAGAGTGGTGATACATTGTAAAAGTGAGAGAAGCAAAACATCTATCCATTTACAATATCAAGAAAGTATTAACTATTTTTTACCAATACTATCCTTAGCATATAGTTGATTGTATTTATTGCATTAATGGGGATATATTTATTATAATAGGAATAATTTTGTCCATTTACACAGCTTTGTATTATTACCAATATTCATTTATTATTATTTTTAAGATATGTGTTTTTTGTTTGGATAGATGGAGGGAAATAACTGAAGTAATCATTTACCAGTGTTCTGTTATGTTGCTTTAATTTTTGAAAGACTTTTTATATAAAATATGTATTTGAATAATGGTCAATGCGCCTGCATCATATTAATTTTTAGTTTTTTTTGACATTAAATACATCTTATAATGTTAAAATGTTGCACCACATAAAGTGTAAAGAGCTCAATTCTCACTTTGGGAAGAAAATAGCTTTAAAATCTATAATTAGCATCTACCCTTTTAAACAAATTTATAATATGTAAAATGATTAGTCACTATATCCAATCGTAGATACTCAAATAAATAAAAAAGAATGAGACATCATCACTTTAATTAGTTTTACCATATATAAGACTATTTGATTTCTTTTAAGTTTACAGAGACCTATTATTTGATGTTAAATAATTTTCGAAATAATTAAAATTATGCTAATTTTAAATTTTAGAGGTCTATTTAATGTCAAGCATTTTTCAAAAGACAGTGTCATATCACAGTTTAAAATAAAACAAAGTTAAGATAAAAGGAATGATAACTTATAAGATTAAGTTGGTATGTATCTAATATAATATATAAAAGAAAAAACTGGGTAAATTCTGCCATTTGAAATCAAAAGTTGTCATTTGGCGCCAATAATAAGTTCTTACCCGACACAAAATAATAATAATAATAATAAACTTAATTTTAAATGAAAAGTCTCCATTATCTCTATTCAAATGTTTCACATTTGTTACCTCTTTCTCTTTTGCACATTGAAAGGTTTCAATAACTAATTATTTTTATTCATGATCAAATTTTTTTTTTGGTAATTCAACAAGAAGGCTTAACCTTAAAAGGTAAGCAAAAATATCCAAAAAAGAAAAGCAAAAGATAAAACCAAACCAAATAGATTAAAAAAGGTATATCACGCTGACGACAAAAAAAAATCGCTAATAAGCAATCTAAAATAAGGTGCTAGACACAATCAGATTACGTCACACCAAGCAAGATTTGTGAGGACAAATCACTGCAATAAACCAGCATAGCACATCAGCAACTTAAAAACCAAACAGAATACGAAGCCCAGCAAACACTAAAGTCCAAACGACCAAAACTCAATTCTTTATTACTAGCAACCAACTCCAATGATAGAAGAAGACACTTTATTACTAATCCTTTCTACCCATGAATAGTGCACAAGGTACTTCTGATGATCATTGCTTAAAGACTTGTAGAAATATTCACTTCAACCCCTTCGACATTGTCATTAAGGTCACTTGTGAAAATTTCCAAGCACCACCAACAAACTTTCCAAAGCTTTTTAAGATACTATTCAATTCTCAGATTAAAAAATACTATTCAAATTTTATTTTTATTAATGAAAATATGATTATTTTATGATGTAATTAATATGTATATTTTTATAGTTTCATTAAATTTTTAATTAAGTGTCTATAGCTTAAAAATTTATAATCATATCCCCATAATAAACAAAAAATTTGCAATAAGGTCCCTCTAGTGAATAAAACTTAGTAATCAAGCTCCTGGACCTAACTATCATATTACAAAAATGTGAGGTTGAACATTATATTTGTTAATTTCTTTTAATATGAGTGCAAACGTAAAAAATAAACAGACAATTACAGTTTTGTATTGATACTTTTTTTAGACTTAATTAATTATTTCCTGCCTAATAACAAAATAATAAAAGTCTTGATGGATTTTCGGAGGTAGTTTGACAACACTATTGAGCTTTTACTCTTTGAGGGGTTCAAGAAAACTCATTTGGATTTGGCAACAGATGAAATCCAAATTCCAATTAATTTTACATTTTCCTAAATGTTATTAGGTTTAAAGACTTAATTATAAAATTTTATTCACTATAGAAATCTGATTATAAATTATATATATCTAATTGAAAAATTTAGTAAAACTATAATAACTAACAGCTTAATTATCTTATTTTTCAAGTAAATAATTTATGCATAGAAAATAAGTAATGATTATTTTTCTGTTATCAAAAACTAATTATTAGATTGCTACATCAAATATGCTTACTTTAAAAAAAAATCAGATTATTAATCAATGGATATGCAATATATCTCGACATAGTGTTCTAGATGCATCTAAGAAGAATATCTATCTCTTTAAGAGGAGGGGAGTGGAATGGTGTAGGAGATAAGGATTCTGACGTTTTCCGGGCTTTAAGGCCGGTAGACCAGTGGGAATTTGGGTTTGTGCTCTTTGTTTGGCCTTTCCACATATATATCCCTATCTCTTCTTTTCTTCCTCACCAACCATCCATATCAACAACAAAGCCACCACCCCACTTTTGTCTGCATTTTAGGCTTTGATTGTAATCTATCTATGTAATCATTGTTACTAGTCTTTGTTCATTGTTGCCGCTGATCAGCTAGCATCTAGCTCTTTCTCTTCCTATTCATCATATTGCCTCATTCGTTGAGTACACAACAGGGATATATAGGATATGCCAAATGCAACTAGCAAAATAGCAACAAATATATAGACATGTCACGCCTCCAATTTTCTTTGGGCACTTGATTCATACAGAGAAAGCAACCATTCATCACTATAGTAGACAGACATGCAATAAAGCAGACTAGATTAAAAAAGTTTGCCTTTTGGTTAAGATCATGGTTATCATTAATGATGTATGATATTAAGCGCGATTCTATAAGCGAGGCTCATATAATATAATAAAAGAAATTAGACGACGTGGCTAGCTACCATACATACGGTTTAAGGTTCTGGGAGTAAGAAAGATACAGTATATATTTTTGCAACCAAAAAAATGAAGAAGAAAGATATGGTAGTTTATACTGTCAATCAATTATTGTATTAAGGATACAATAATAAACCCCTGGGGAAAAAATACAATAATAAAAATAGAAAATAGTATTTAATTAGACGTCACATAGCGGGACATAAAATAAAATATCTTTCTCATGTGAATAACAATAATATATTCATCTCCTTACGACACGCATATATATCTCCATTCTCATCCATTTTCTCTCTAGTTTCCGATGTTTGTTTAAAGTTCATGAGTTTAAAATTATTTACCTTAGGGACGACATACATGAAGAGATGATTGAAATATAAAGAAATACTTAAGATACTTTGAAAGCAAGAAAATACATTTATCTTATTATACTTATTAATTAATATATAAATTATTACATAAAAAATACATAAAAAATAAAAGACAATATAAACTTACAAATCAATATTAATATATTTATTAATAAATAGAACCCAATAAATGTTTTCACCTATTCATAGAAAGACATGAGTAGGAATAAGTTAATCGAGAGTGAGACAAGAAGGTCCAGTCAGAGGAACACAGTCACCTTGGTTATCAAGGAGACAGCACACCTGCTGGACACACAGTCTTTATCAAAAGCAAACCCCACTCGGGTCATCTTCGGCATGGTTGTTACTATTTATGACCAAATTGAGCTCTCACATACTCACACTTCACATGCACATTGGGGCACCATGCTTCTTTTTTAAAACAACTATCACCGCCCGTTTTCAATTTTTTCATTAAAACAAATACAAAGAAACAAAATTTTGCCCCTTCCTTATCTGACTTTCTCTAATGAATCAATGTGGCTTGTTCACCCCTTCAAGAGGCCCACGTGAAATATACGTGGGGTTATGATTGCGATGCTTGACTTGATCATTTGTTGTTGTTGCTGCTCTCCAAATTTTGCCTCATTATTGGAGATCAGAAAAGATGTTTTTATAATAATTACTATATTGATTGATAAAAGTGAAATTCCTTGTCTTCTTTGTGACTTTACTCATCATAATTATTCTTATAAGTGTTTAAGAAAAGAATTTGGACGAACAAAATTGCTTCACTTGGTCGATTTTTTGTTCATGCATCAATATACTGTGGGTCTAATTCTCAAGTTTTATCCGGTGGTGAGCAATCTGTTTAATAAACCCGGCGGTATGTCCTAATATTGTATTGGGACAAAAAAAAATTTTCCCTCAATTTAAATTTTAGATAATAAAAAAATAAATTTGATTAGCAAGTACTAATAGCATAGAAAAATTATATATTATCACATTATTATAAATATTTTCTTATCATAATTATTTGCTAAGTCATGCTAATTTTATTAAAATAATGAAACTTTGACATGCACATTATCACCATTAGAGTAGCTTGTTAAGTTGAGTGAGTGGAGACTACAAGGTTATGTAATGGTGATAAAGTGGATGTCAAATGAGATTTCCAATTTTTTGATTTCAAAATACCATTTTCCTTTTTATTACATAAAAATGTTTGATTATATTATAACAAATGTTGTGCATAGCCATTGCAGATTTTGATTATAGGTTATGAGAACATAATAATTTTTTAATACAGAAAATTTCGATAAAGAAGCTAAGAAAGTTCACATTAATTAAAAGTTATAGTACACTTTTAAGCTCAACAAAGGAAATTAAAAAATTTGTTGAAAAATTATTCGCTAATGATAATTAAATTCAAATTATAACAATGTATATATAAAAAACTAAGTGAATGTAACCAATCTTGTTGACGGTTAATATAGAATTAAGGAATTTATTAGTTCATTATTGCTAAAAATGTTATAAAGCTACTAAGAGCTTAATAAAGAAGTAACTGATGGTGCAAATTAGTCATGCCTATTTATTTTGGCTTTTTCGAAGTATCACCCACTTATCAAGTGAGAGACTAATTTCTTAGAATATGGTCATAGCCGGATCTCTTTCAATGATATTTTTTTATATACAAGAATCCTAAAATTGAACCCGGTATACAGTCAGATATCTAAGTGAAAACTTTTCCGAGGAACTCATGCTTAACAGGCCTGAGCCCATCTCCTTGAACCAAAGGCTCCCTGGTAGTCATACGTCTTTTTATTGAGCCTGTCCTGCTTTTTTTTTTAATAAGTCATGTACCCCAACCCCACAAAGAGGGACGGTACTTGAAACCCAAGCATGAGTAATGTGAAAACAAAACAAACAAGCTTTCGCCCAGCTCACGCCAAAAGTAATAAAAAGGAAAAATCCAATGCCCGTGACCCATACAAGAACCCAGGACAGTACACCTCCTTCACAAAACAGCAGCATGAAAGACGCCAGCGGCCAGCCTGCTTAACAAGTGAATTTGTATTAATTAATATTTTAATTCTTTTAACTCTTTTTCCTTGTATAAGATAATGCATATTAACACGATCTTCAATTTAAAGTTAATAATATAAATTTCAAGAGAACTTGTATTGTTATATTCAATTGTTTCTATGGAAAATTGTCAAGAAAAAACTCTTTATTCTAAAGTAGCTTTTAATATAATACAAAAATAAGTGATAAATAATACTCACCATTTAATTGAATTTTTTTTCGCCAATGCGTATTTATCAGCAAATTTGGCTTTTCTTTTTTGAACTTGAGCCATTTGGTCCATGATTGGTGAAAATCAGCAGGCGCCTTGGTGGGCTAGCCCAATATGAGGTAATACCGTCATACTAGCAAAGCAGATTGTAATACTATGGGCTTGTTGATGGGTTGTTCTGTTTGTGCCCTGAATCATAATTATTTTAACTTTTGTAACACACTATGACAAAAAATTAAAGGGTAAATTACATTCATCTTCTCAGATATTTACTAAACTATAATAGACATCTCTCTATTTATCCACCTGACATTTATCTCTCCTGAAATAAGCAAAAAACCAAACATTGAGGAAGTAAAATGACTTTTATACCCTTTTTACTTTTATCAACAATGTTCTGAGAACCAGACCGGCCGGTCAAACCAATTGAATCGAGAGTCGGCTTGCTGTTTGGTCCGAGTTGCACCTGAAAATCGTCTTGCAAAAAACCGCCCAAGAACCACTGAGAATCGCCTAGGAACCAATAAACTGGACAAATTGACCCGGCCAAAAAACCGGGCCAACCGTTTTTTTTTGCCAAAAAATGCAAAATTGCAACATTTTATTTTTTTAAAAAAAAAAGGCCTAAAAATCATATTTCCTAATTTTTTTCCTTTTCTAATATGGGAAATAGTAACTTGAGAGATTTGATCCATATGGATAATATTTATTTTGATTAAAAGATGAATTATGTTATATTCTATGAGTTTTGTTGATATCTAATTTACTTTTTAATTATTTTATGACATATATTTTATCTATATTTTTATATATTTATATAAATACATGTTTTATTATGTAACGGTATATTCCGGTTGGACTCCTGATTGAATCAGTTAAACCTCTAAACTTTTACCTCGACCGGTTCGTTGTTCGATCTGGTTTTCAGAACCTTGTTTATCAATCTAAAACCTACATACCCAAAGTTACTTTCTCTTCACTCTGTTACCCTCACCTCAGAGCCACCCATTGCCACTGCCTCCCACTCCCAAAGAAATCGCAACCCTAAAGCAAAACAAAAAGGTATGGATTAAAATTTTATGTCGCATTTTAAAAAACACAATGTGTGCAATGGGAAAGCATTTTAGAAGTCACAGCAAGAAGAATGAAGTCACAATCGATCTAGAAGAAGCCAAGAATGAAGAAGGAAAGTCGAAATGAAGAAAACACTTACCAATCTAGAAGGAGCTCTGCAACCCATTGTTCTTCGTCACGAACGAACAAGGTTGTGTTTGCGGTGAAGAAAGCAATGTGTACGATGAACAGAGGGATTGAACGGTGGCTGTCGCAGTTCCCCTTTTGCGGTTGCAGTTTCTTTCACGTAGGAGGCAGTTTCTTTCCCCTTTTGCTTTGTGGTTGCAATTACTTTGGGAGTGGGAGGCAGTGGCAGTGGGGTGCGTAGGTGGGTCTGGGGTGAGGGTAACAGAGAGAAGAGAAAGTAACTTTGGATAGGTAGATTTTGGGTTGATAAAAGTAAAAAGGGTATAAACATCATTTTATTTTTTTAGTATTTGGTTTTTACTTAGTTCGGGAGGTAAATATCAAGTGGATAAATACAGAGGGTGTCTGTTATATTTTAATAAATCTCAGGAGAGGTGAGTGTAATTTATCCAAAATTAAATAAATAATTAAAGCTTTTGTAACACACTAAATTAAAGAGTTTCCGACCAAAAAAAATAGATTGATTAACGTGTTCAAAGGTACATTAATTGATTGAGAAAAGAAAACACAATTGTTTCTAACAAACACCGTGTTTCAAGCTAATTTCCCGTTCTTAAAATAAATAAAATAAAATATCTTATATATATTTTTTAAACTCTTTCTTGTTATGAAAAATATTATGACCTTATAAGCTTGTTTCTCACAAATCCTTGCAGAGGAATGTGTTAAAAAAGAGAGAGGCTATAATCACCACTAATTGTTGTCAATAATGTTTTATTAAAAACATCTTTATTTATTAGATGTGGCATGTGGAATGGCATGGTTGTTTAACTTAAATATTGAATCATAAACTCTCAAGAGTTTGACCAAATATCAAGTCAACTTGATAATATATGATTAGATTGCAAAAAAAAAAAAATTACACTGTCATTGTATCCTATTTATTTGTACATTTTTTAAAATTTTTTGTTCATTTTTAATGACTTCTTTTATCCGAGCCTCCATTGACCGAATTTCACACTTCAGTTAGCAAAATAATCAATCTAGCTCTAAATTGTAAAATGTAAAGCAATAATGTTAAATACACATTCTAGTACTTATATATATTATCTTATTTTCATTATTTAATTATGATTACCTTGACTTATTTTCTGTATATTTATACTTTAATATCTCAAATGTGAGGCATTCACTGGAGCTACCATTTTTGAATCCAAAGCTCTATCCGGTGGTTAAACCAGCCTGGATTATGATAAGGACAGTCAAATAACGCCTCAAGTGCCCACCAAATACGATAAGTTAGAAAATTTCTCCCTTTTCGAGCATACCGTTATTGTGACTTTTGACTTTAGGTTACATTTTCGGGGGCAGAGGACCAAACGATCATCGGGTGGGGTGAAACCTTGTTTTTCTCTCTTTTGAATTCCAACTTGCTACAGTACAAGTATAAGAATAGATCCCTTAAAAGTAACTATATTTTAAAGTGAATGATTAAAAAAGATGTATCGATTTTCAAAATTATTGGTCAAATATATTCGGTTTTTCATTAAATTCTATCAAAATTATGAGTAAATAAATTATTGGTTGTCGGTTGACATTCTGCCTTTACAAAGCCTAGATGAATCAGTATAACTTTTGATTTAGTGGTAAGTATATGATCAAACAAGTGGTATAAAAGCTAAGGTCACTTGTCGGATCATAACACATGATAATGGGTTTAAAGTACTTTAAAAAGGCTTATGCCCTAACTAATCACTATAATTTTTGATCTAGTGATAAATATACTATTCAACAAGTGATATAAAAGCTAAGGTTACAGGTTTGATCCTTGAAAAGACATGGATTGCTAGCAAGACCTGAGAAGGGTAATGGTTGTAAGCCAATATTTTGCATTAGCAAGGCTAGGTGAGTCAAATTTAGATTGAGTTAGAGTCCAAATTCTCAAAACCTGACTACAACTATAATTTTTAATCTAATGGTAAATGTTTGATCCAACATAAGTATGCTAAAATAAATGACGACCATTAACATAAGAAATTTGTATAGAATTAAATGGAAATTTCATGTTTATAATCAGGGAATCATGTGATTACAGTTAGAAAGTGATACTATCATCACTTGATTTCCTAGTCATATATAAAAATTATCTATCTATTTGCATATGAATTTTCAATACACGATAATGTTGGAGTATAATTTTGATACACTGATAATATAATTTTTTTACATAGTTATCTAATTATATTTTTCTATATCAATGAAACATGGTTATCAATAAAACATGGTTAACTCTCACTTCACTATTTTAAAAGTCATATATATATATATATATATATATATATATATATGAAAGAATTTAATTAAATGATATTATAAAAGAGTTATCAACTAAAGTTTTACAATGCTACTATATTTAAATTAAATTCATAATGTCATCCCTTATCATTTGTGATCATCCAATTCTCTAATTATGATCATACATAAACTTAATCCTCAATTATTTACGTAGCAACCCACAATATCGATTGACACATACAAAAAGAAAAAAAAAAGACTAAGTGCAAATATCAACTAAAATGTTTGTGCATATAAATTGTGTATTCATTTATGCTATGAAGCACAAACGCTGATACTAATACGGGACATGATACGATATGGATACAAGAGATACATCAAAGTTAAAAAATTATAGGACATGAACTATATATAAATAAAAATTTAATAAAAATAATATATTATTTAAAATATTATTTATATAAGTTTCACTTATGTTTTATTTTCTTATAAATTTAAAAAGTTGTGTATTATTTTCTTTTTATAACTCTCTTTATATTGTATTTTTATATGTTAGAGTAAGAAAAAAATATATTTTAAATTAAATATATATAAATTTATGTTGTTAATATGTCATTGGTATGTCATATAAAATCCGACATGGACACATATCTGATACATATACACGGCACTCAAATGATATGTCCATGCTTCATAATATTTATGTCATGAGTGCATTTGGATGTAATTATTTTTGGGTAGAAATCACTTTTTTTAAGAATATATATATTTTTATATATTTAAATAATTTTTAAAAAATAATTAGAATTATAAAAAAATATTTTTAACTTTTTCTTAATCCGTTTTGATCATTTGGGTTGCAAGTATCAACCCGCTCCATAAAAAAAAATGGTCAGTTGATGAGCCAACATGTTTTTCTAGTTCCGTTGCCAACCTGTCCCAACTTGTCGTAGGTTGGCCATAAAAAGGGGCATGATAGGTTGATCAGTTCTAGTTATTTGGGTTGAAAATATCAATCTGTCCCATTAATAGATGGCTGATTTGTGAGGCAATCTAACGGAGTCAATCCCTTTGTAATTCAATTTGTTTCTCATTCATAGCAATATTCCGTACACAATAAGTACGGATGATATGGAGGTGCTCGCCACTAGTATGCTATTGCTGCCTTGGTTTTCACGGCATTCTTAATCTTGTTGATCATTGGTTCACCAACCAAAAAATAAAACGGGATAAAAAATTCTACAAGTTTTCCACATAAATTCGATGCCCTGTTCCTTTTGCTTTGGGAAGCTTTAACCACCTTTCAATTTTAGACCAAAGGTACTTGACCTTGTAAATCTCAACATCATGTGGTCTTTAATTGTCAAGCTTGGAAGTTTGGTTGGTGAGATATTTTCAAGCTTAAATGAAGTCTGATTAGTAAATGGTTGGAATTGACTTTTTCTTGGTACAGGTTGGAATTAACCTGATTTAGATTTTTCTTTTTCTTTTTTTTGGTTACATGAGTGGGTTTGGTATGAGACTAGGAGTAAAGTTCTTTCAATTTCAATTTTATCCAACTACAAAATTCGAACTCGAGATTTTATTAAAAATAAACATAAATATGCACATGTTCATTTAAAAATCACATGATTTAATATTTTAATCTTTGATTATTGATTAAGATTTAATAGTAGATATTTGCTCCTTTAATTTTATAATCAACCATTTCTCTTACTTGATCCTCTCTCATTTAAAAGAGGACATATAAGGTAAAATGGATGATTTACTATAATAGTGAGAGAAACAAATCTATATTGTATAACCATACATGAATGATAAAGATTAAAAGTTAATTAATAGTAATTATTGTGAATATAATCATTTATGAAAAGTGATTTTATATTTTAATCTTGACCAATAATGTACTCTATTTTAGAATATTTATCTATTTACAATATCTAGGTAGTATTATTTTTTTCTATTTATATTTTTAATATAAATGTATTAGTTAAGTAATTAATACATTTAACAAGATGAGTAATAATAATTATACAATGATAGTTTTCCTAACTCATTTAATTTTCTACATTTACTAAGATTTTTTTCCTTAATAAGTGCATTATTTGGTTTTTGACAGTTATTTTGAAATGGAAGATAGTAAGATCAAATAGTCAATATTTACTCCTCTCACTTTATAACAATTGACCACCCCTCTCACTTTATTTTCTTCATTCTTTGAAAACTCATATGCTAATGTTAAAAGACATTATATTTATTAAGATTATTTAATCCTTATTGAAGAATTTTTTTTAAAATGTAAAAATGACATATTATTTTCAATTTTAATAAAATTATTTATTATTAAATAAGTAATAATTATGGAAAAATAAATAATTAAATTAATAATAAATATTTTTCAAAATAAACTAATGCTAATCAATAAAGTTTTTATATAGGATGAAGTTATACCGGTGTAACTTTAAACATAGTTACACCACTTACAACTTACTAAGAAATAATTATTTTGTTAATCCAACCGTTAAATTATAATTATCTATCTTTGCCTATGATAAAGATCATTTTAGATAAATTTCATAAACTTTGAACATCAATAGCAATGCAATTATGTAGCTTTTATTCTTGTTCATTTTAAGCATATATACTATGTTGGTTTTGATATACATAAAAACATGCCAAACAATTCTAGATTGATTTGAAATTTTATAAACGTAATCATGTGAGCTTCTAATCAAATATTGAGTTTTGTAAACAATTATATTAATGAAAAGTTATTTAACGATGTAATATTTGATATGCTTGATCGTCAATATAATATCACATAATTTAACAGTTGGATCAATTAATTCACTTTTCATTAAGAGGTATTAATGGATACAAGCATGTGTTTGATATGCTGTATTAGGCATGATAGTATAAGCTTATACTATATGTTATGCTTTAATATGTCGTTTGATGCAGCGTATTGTATAAGCTTATACATCATAACTCCCTTTTACGTTAAAATGTTGTATAACTTAACACAGTATAAGGAGATCGTATTAGGCCTAATTAGCTTTTACTGTGTAAGGTTATTTTTATTTTTTAATATTATATTAAAATAAAATAATTCTTAAATAAATAGTAACAAGTAAAAATTTATAAATAAATATTGTTAACAAATAATATATAATATCAATCTATCCATGTACAATAAAAATAAAAAAGTAATTATAATTAATAAATACTAAATAGAAATAAATATTTAAAATAAATAAGAAATAATATGTAATATATAAAAGGAAGGATCAACAATAAAAATATTTTGAGTTAATATTATTTTAAAATTTAAATTCAAATAATTATAATTATAATTATAAAAGAAAATATTAAAAATATTTAAAAGAGTTATTTAATATTTATATAATTTATTGAAATAATAAATAATTATAAAATATTGAAATAAATAATAATATTTAAAATAAATTAATTTTTAATTAATAAATATCTGCATAAATATGATATTTAAAAATTATATTTAAATCATTAATAAATTTTTTTATTTTATTTAATATTTAATAAAAATATTACAATTATTAATAAATAAATGATAGTATTATAAAATATAATATCTTATACAGTGTTACACCAAATACTGAATAGTATTAAAACTTTATTATACCTTATATTATCCAGCCATATCCTATTAAATCTTATACTATTAGTCATTATTCTATTTAGCATGCCAAATGAGTCCTAAGTATATAAGACTTACATATGATGTAAAAAAGTTATATATATATATATATATATATATATTAAACTGTATATTTTAAAAATGGATAAGAGGTTGTATAATTTACCTTCTCTGACGAAAAACTGGTTTGAAGGGAAGACTAAATTTGGTTTTTGAAAGGTCTAAAAATTTTGGGCAGTCAACATGAAAGTTGGAATATATTAACATCAATTAATGAGATTATGAGATATACTCTTCCATGTTTCAGAGAAAAAAGTTTTGCTTTTGTTTATTTGATATTTTGATTTAATGAGTCATCATTAATTACCATACACTTTAATTTTATCTCTCTATAATAATTAAACATTAATTATTAAATAATGCAAATTAATATTTTTAAAATTTTTAAAATCATATAAAAATGATGGTAAATTTCTTTAATGTAACATGGACTCTACACCTGAAAAAGTGTTACTAAAAAAATTCAACAACTTTTTTTTTTAGCAACAATTTTTATCTTTTATTAATAAATAAATGAATGTTACTAAAAATTAAACACCCTGTAGGGATTTTTGGATCCCCATGGGAATTATGGGGTAATGATTAATTTATGGGAATTTTTGGTTATGTAATAGGGATTAAAAACTTAATATTCTATTTTCAACTTTTAACTATTCTGTTTCTAACTTTATTCTGTTTCTAACTTTTTTATTATATCATTGGTGAGATGGAGATTCATGCAAGAAATTTGGAGATTATTAATTTAAAAATAAGGATTTTCAACTCCAAAAAACAGTATATATTTGAATATGCGTACTCGCCAAATTTATTTATTAAACTTCTATCGAATAAATATAAGTTACCAAAAAGTTAATACTAACTCTAATTTTTCTTTCCCTAGGCGTTATAAAAAGTTGAAGAAAGAAAGGTTTTTGAATCTCTACCGTAGCTTAAAATACCCTAAAATCACGTGGAAAACCCCCTAAAATTTTATTATTGATCCCAAATCTTCACAAAACCAAGTTATGCAATTGAATCCTTCAAAGATTCAGCGAGTACAATTTACAGCTTAAAAGAATTGTTTTAGGAAGGAATAAATGTTGATATATCAGTTACGAAAGCCCTCCCGACGTCTTTAAGAATTTTCAAGAAAGAGACACTTTGAAGGAATTGTAATCAATTAATTACACGTTGATACAGCTATCTTATGTTAGAACTCAATCATGCATCTATTACAATCTTGTAGAGAAACGGTAGACAAAGGACAAAGAATTAACAAGTTGGGTGAGTGGCATAGTTTGGTATGTAAGAATGAAAAAACAAATTTAAAGCTTGGTAAGCGCATTTATTGAGAGACGGAGCAATATGTTATAAAAATGAAAAAAGAGAATAGTATCTCCATAATTTTATAAAAATGAAAAATAAAATACAAAGAAAGGGAAAGGAAGGGAAACAATATTGTAACACATATTGTTCCATATGATATGGTAAGTAAATATTTATTTTAGTCCTTGAAATTATATATATAATTTATTTTAATTCATAAAATTCTAATCATTTTAGTGATTCAAGATAGTTCTCAAAAATGGTAGTATAAGGACTAATTTGAATCACCTTTTAAAATTTTAGAAACTAAAGTGATAATTTCTTAATCTTGAGAATCAAAGTGAATCACACATATAATTTTAGACACTAAAAGTAAATACTTCTTCATCATATGCACTTGTATGAGCGGACTACATAAAGGTTGCAAGGAATAAAAAAAATGGGAAGCCCGTAATATATTACAACTTAAAGTTGATTCCTGTTTAAGAAAGACAAGAAGAACAAACGCTATTCTCCTATTCTGGCTACACTAAATTTCTGGCTCTTTTCTATTCAAATACCTTTCTTTCTCTGCCACACTCACTATATAAAAATAGTGAGAAGGATTGTCCTAGGAATCATGTTTACCCCCTCCAAAATTTTTATATTAATAATTCTCATTCCCTTCCTCTCTCTCTCCTATAATTCTGACCTGGGGTTGCAAAGGCACAATTGAGGTTACCCCAATCTATCAAAAATCACACTCAAAAAGCTAACACCAAAACATGGGAAGGGCTCCTTGCTGCGACAAAGCAAGCGTGAAGAAAGGTCCTTGGTCCCCAGAAGAAGATGCTACGCTCAAGTCCTACATAGAACAGCATGGCACAGGTGGCAACTGGATTGCTTTGCCACAAAAAATAGGTATTATATCACACTTCTTGATCTTGATAAGTATATGTTTACTTGGGTTATTTCCTTTCTTTTTCTTGATCCATTCATAAACATCTTCATTTCATTATGTGTGCTACTAACTAGCTAGGAGTTCAGAACTAGTTTAATAAAGAAAAGTAATTTCTTCACATTTTTTAGCTATATATTATGTGTATATATCAAAGTTTTCATTTTGTGAATTAGGCTTGAAGCGTTGTGGCAAGAGTTGCCGTCTAAGGTGGCTAAACTACCTTCGCCCTAATCTCAAGCATGGTGGTTTCTCTGAAGAAGAAGACAACATTATTTGCAGCCTCTACGTTAGTATTGGAAGCAGGTACACACATAATTCAATGGTTGAATTAATAAAATCTATTAAAAAAATTATTCCACCTAATAGTAAGTGTAGAAAACTTACTCTGCGAGTAAGTAGATCCCTTCTAGCATTAGCAGTTGATTTTGATTGTTGTTGTTTTGGTGCAACTAATCATGGAGTTTGATTTTTGCAATAAATATATACTCACACATATGCGAGAGTTGAAACCCCTTTTTGCTCTGTGAACACAGATGGTCAGTTATTGCGGCTCAATTGCCAGGAAGAACCGATAATGACATAAAGAACTATTGGAACACTAGGCTGAAAAAAAAGCTTCTTGGGAAGCACCGCAAGGAACAACAAGCACGTAGTAATAGAGGCAATAACAGTGTTGTTAAGCAAGAAAGCAATATTAATGGAGGAAGTGATGGTGGTGGTGACTGTGATTCCTTATTATCTTTATTGGTTCATGAAAATAGTACTCAACAACAGCCATATTGGTCACAGATCATGATGCCTGTGCTGCAGCCACACAGTCACAAAAACCAACAATTAGGACCTTGCTCCAATGACCAAGAGTCTATCAAGAAACTGCTAATAAAGCTTGGAGGGAGATTTTCTGATGATTATTATTGCTATCCTACCCTTGATGGTTCTAATTCTCAATTATCATCACATGGTACTCTTTCAACAGAAAAAATTTATCAAGAGCAAGTCCATGTGGGAACTTCTTCCGCTTGCATTGACAACAAAACCATTAATAGCAACAATGAAGTACAATTTGCTCAGAACAATCATCAATACTGTGCACAGGGTGATGGATTTGACTTGATGCATGGACAGGAAAGTTTCACTGAAGCAATTGAGGAAATGGTGTCTACCAATTTTCCACAAAGATTAAATGGGTTGGAGTTCTTCTATGGTGATAAGGATATGGTCGGTGATAAGATAATCATAGGCTCTAGTACTATTACTTGTACCCAAAGGCCTAATAACTGGGGTGAGACTAGTACCAGTCCAAGTTATCACCCGCTTGTTGATTCTAGTTATCAAGGTCAAGGTGTGAGCGAACAGACAACACAAGAATGTGCTTTGCAAGAGTTTAGTTACCCCGGGGAGCAATAGAATCATGTACTATTGTGCATTATTATTAATTGCTGGTACTAGCCATTTGCAGCAAATTAATTAAGGGAAGGATGTATTTGATTAATTATCATACACAATAAAATCAGCTATATATGTGTGTGCGCGCGCATATAACTAGCTATATATCCTGCTCTTAGTCTTTCCCTTGACATTGTTTGATTTTGTGTGTTGATTTGGATGTTATATTAAATACCCTTTTTGTTCTAACTATAAATTTTAAAGTCAATTGTAAGAGTTCATCATAGGCTTCTAGTCAGCAATCATTACCTTACTGAACTGAGTCCTGAATATGAGAATTTTTTCAGAAAAACTTTATTATATAGCCGGTAAGTGTAATTTTTTCACACATTTTTGTGATTTATTATCATATGCGCAAGCGTAAGTATAAAGCCCAAGTTTCCAGGTAGTATCAGCAAGGGGCACTAGCTAGGTACGGTTCCATATAGTGTACACCGGACGTGGTAATAGGTGTCTAAATTCCTCTTTGAAAAATGAAACACATGCCATGAAGTTAATTTCATTCCCATCCCATCCTACATGGCCAAGAAGCCTATATTATGCATAAAATACATGGTAAGGTTGAAGTAAACATAGCATCTATTGGCATGTTTATGCCTTTTGTGTTCTACTTTTTTCTTTTTACATTAATGGCAATGAAATTTGAATTTATATTTCATGAAAACTACCCATGTCCCTCACCATTAGTCTTGTATTTTACTTTTACTCCCTAACAAAGCTATTTTGAGAATTTACATAGAGTATATAGATTAAAAATTATATTGCATTGATTTGTACATTGACTTTGCTGACATTCTTTGACATATGATTTCAGAATTACTATACCTTCCTTTCATGTTAATATATAAATTAAACTACATCTTGGACTGAAACATGAAGTTCAGGTCACTAACGAAATAATTTGCACTTGGTTTTTAGATCACTATAAATACCTCCAAAATTTTGAGTTTTGTGTTGAGCTAGGAAGTGAGTCTATCACTCGGTCATATCACAATAAATTTGTAATAAATATAAATTTCTCTTTGATAGATATAAAATCATTTATGGATTACTATCCATCGACTTAAGCTTTTAAGCTAAGAGAGACGGTTTCATATCATTCTTTAGCAGAAGTCTATCAGGGGTACATGGAATATTAACTATATGAAATTGCAACATTGATTTTAAACAGCTCCCTTTGTTGTATTGTATTGTGCTATTTCTTTCTGCTTCCTTTCTTATCTTCGGCCCCTCTGATATTTCTCTCTAGGTAGATAGGCCCACCCTATGTGTTTGTTAGTCATATTGTTGAAAAGTTGAAACCCTTGGAACGGGTTGTCAAATAGTGTAATAAAGCCATGTTCCATAGTTCTTACAAAGTGTCCAAACATACATTTAATAATCTCATCCTGTGATTTCAAATCATCAGTCTAAGGACACAACCAACTACTTATAGTTATTATTATCATCTTTTTTTTGTTTGGTATATATTATTATCATCTTTTGACGACAGACTTTATGCACAAACTAATAGACTATTACATTTTGTATTTTTGTTAATTATTAAGAATGTACGGACGATGTGTATGTATGATTGCTTATAAGGCCCATTTGCTGAGTCGTATTGAATAAAACCTGATACTATTAGACATAATAACAAAAATCTAATATTATAGTATAAGAAATTTATTGTACAAATTTTTATACTATCTATTATTTAATGCATCACATAATCGATGGTCAATGAACGGGCAAGTGAGGACTAATAGGGCCTGAGGTGATCGAGGGTGGTAGATGGCAATCAAGGGATGATAGGTGGCTGGGGGGGGGGGGGGAGGTGGCCAGCGGTGATTGAAGACCAATGGCGGCGATTAGTGATCGACAGTGGGCGGGCGACGATTTGTCGGTGGCAAGCAACTATATCGATGCTGGGTGGTGGTGGGCATTGACGTCGAAGAGTAAATAAAGTTTAATTTGAAATTGACTAGTAAAAATAATATTATCAGATGTTATCAGGCTTTTTAGGACTCAATAACTTAATCTTATAGTCATAGGATAAAATTAGTTTGACCTTATAACATTATATATTATCATATATGAAACCAAACACGTGATAAAAATTGACTTTATAATATTAACTAATATTATTATACCTTATACTATACTATACTATACTATATATCAATCCAGGCACATATATGTAATGAACGGTAGGTAAAGGTTCGAGGAGTTCCTAAATTGTTGTTTTTAAGACTGAAAAAGCATATGACAATGAATCCCTGCCAAAACATTTCCGTGAGAATTTGAGTAGTTATACCCTTTGTACATGGGCTTGCTAGAATGAGAGATTACAATAGTCAAATTCCTAACCATTTGGTTGGTTATAAATGTTTTGATACTTTTTTAAAAGGTTAAACATAGAGATCTATAAATGCTTTTATATATAACGGATTACTGATAAATAAAATTCATGACATACTTTATTCAGCATATATAATAGCTTTATTTGCATCACCTTTATGACGTTTCTTTTGTAGAGAGGTGATGAAATATATCTCTCAAATATGGTTAAGATTAGAAAGTTTGCACTTACTTTCAACTAATCTAATGAACACCTCATGATATTTCTACGAAAAGATACAAATAACGCGGTGTAAATATGAATGTTATCAGGCAATTTTGTGGCTCCTGTTTTTTCCCACTTCAAAGAAAAAAAATCTCTAGATTTATCATAGAAAGCTAATAAACAGCATAGACCAAGGCCTTTGGACTTAATAGTACAAAGCCTTCGTTTGTTTTGTGAGAAAAAGAGATGCTGGGAGAGGGAAGCGAAGAAAAAAGCAGGAAAGCGAGCTTTTTGCAGTTTGAAATGCAAAAACTTCACGGGCCCCACTCATTGAATTTTTCTTCACTGAACAAGGAAGAAAACATAGGCGTAGATGGATTTTCATAAAATTATTTTTTTGTCCTTGACTTTTCTTTTTAAGATCACAAAAGGAAATCATATGAAAAATCATTTTCATACTATTTTATTTTCTTTATTTTCTCACTTTTTCACTCAAACAAACAAATGAGAGTAAATACATTTTTTTCTTTTTTTTCTCCTCTCTTTATTTTCTTTTTTCTTCTTATTTTCTCTCCTTGCCCAAACAATTTATTAGAGACTCAAATTCCAAATTTACACACTCTCTCTCTCTCTCTCTATATATATATATAGTGTGAGATTTGATTTTTATTTTCCCAAATGGGTCAAATATATTCTGTCAAACATTATAAAATACTATTTTGGACCAAAGTATACCGGCATTCCCCCCACATGTTCATCCATATGCATGTTTCTTTCAACAGTTGGTTTCCATCAATATCACCAACGAAAGACACAGCTTCGCATCTCTTAAAAGTATTGTTGTTTAATTGCCACATCTTTGACCTTTTACCTTGTGTTCAAAACCAACAGCCATATAATTTACCAATGAAGAAAGGTTTAAGTATGCTTTTATCTCCAAAAAATTGAATTTTAATTTTAATTTTTGAAAATTCTTTTGTCTGATTTCAGACTCAACATTTCTAAATTTATTTGATTTTAATCCTTATCACATATAATTGGTAGTTATCTATAGGATTAAATGAACTTGCCTTGTATAGGATTTAATGATCTAACCCTTTGTTAGTCAGTTCAACATTATTTAACATACATAATTTAATAACAAGGATCAAAATCAAGTAATTTTAAAAATGTTTGGGGCAAAACTATAAAAAAATTAGAGATCGAGATTAAAATTTTCTAATTTTTTGGGATAAAAATATATATAAGTAAAAAAAAAATCATTAATTGGATATTATATTCCAACATCATAAAATCATATTGGATTTCTAGTTGATGTAATTGTCATTTCTTGTCAAATTATATAGTTGGCATGCATCTTAGCGACAAGTTTGCTTAAATCTCAGTTCCATCCAGTATATTTCAAGTTATATATTTTATTTGTTTAAATTATTTCGAAATTACTCGAAATTAATGGACCCAGGTCCTCCTACGGTCCTCAAAATTTGAATTTTAAACACTAATAGATCGGGGGATATGGAATCCAATGTGTTTTCACTTGTGGTATGTATGTGCTGAATTTGATCAGGTTATTTGATCAACACTACTAGAGGATGAATCTAGTTAGATGAATGATTTATTATGAGAGTAAGAGGAACGAATATGGACAATATAGCCATACATGGATGATTATAATTGAAGTTATTAATGGTTATTAATAATCACGTGATTATTTAAGAATATCATGTGATTTTATATTTTAGTCTTGATCATTGATATAAGGTTAAAAAATTCAGATTTGATAATCTCACTGTCACAATAAAGCACCCCTCTCACTTGAGTCGTTCTCTATGTATATATAGGGATAACTCAAGTAAGAGAAGTAATTTATTATGAGAATAAGATGAGTAAATCTAAATTATATATAGCTATACATAGATGATCAAGATTGACAGATAATTAATGATAATTAATGATCTACGCCATTTTCATAAATAAGTCATGAAATCATCTTTCCCAAATAGTTTCATGATATATAATTTTTATATTTTTATCGATAATTATTAGTTTCTATATGTTCCGGTGTCTAATAACTTTCAACTTATATAGTTAGAGTTTAATTAATTAATACAATTAAAAATGTAATAAAAGATATTGATTCCGATCTCTACTGTAACTACAAGACCTCACATAATAAGTAGTTAGCTGAGCTCATTAACTATTTAGTCAAGGGTTAGATTTCTAATGGTATGTATAGAGAGGGTCTCATGGTCAGAAGTAAAACAATGTACAGTTCACCAAATCCTTTTTCTACAGTATGTCTGAATTCAATCCTCATGGAACGGTACTCGCTGATCACCTATGCTTGAGGAGAGTATAAAACGGTTAGTGAGTATCATTCCACATGAATTGAATTTATTAAATAACGTACAGTTCACCAAATCTTTTTCTATTTGTACTATATTAAATAGTTAAAATTAAGCAAAGAACTAGCAAAATTTAGATAAGTATGATTTAAGGGAAAAAATACTAAAAAATCAGAGGTTTCGGGTTGGTTTGAACTTTTTCATAAAATCAACTAAATTCTAGTCACTTGAATTAAAGATTAACAGATTAAAAGATGGATTATAAGTAATTGACTCTAATTTCTTGGTAAAATCCATTCTCCTCTTTCACTTTAACTAATTGATTGATCAATTATGCATTGAACGAACAATTCTTAATCCTAAAATCTACACAATCACAAGATAAATTCCTAAATTTTGAGAATCACATAGTTTATCCATAGATTAAAACAATTTCACTTAATTAGCATATATATCTAAATTGGAATTTAAGTAAAATTAAGCTAAAATTAATACAAATCTCAAAATCCTAACCGACTTTTATATACATTATATGAACCAATGTTACTCTATTTTATAAACTAAGTTATCGGTGTAGGTGTTATTAAAACTCTTTAGTAACATGGATTGCATACTACACTAATAAAATTTTTTATTAATTAATGTTGTTAAAAGTCAAACATGATGTAGTGCCTTGATCTAGTTTTTTAGCTTTTGGGTTAGTAGGTTTGAATTAGAAAGGAAACAGTAAACGAATGGATTATAGGTTTACATTATCACATCCAAGTAATATAATACACATGTTTAGTCTATAGATCTCCCATATATTTTTTTGCTAGTGATTTGTTCAAAAGATCTGAGAAGTCATATCTTATTTCATATGGATTGGCTGATTACATTGCGTTTATATTTAGTAGACTACAGTTGTAATATTTTAGATGAATTGCTGCTGACTATATAGATATTCTGGTAAGCTACATGGTCATGATTTGTTAGAATTGGTTGACACTTCACATAATTTGACATGGTGAATAGGTTAATGATTTTGTCAATTTATGTTTCAAACTTTGGCCCATAGCTGATCCCACTCATTCTTCACCTATTATTGTATAGAGATTAAGTTTGATAAATTCTCAATTAATTTTTATGCTATTATTTAATTATATATTATTTTTTATATATTTTTAATCAAAGTAATTATTATGAGATTTAAATATTTTTAGTGACATAATAATACATGAATGATTATAAATGAAGTTTCTTTACTTATAGTGTATAAAAATTAAATTTTAGTATATAAATATATGATATATAGGGTGTGTTTATTTCATATATTGTTTACAAAAAAAAGTGATTTTTTAACTATTTATAAAAATTACTTATATGAGTTTTTACTAAAAAATTAAAAACATTTAAATAGTGAAAATGATAAAAAATTAGAAACTTTGTCAGTAATTTATATCCAGAATGATATGTACGTTATAATTATTTGCATTTAAATGAATTAGTGCATCATGTAGACTACTTTATCTTATCCAACAATCAATATTTCTATAAAAAAATTATGTATATATTTTTCTAAAACTGTAGCATTACTATTTAAACAAACTCCTGAATTCCAAGAAAAGCTCTTTTTTCGCTTTCTTTACCCCCTATTCTTTAAAACCCCTAGAACCAATATAACCATTGGGGCCATCGCTACCACCCATCTTTGAGCAGTGTGCACCACAATAAAATTGCGGAACGTAGATGAAAAATACATACAGATTTTATTTTGTCTCTATTTCAAATGGGATTACAAATGAAAAAAGGGAAATAGGGAAAAAAAATTTATGGTCAAAGTTACATAATCCGTCTGAAAATTTGTTTTTAACTTTTGGCGTTGCTTCGCCCTACTTAGCATGTAAATGTCATTGATGGATTTTGAAAGAAAGAAATATACTTTTAACAAAATATACTAATGACTTTATAAGCGGGCTTTTATTTAATTAAATGATTCAAAATAAATCAAATATATTATAGATGGAAAAATCCGTATTTAATTTGAATTTCAAGGCATGTGATTAATGCGCCCATTATAGATAAAAAAATTCATCTGTAATTTTCCCTTCCCTCTTCTATTACCTCTCCTTTTTTGTCTGCCCTACTTCCTTCGTGTGGTCATTTTGTTCCCTTTTTGTAAGTTTGCTTGTCATTAATGGTGGCAATGGTTATGTTGATGGCGCAGTTGTGGTTTGCAATGGTGGTCTGTCAGTCCATGCATGTTGATGGATCTGAGGTACTCATTATGACTTTTATTTGGTTTTGTTGAGATGGAGCTCATCGTGATCAAGGACTAAAAGTTGCCTTTTGGGTTCTTTTCGAGTTTCTCTTTTTGTTTCCACCTTGTGATGGTGTTGTCTTGGTTTGTGTTCATGTGAGGGTTGACACATTCATGTTGTTGGAGTCTTACCTACAATATCATTGTCTCTTCTTCCTCTTTCTTTCCTTTGGTTGTTGTTGGTGAGGTAGCCAAGTCATCTAATGGTCATATAGGCATAAGGCATCTTTTGGTGTTGTCTTTTGAGGTCTTTATGGTCAATTGTTCAAGTGCTAGTGCTTTGGTGTCTTGTTATTTTAGTGTTCTTGTGATGTCTGATCTTTTATGTTGTGAAAATGATCAATTTGTTGAGTCTTCTCTTTGTACTTTGCTCCTTAGATTTTTTTTTAGTTGATCAATCTTGAATAAACTGAAAAAAAATCCCATTAAAAGCTCATGGCAAGGGCATTAAATAAGTATCACAAAAGGGAAGTGTTAGCACACAGTTAGGCCTTATATTGGTTGCCTATTGCTTAAAAGAGAGGGATGTCATCATGAGATTGGCCGCCATTGTGTTTTGAGAGATTGGGGATGCTGAGCTATGAAGATGATGATGGAATAATGTCATGAACTTTTTATGCATGTGAAGTCATGAAGAAGATAGGGTGTTAAGGGGGAAGGGGACATAAGTTGTTTGTGTTACTATTAGAATGAGGAATACATATACATTTTTATCTCTAAAAAATCCATGTGACACTTTTTAAAGGTAATTAACCCCTTGCTTTCTCACTTTACAAATTTCCTCACTTTAAAGGAATCAAATATAATTGAATTCAATCCCTAAAAGTCCTTTGACATCAAATAGGTCTCTAATCTAAGAGTTAAAATGTACGCTATATTAGTTCTTGAAAAATTTTGACATCAAATAGATAGATTATAAAAATAAGCATGTGATATCAAATAGGTTTCCAAAATTCATAGTTTATCGTAAAAAGGGATCAAATTGATCACATATGCATCTTTTAGGGACTAAGTGATGTTATATTTTAACTTTCAAGGATCTCTATTTGATATCAAAAACTTTCAAAGGCTAATGTGTTGTTACAATTGAACTTTTAGAGACCAAAATGCATATTTACTCTAAAACGAGAGATTGAAAACCTTAAAGCATTTTGTGGTGTGTAATAGATGGCCAATTGACTAACTAGGCCCAATCAAATCTTATGTTCCCCTTCTCTGACTCGCTCCTTATCCACTCAATAAAATTTTGACATGTGTATAATAATAACAACACTGATAATTTTTTATCTAATCAAATTTTTTCAACTACTACCCATGATTAGAATGTATGGTCATAGAGTGCAACAAAGAGAAGTGACAGAAGATTAAAATCCCCAATCCCAAGTCCAGGGCAGTCATGAAGCCTTCCTATAAAAGAGAAAAAATTATTGGGTCAAATCCATCTCAATTCCCTTTAACCTGCAAATAAAACAGGATTGGTTGATGTCTTTGTTTTTGTCGGTTTAAATTTGCAATCCAACTTGTCAAAAATAATGATTTATTCTTGTGAATTTTTTAAATTAAAAATATTTAATTATAATAAAAGTGCACCATCTTTCTATTGAGTACCAAAGTAATGGAAACAGATCAATACAACTAAATTTAGAGTTGAGGGAATTGGAACTGACACAAAATATTTACGTGGAAAACCCCCTCATGATGAGGGAAAAATCATAGGCAAGACCGAGAAAGATTTTCACTATGTGGAAGATAAAATTACACCCCTCTCTAAATATAAGGAGAGAACAATAACACCCTCTCTTATACTAGGAGAATATACCTCTCTCTATAAAAATAGGAAAAACTCTCATAACACACTATATATATTTTTTCTCTCTTGATAGATACTCTCTGTTTTTGTTGTGATGAAAACCACTGTGGAGCTCTTCTATTTATAGAGGCTTTGGGAGTTACTGTGCATTAATTGCACAGTAACTCTCATGAAACGCTGCCCTCCTTTCTTGACTTTCCTCTTTTTTTTGTTTTAATACTCACCCTCTTTCTCACAAGTAGCTTTATGCCACTAACAACTTCCTACTTAAAGCCATTTTTTGTGAGCTTTGCAAAACCTTTTCTCATCTTGTCAATTCTCTGCTGCTTACATTTTTGATAGGCCATATGAAGATCTACATCATTTAAACTTGTCAGTGTTGATTGGCTTTGTCATAACATTTGCTAGGTTATATTTCGTGTGAATCTTCTGCATGTCCACATTCCCTTCTTCTACTACTTCTCGAACATAATGATATTGAACTGCTATGTGTTTCGTCTTGGAATGAAAGGTTGGATTCTTTGCAATGTGCAAGATACTCTGATTGTCATAATACACAATAATCTTTGACTGCTTGTGTCCGAGTTCTTCCATTAACCTTTGAATCCAAATGGCTTCCTTGCAAACTTGTGTAGCTGCCATATATTCAGCTTCTGTAGTAGACAGAGCTACAACAGTCTGTAACTTAGATAACCAGCTCAGCTCCACTTGCAAGTATTATTACATAGCCTGTAGTAGATTTTCTTTTATCAAGATCACCTGCAAAATCTGAATCAACGTAACCCCTGACAATAAACTCTGATCCTCCAAAATATAGTGCAGCACCAGAGGTTCCTTTAATGTATCTCAAAATCCTCTTCACAACATTCCAATACTCATTTCCTGAATCTGCCATAAACCGATTGACCACCCCAACTACTTGAGCAATATTTGGCCTAGTACAAATAATGACATACATAAGGCTTCCCACCGCTGATACATATGGTACTCAAGACATTTCTATCTTCTCCGCTTCACTGCTAGGACACATACCTGAGCATGTAGAGTTGAAACTAGCTTACAATCTTGCATGTTGAAGTGCCGTAAGATTTTCATCAAATAATTCTTCTGTGAAAGCTAGATCTTTCTGTGCTTTTTGTCTTGGTGAATTTGCATCCATAAAATCTTATTTGCGGGTCCCAAGTCCTTCATATCACACTCCCTAGCCAATTGTGCCTTCAATTCTTGGATTCAATCTTTGTTGGAGCCTACCACCAACATGCCATCCACGTACAACAATAGAATGATGAAAACATTATTGTCAAACCTCTTGTAGTATGTACAATGGTTTGAACTCAGTCTGTTGTATCCAAGGCGAATTATGAAGGAATCAAATCTCTTGTACCAACATCTTGGTGCCTGCTTTAAACCGTACAGAGATTTGGTCAACCTACAAACCAAGTTTTCTTTTCCTTTTTCCTTAAAGCCTTCTGGTTGGAGCATATATATCTCCTCTTCAAGTTCTCAGTGAAGAAAAGCAGTTTTCATATCTAACTGCTCAAGATGTAAATCAAACACAGCACACATAGCCAGCATTACTCTGATAGTGGTAAGTCTGACAACTGGAGAAAATATCTCATTGAAATCGATACCTTCTTTCTGAGCAAATCCTTTTACCATTAGTCTTGCACGATATCGTTCCACCCGATCATTGCCATCTCGTTTGATCTTATAGACCTATTTGTTGGCAATGGCTTTTCAACCTTTTGGAAGTGCAACAAGTTCCCACGTTTTGTTCCTATGCAAGGCCTCCATTTCTTCCTGTATTGCTGCCATCCACAGAGAAGCATCTGGACTACTCAAAGCCTCTTTGAAAGTTGATAGCTCTCCTTCTTCTGTTAGAAGACAGAATACATCATGGCTTGCCATAACATTGTCTGAATGCCATGATGGTGGTTGTGTTTGGTGTGTTGATCGCCTAACTACTAGATTATTGGCCATATTCGGTACTTGTTCATCATGCTTTGGTTTTGCTTCAGAATCTTTTTCTCCATATTTCTCATCTATTTGAACCAGAGTTGCTTCCTTAACAGTGCTGTCATTTTTTTCTTCACTTTACAATTCATTTTCTACAAATATAGCATCCCTGCTGACAATAACCTTGCGGGTAGTGGGATCCCACAAGCGATACTCCTTTACACCGTCAGCATAACCCAAGAATATACATTTCCTGGACTTCAGATCCAACTTTGTTCTTTCTTGGGTGTTATGCATCACATATGCTGGACATTCGAACACTTGTAGAGAAGAATAATCTGCTGGCCTGCCATTCCACATCTCTATTGGTGTCTCTAAACCAATCGTGGTTGATGGTGACCGATTAATTACGTAACATGCAATTTTGACTGCTTCAGCCCAGAAAGATTTGGCTAAACCTGCTGTTCTCAGCATTGCTATAGTTCTTTCTAGGAAAATCCTATTCATCCGCTCTACTACACTATTTTGCTGAGGTGTATATGCAACTGTGAATTGCCTTTGAATACCCCCATGCTTGCAAAATGCTAGAAATTCTCAATGTGTATATTCTCCTCCATTGTCTGTCTTCAAACACTTGACCCTTTTTCCATATTCATGTTCCACTCTTGCTTTGAAGTCTTTGAATATTGAAAACACATCTGACTTTTTCTTGATTGGGTACACCCATAGTCTTCTGGAGTAATCATCAATGAAGGATACAAAATATTTTGCTCCTCCTAGAGACATTTCTGGTGACTCCCATACATCAGAATGAATCAAGTCTAGAATATGCTTACTTCGAGCAGTTGATCTATTAAATTTCAATCTATGCTGCTTGCTTGTAGCATAGTGCTCACAAAACTGTAAATTCACTAATTTGCGCCTGGGAATGAGATTACGTTCAACAAGAAACTTCAAACCACGTTCCGACATGTGGCCTAATTTACGGTGCCACATCATCATCGTTTCTTCTTGACTTGCTGATGTACCCGATGTATTTGCCTACTGCAACGTATCTCCTTGAAGCATGTATAGATTTGCCGTGGTCTTTTCTGCTTTCATCACCACAAGAGCACCTTTAACAACTTTCAAGATCTCACCTTCAATATGGGCCTTATACCTGAGGTCATCCAGTTACTGAATAGACAACATATTTTTCTTCAAGCCCTTCATGTGTTGTACTCTTTGAATTGTATGAATGGCACCATCAAACATTTTTATTTTGACAGTACCAACAACAGCAATTTCTAAGGTATGATCATCTCCCATGAACACAAATCCTTCCGAAACAGGTTCATAATTGTAAAACCAATCACGGTGTGGAGTCATGTGCCATGTTGCTCCTGAATCCATGATCCAAATATCAATGAGCTGTTTACCACCTTTAAAACCAATTACTGCCTCACTGCACAGGATTTCTCCATCCTCAGAGGTACTCGCAACACATCCTTGAAAACTTGATACCTCTAGAGCTTTATCTGCATTCTTCTTATTATATCGACAATCTCTCTTCAAGTGCCCTCTCATGTCACATTGGTAGCATTTGAAGTTCTTTCTTCTTCTTGACTTTGATATACTCCGACCATGACTCCCACTGGAGTCATGCTCCATTGATCTCCCTCTCGTCACCAACAATGCCTCTGCTTGCTTGGAGCTTTCCAATCTATCTTCCTTATTCTTACGCCTGGACTCTTCTTCAAGAATAGCACCAGCGACATCATCAAAGCATAGATAGTTGGTAGTATTATTATTCGTGATGTTGATGATGAGTTGATCATATGAATCGGGTAGACTTTGAAGTGGAAGTTCCGCACGTTTATTCTCCACTATTTTATAATCTGATGCTGTAAGTTGGGAAAAATAAGGTGTTCAAATTGTTGATATGGTCCGTCACTGATGTGGATTCACTCATCCGAAGAGTATACAGCTTCCTCTTTAGAAATATTCTATTGTAAAGTGACTTGACCTCCTACAGATTGACAAGAGCATCCCAGATTTCTTTTGCTGTCTTCTTTCCTACAACACTGGACAATACTGAACCTGTCATTGCAAGATGCAGATTGGCGACGGCATTATCATCAATCTCCTTCCACTTTTCATTAGTAACATCGGCAAGTCTGCCTTCAATTGCTGGTAAGAAATTGTCTTTTCTCAAGATTGTCTTCATCTTCAATTTCCACAGGGAAAAATTACTCCCATTAAACTTCTCAATCTCAAATTTTGCTACCATGATGTTTACTGGGATTTATTTCTCTACTAGACTGGTCACATTTTTTTACTATGAATAGTACCATATATGTGAATAGTATCATATACGTGAACAATGGCTTATATGTGAACAGTATCATATATTTATACCATATATAGAACAAATCCAATATATGTTAACAATACTATAAAAGTATATAACTATACGTATAAATAGCGACCGAAAGTAGTAACTCGCAGTGGATTATAACCAATAGCTGTGATAATCACCAGGGAAAAATTCTTTTTTGATGTGGAAGATTAGACTAAACTGCAACCACAGAGTATACTAAGAATAAATCCCACAAAACTAAAGCTCTGATACCACTATTGCGTACCAGAGTAATGGAAACAGATCAATGCAGCTAAATTTAGAGTTGAGGGAATTGGAACTGACATAAAATATTTAAGTGGAAAACTCCCTAATGATGAGGGAAAAACCATGGGTAAGACCGAGAAAGATTTTCACCATGTGGAAGATAAAATTACACCTCTCTCTAAATATAAGGAGAAAATAATAACACTCTCTTTTATACTAGAAAAATACACCTCTCTATAAAAATAGAAAAAACTCTCAGAACACACTATATATATTTTTTCTCTCTTAATGGGTACTCTCCATTTTTGTTGTGATGAAAACCACTGTGGAGCTCCTCTATTTATAGAGGCTTTGGGAGTTACTGTGCATTGATTGCACAGTAACTTCTCATGAATTCAGAGTTCACATGTAAAGTTACTGTACATATATAGTAACTTACACTCGTGAAGCGGTGACTTCCTTTCTTGACTTTCTTCATCTTTTTTTGTTTAACACATACACACTCTCTCTCTCTCTCATGTGGCTTTACGCCACTAACACTTTCAATTTCCTTCCAAAATCGTGCATGCAAGACACATAAAATAGAAGGGGGCGCCTTCTAATTAACACCCGCGCACATGCTGATTCACTATAGCATTTAGCAACTTAAACGATCTATTAATTAGTTAACGTATTGTAGCTACACAAATGGAGGCCCAAAACAGAAACATCTGTGATTAATGAACATAAAATAATGAGAAGAACGTTAGTTAAAGTAGTATTAAAATTATATGAAAAAAAAGTGGTATTAAAATTCACATCTGGAATAATTTCGCTTTGTAAAGTAAAAGGGAATATCCCGAAGCCAGAACAAACAGGAGAGAAAAATCCTAATACATAAAACCAAAGGAATGAACACTAAATTTGTGAGTAAGGGCAACAAAACACTAATACTATAATGATGATGATAATAGTGATCCGTGATTGAGGCCCCTGACAATAGCCAAACGACAGGTTCTCGCTTATATTTACTTTTCAAAAAATAATATTTATATTATGTAAGAATATTTTAACTTGAGATTCAATTTAACCTTAATGATCACTCCATAGATTTTAACAATTAAATTATAAATGTTAGTTAATTATCCAAATGTTTTGCTTGAAAATAATTAATTAATGTTAAAAATATTTAACTTTTATAATAATAATAATAATGATGATGATGATAAGCATCTTCTTTTATTTTTTTAGTATGGAATAAGTTGACAGAAAATATGACATGGTACATACAAGTTTTGACTTAAAAATGACCTACTCAAATAAGATTGAATACAATATCACTTGAAGTGTGCTTTCTGAACATAAAAACTTAGTTTTTTGCTTTGATACTCAAAGAGTACTGGTACCCTTTTAAATCCAAGGATTATAATTTAATCATGAGTATTTAAAATATTAATTGATTTAGTTAATAGAGCACGTGATAAATTTTTAGCCACAAGTTATCTAAAAAGTATCAGTACCCATAAATTTAATAGGGTACCAGAATAATCCCCAAAAACTTATGTTCACATGAAAAGGAAATTAAAACTTGTCCTTAAAATTACTTTGTGAAATAGTTTAACTGTATTGGAGAAGATTAATGTCACACTAAAAAGGGTAACAGTATCTTAATAAATCCTGAAAATGACCTAACATAGTACTATACGTTGCTTACTAAAGAATTCAGCTAAAGCCGTCTAGTTTCTTCTCAGATTTAAATTTCTGTCTTAATTTATTGATTTGGATTGCCGATCTATACATGTCTATGAATGCTGATGACACTAACTAGCATAACAATTCTTCAAACTTTCAAATCAGCCTTTAGACCTGATGAGGACGTGTTTTATTGGGCAACTGCAATCTCTCGAATTGCTTAAGAAAGACGGCAGACAATTTTAAATACTGAACACTGTACAGTTCCAAGAATAAGATAGCCGACCATCGCCCAGTCTATTTGTGTTCAAAGGTGCCAACTCCGAAGACTAAAACATGAGTTGCGTTATTTATACTTATGAAATGTGAGACACTGTATTGACTTACACATTATTTATTATTAGATAGGAGTAGATTCTATTTAAATAGGGTACACACTCCATTCAATTGTGAATGCGATGTGAATCGACACGGTATCCACACAATCTATGAATATAATTAACATTTCTCTTAAAATATACACAAATAAAAAGTAAATAACTCATGTAGTTCCAAATTTTTTTTTATAAAACTATTTAGTCTTAAAAATTAAAATTAAATCTACATTTCCTCAAGACTTTAATAATAAGATATATTAGTCCTTCTATATGTATTTAATTCTTTAAACACTAATAAAATTATACATTGACCTCTTAACATGATGTTAAGTGATGCATATCTCATTTAAAGTGAAATAGAGTTTAAAATATATCATCTTGGTCATTGAAATTCATAGAATGAGTTATTTAAATTTCTATTATAAGTCACAAAGTAATTTATTTTGTGTAATTTTAGACATCAAAATGAGTATAATATGTTTCAAAATAGCTTCATATAAGCTTGTCTTTAATGTTTTAATGGTATATCATTATTGTACTGTGTCACGTGTGTAAGTCCACTAATGAAGAAATAATAGAGGGACTAATATGTCCATGATTTTCAATATTGAAGGATCACGAGATTAATTTATTTTCTTGAAGGAAGAAATAGCTTGACACAAATTTTGAGGGACCAAATAGGGTGTTCACTCTATCAAAAAAAAAATTTCTAATCAGGGCATTATTTGAAGAGTCAAAAATGAAATTATTTTATATTTTTTAATGAATTCATTGTATTGAAAATTTAACAATTTTATTTTTCTATAAAAAATTTATTTTAAAGTTTAAGTGTGTCCTTAGAACATGGTGCTTTCCTTAAGAGCTGCTCAAGTGGAAAGGGCTATTTATGGAGGGTTTTGACTGACAGAGGGGTTGACTATGACTGAGTGAAGCATTGTCGCGTGAAGTGTCGTAAAGTGTGTGAAGGATTCTGATCGGCAAAAGAGCTGACCGTGCTCCAAATGAAGTGTCACATAATAAAGTCATTGAAACACATAACGGTTTTCAAAGGAAATGGCAATGTAACAAGTCCCACGTCATAAAAGCTACCTTATGAAAGAGTCTTTATAAGGACTTGAACTCTTCCACTTTAATAATTAGCTTTTGGGGTATAATTCTCGCAAGGAATTATGCCGGTTAGGAAACACTCCTTAGGCAAATCTTCATACATCTCCATCTTCACAATGACTAACTATAAAGACCTATTAGACAATTTAATTATAATATATGGCGTTTACACTGGAAGATTGACAAAGTAAAGGTTAGAATTATGATGTTGGCATACGTTGCAATTTTGATTGATTTGTCGCCTGCTTCATAAATCATAATGACTACAATGCACATAGAGAATATATAATTAAAAAGAAAAAAGTTAGAGAGCGTATATACTTGCAAAATAGACCGTTGATTTTGGGAGAGGACATACATCAACGACTATTAACAACGACTGACTACTTGCATAACAGATAATGGGTGTAAGCAAATGTGTTGTTAATCACTTTGGAAGATAATTCTGTTCTACCAAGTATGAGTGCGTTTATTTCAATTTTTTTTTTTTGAAAAATGTGAATCCTAAATTTATGTGTAATTAAAAGAGTTGAAAACTAATTTTTTTTTAACCTTCTAAAAACAACTGGAACTAATTTTTTTTCTTAAATTGTGATTATTTTTTAAAAAAACCTAAATATATGAAAAATATTTTTTTTGAAAAAAATTTATTTTCAAAAAAAAAAATATCGTCTAAACGTCCCCTATATCAAGTCAACACATGTAATATAAAGTGAAAAAGTATAGTTCCAATGAGATTTATATATCAATTGTTAAGTATGAAAAGAGGCACCTTGTTTATTATTAACTTTTAAAAAGAGAAATGTTACGTGTACAATAGTAATTTACAATAATTTACACTTATAATAATTTTAGGATGCATTGACAGCATAAAATTTTTTCATACAGTCTTCTAATCATGTATTATTACATAGTCATGATAGTTAACTTTTATACCCACTATTTGAAGAGTCATTCCAACTAAATATTTTGATTTGATGATAATGAAAAATCATTTTACACTATCAATATATCAAAATTAAACTCATAATTTTATGCCTGTAGTGCATAGAGGTACATAGATTCCACACTTATTTTTTCTTCATGTGCCTCAATACACTAAAGATAAAGTTATTATAAAGAAATTTTATACATCTAATATTTTTTTAAGAGTATATTTGGTTGAGAGATAAAAATATGAGTAAAATTTATCCTTATTTTTATTCTTAAATCAACCTTGCCCTAAAAAAAAGGACGTGTTTTTGGTTGGAAAAAGGAAAATGAAGCATCGATGATACACTATATTGGGCCGAGTAAAGTCCATATACTTCTCAGGGTGGTCCTACATTTGGGCCCATTGGGCTGATCCTTTCCAGCAATTAAATTCGATAGGCCCATTCTTTCTCCGGAATATAAACCCTACCAAAAACACCGAGATTATTGCACACTGCTTCGCAGGGAGTGAATTGCAGCAGAACCAAGTGTAACGATGACGCTTCTTCCTTCTCTTGCTGCAATTCCTTCACCTCCCAAGTTTCGGGTATGTTTCATACAAAACAATAATAATAAAAAACAATGTCTTATGTAGAAAGTTTCACGAAATTATGCCCTAAACTAAAAATGTCTGAAATTTCAGTTTCTATGGTTTATGTTCAAGCAAGTCCTGAAAATATTGAGCAGAATTTTCGGTAATTTGGTTGCTTTTAATTTCAGCTCTTAAATTCACAAATTTGATTCATTGAGTGCTGCCTATGAGATTCTTTGAGAGAGTAGATTTAAAACTGTGCTATGATTTGATGGTCGAGCAACATTGCAGTACTGACCTGTTTCGTTATTGTTTACATTTTCTGTTGATCTTGTGAAGGAAATATTAAAAATAGTGAAAACAATGAAATTTTGTTTTCAGTTTTCATTTCCTTTTCCAATGTTTCCTTCACAACTCTCTGAACACAGAAAATAAAGGAAATGAAAACGGAAAATGAAATCTGAAATAAAACAGAAGTTTTGCAACTTCTTTGACCATGTCAATGCATTACCGCGATTTGCCATTTCTATAGATGGAAAAGTTGTCTGTTAATTCTGCTGTGATAAGATTTAGATTGAAATGCAATAGAAGTGGTGTATTTGAGGACTAACTAGCCGTCATCTTAACAAGAGAAATTGGAAACTTATACTTGAAGATAGACATAGTTTTGGAGTGCTAGAGTTGTTTTTGCTTTGGAATTAGTTTCAAAGAAATAATGTAGATATAAAAGGGTTCAGGAGGAAAGATCACTGATTTGTATATAGTAATTTATGGATTGAATTTTAATGCACTGATAGTATAAAAGCTCATCCAATTGTGTTTATTGCTAGATGTTTAACTTTCAGCCTTATTATTTAAAAGGTCATACATATAGAATGACTTGATTGGATGCTAACGTAAAATTTTTTTACAATGTCAATGGATCAAAACTAAATCATAATTTATTTACTCATTTTTTTTTTTTTTTCAAGTTGAGAAACTAGAAAGACATGAGAAACACTTGAGATTTAGGACAGAATGGACTATGAGTCCAGCTCTGATACCATGAGGGAATTAGAGGAAGTGGGGGAAAAAAATACGAGAATATGAAAATGATGTAGTGCTCTGTGTTTTTGAATCCCTAAACCTTAGAAAGTAAATGTAATATATATTATTTATATTATTTATTACATGATGACATGATCCATCAACACACGCCATGTCATTTGTTTCCTCATGTGATGTGACTCTATTCCTGTTAAGCATACACTTTGACATATAATATCACATACATAACTTGTTTTAACGCTAATGTTGTCTTGATCAGACATGGCTGTCATACTTTATGTGCAAGGGATTCACATTAAGTTGTAGTTCCAACAATTTATGAATTATGGTATAACTAAACAAAATGGAATTGTTGGAATATTTCAAATTCACATCACACCAGTGTTTATTTATTCATACCAGTATCTTTCATTGCAGGTTAAGCTGTTTCAATGCCAACCTTGCCAATTCCATAGATGCTCAGAAATACATCTTCCCTGTCAAACATTTTCTACCAGAACTCATTCAATCAAAGTATCGATGGCAGACCATAGTGAGCCTAATGAGGTTAATAAGCGGATTGGAATAATGAGGGAGAAACTCAGAGCAGTAATACCAACATCAGTTCAAGAATTTCCTTGGAGAAAAGCTGAACACATAGTTCTGGACAGACTACTTATTATTGTGCAAGAGGCAGTGAAGTGGTCTCTTATTTTATTCTTCATCTTTAGCTCTTTATCAGATGTTGTATATACATTTTCTATCAATCGAGAACTGATAATGCCAGTTGGCCTCTTTGTTGGCTGTCTAATGGCTGACTTCTTGAAGGAGGTATCACAAGAATTGTTTCACAGATCTGAGGTATATTTTGAAATTTCTCTACTTTTTGTTTTGTAATTCCATCCTCAATTTTTCAGTTAATACATCTGTTTATGGATGTAAATTTTAATTTCTATGCATTGTTAGCGTAAAAGTAGTTATTTACACAGTCATTCAATCATATATTGTCACACCAGTTATGATAGTTGACTTTCTCATTTACTATTTGACAAGTTATGCAAACAAAAGATATTGATTGGATGTTAATGTAAAAGTGTACACTCTCAATGCATTAAAACTAAATTTTTTGTTTATTACAATCTATTAATGTATTTTCTTTGTCTGATAGGAGAGAGATTTGAAATGGCATCTTCTGGGCATGTACTGCCTTTTTGTGTTTGTCAAGTTTATATCGACATGGTTTGTGGTACAACCCCGTGTGTTTCTCTTGCATGTTGCAAATGGTGGACTGATGCAGGTTTTGTGGTATTGGAGAAAATTTATGGAAGATGCAAAGAACAAACCAGAAGAGAACAGCATCTCTGGTTTGGACTCTTCGTGATACATGGAGAAGTTGAAGTTTTCTGGTGCATCTTTGCTAGGAGCCAAGCTGATTTGAACTGTATTTTTCAACAACGATCAGCCTTCAAAACCATGTGATCTGGTAATCTGTCTTGACTGTTTCAGCCATCCTGTATGAATTGTTCCTGCTGCCACTAACCACTTTCAAGTTTCAGTCATTTGCTCGTGTATTTTTCCCGCCTATTAAGTGGATGATTTAAATATAAATATAATACATGATTGAACACTATGGTGTCAATCCATGTAGCCACCATATCTCGTGAGATAAGACTTAGCTTATTGTATTGTTAAGTGGATGCATCATGCCTGAAGGAGCAAGTTATAGGCATCATGTAACAAAAAATGTAGCTATAGATGAACAGCGACTGTTCCTGTTATGCATTGGCAGCATTGCCATTTAACTATCAAGAGAGATCATGTTTCGTTGGGCTGCGGTTTTGGATGATCTAAAAGACAATTTAAGTTTTCATTGAAGGAGTGACGTTTTCTCTCTAGGTGGTGTTAATTTTTTTTTTTTTTTTATCTTGTTTCTTTGGTAAGTAAATTTTTATCTTTAGTAAACGGATTAGCTGATTCACCATTTTACTAGTGCAAGTAGATTAATCTTGAGAAAAGGGGATTCAGGGACATATGCATTTACAAAATTCTTTCGTGTATTTCATCCATAGATTAAATGTTATAGCGTTTGTAGAGTCCATGGAAAAGGGGTCCTTAAAGTGAGAAGTGTGAGAAGCAATGAGTTAATTATCCTTTGATCATTTGATAGAATTCATACACAATGGCAATTATTGATTCAAGAGCGGTAAATTTTTACTTTCTCACTTTACAAGTATTATCATTCTAGAGGATCTAAACCCAATATTTTATTGTTCTTCTTATGGAAAAGGGGATTAAGGGACATATGCATTTACAAAATTATTTCGTGTATTTCATCCATAGATTAAATGTTATAGTGTTTTTAGAGTACATGGAAAAAGGGTCCTTAAAGTGAGAAGTGTGAGAAGCAATGAGTTTAATTATCCTTTGATCATTTGATAGAATTCATACACAATGGCAATTATTGATTCAAGAGCGGTAAACTTTTACTTTCTCACTTTACAAGTATTATCATTTTAGAGGATTTAAACCCAATATTTTATTGTTCTTCTTATGGATTTGGCTCTTCTAAAGTGAAAAAATTGCTAAAATATAAAAGTAAGAGATTAATCACCTTTAGATAATTTAATGGTTAATTTTCACTTTTAGACTTTATCAATTTTTTAATTTTAGAGGAGTCAAATCCTTGTAGTGAAAACTTATGGATGTCATTCATCTATCTCCTTTCAGAGAGATTTGAGTAGCAAGAATCTGTTTAAATTTGTTTCCATAACAACACGAAATTGATAGGTTTATGTTGTGCTGCAACATTTGGTTTCATCTTGACTCCAATAAATTCTTATCCTGAAATACTCCCAATTTGTTTAAAAACAATTGATCATATGTGAAAAGTATTTATTTATTTTGTTCATATCCTTTGATGAATAGATACCGAAGACATAAAGAAAATAAAATTTGAATTCTTTGCTCCCATCAAAAGGGTGGTTTCACGTTCCAAGATGTTACCAACTCATATATAGTAGACACAATAATAATATGGGAACTTTGGACCGTCAACTGTCGTGCTATAGACATCCATAACCGCCTACTCAAACTCCCAACTGACCTTTAAATGTAACTTTTTGAACCATCTGCAAATAAGTGATGTCTTTCATTCAAGCAAAATATTACTTCATTATATTCTATTTGTTGTTTGGAGAAATCGAAGTTCTTTTCTTTTTTTTCAAAAAAAAAAAAGAAACTATTTACAATTTGAAAAATTAATGTACAATCACATCAAGATGATTCGTATACAATGTACAAGCTGAAGAACTCATTTACATCCCACCAATTACTATTGCTTTGTCCGAACTCATACTCGTAGATCGATGAACAACAGGCCATGATCTCTCGTTTTGAACAATTTCCTTGCCTGCAAAGTGAAACGCAAACACAGCCAAGTTAGTATGTGAATATCCTGTTGCAGAGAGAATTAGAATCTCAGCCATTGGATGAATGCAAACCTTTCTCCCTATCTTCTGGGGATGACTGACCACTCCCCTTGTCCTCATGATGACAACTAAAGCATTGGGATTGGTTCGAGGCGTGCGGAGTTGAACTGAATTGGCTGTAGGCTGAATGCAATTGCTCATAAATCTCTTCGATCTTTCCATTCAGCTCGTCTCTGCGATCCATGTCAATGAGAATCTAAAACAAAGTGAATTAATCTTAGAGAATTATTATTATTATTATTTTTTGTACATACAGACACTCAAATCGATAAAAATAAGTATAGGTTTCAGTTATATGTGTTCAACGCACTCAAACAGATTAAAATGTAGAATTCAGTTAGAAAAGTGTAGAACGGGATAGAAGAATGGATCTACACTATAATGAAGACAGCATGCCGATCCAATATTTTACATAACTGAAATTTGCACTTATTTAAATTGTGATTGATATATGTCAATTTGAGTGTCTAAATCTCTATGCACAAATGGCAAAAGTGTTAATCTTAAAAGGGTAACGAGAGACAAGGGAGTTGGGGAAGGGGCTGTGAGAAAGAGAGGTTTACCTTTGCTGAATTGGCCTTAAATACTGGGTGAAATCGTTGCCTACAATACTGGTGAAACAGAAGGGTACCAATCAACAGTGGAATGGTGAATCCAGATGCAACTGATGAACGTTTTAGCCCAAACACCCCAAGTGCAATAACTTGAGCAACGAACAATGAAAACACCGTCGTGTTGTAAGCAATAGGCCAGAGCTGTCCCCCACTATCGTATTTTGTAACGTACACGTTAAGAATCTGAAATGGGCTAATGTTAAGTGCAAGCTTTTTTTCAAGGTTAAAAATATGTCAAGGGAACAGTATTTGCCATCATAAAGTGGACTGCATAATATATCTCTCTGCTTGCAAATTATCCTACAAACAAATCAAACACTCTCACACATAGTTATATGCACAGATGCTAGTATACATCATTCCTTATTTTGTGTTTTTGCTCATCTGCACAACTGCCATTAAATTCTCTTCAGTAGTTAGAAAGCTGATGGGAACTAGTGGGATTTAAGTGGAGAATCATACTCTATATGTAGCCTTTTTAGAAAAGCTAGAGTGTTTCTAATTGCTGAAACTTGCACCCAAGAACTTATAAAATGTGGTAAATGAAAGTGACATTCCACCGTTAAATTCATAATCGACAACTTTCAGTTTGCTCTTTTCAGTCCAAGGGAAAAGAAATGTGCTTACTAGATGCAAGCCATAAGCATTATGTCAGGTTCCAGTTCTCACCTTCCTTTAACAATTCCTCTCTTTCATAAATAATTCTCTCTTTCGGTGTAATAAATAATTTTGGTGAAGAAAAAGGTTACCCATGTAGCAACCCCTGTCCCTGTTCCCCAATATTTAACCACTTAACTCTTACATCACATAAAATTGTTGGGAAGACTTACCACCCAAATCCAGTACTTATGCATGGCTAACTCTATTAGACATCACATCCAAGGGAAAAAAAAAGACAGAAAGAAAAACTCTACTAGATATTAATGCCTAAAATGAAGTACAACACAAGAAATAAAATGATATCTCAATACGCAAATTAAGGAAGTTTAATGCATAAAGGAAAAATTAAGTGCAATGAACTCCATAGTGAGGAAAAGAAAAGACCAAAACACATGATAGAAGTACAAACCTGGTTTCGGTAAACAAGGTAAGCGAGGAAAAAGTAGATCAGTAAGAAAGGCAGCATTAGGGGCGCCAGAATAGAACAGGTGAACCCAAGGAATCCAAACAGTAAGACCCTTGGAACTTCTGTATGGTAAGGAAAACTTAGGCTTCCATTCAGTGAATCATCATTGAGCCTGAGTATGAATCTCTGGAACAGATTGCATAAAAGAGGAAATATTTGCATAATTTCAATTGCCAAACTTGCCCAACCAGATGATAAAATGTAAGTTGTGAAGAAGGTAGCCTGCATACCAAGAAAAAGCCACAATAAATTGAATCACTTATCACAGAAGGGTCACTCATATATCTCCTCTAAAAATCTGTGGAAAAAGGATCAAGCAAACAATGGTGTGTATTGTCCAATGTTGCCAAAATCTCTATTGCAATCAACTGCATAAAATCACCTGTGCTGGCACTGCCTTGGCAAGTTGGGCAGGTAGGTCTGTTACACTAGAAAAGACTGAGAGTTGACTAATAACAGATCCCGTAAAAACATTAACAAAAAACACATTCCATATTGTGAAGTACAACACTTTGCAGCATGCGCTCTTCTTCCTTCCACTTCGGGAAATAGGACCCTCCACTGTTGAAAATAGCATCATCATTGGGGGAACAGCACACAAAAATAAAACCAAGATCACACTTGGTAGGTAACCAGTTATCACCTGACTGACCAATTTGCTGAGAGAGAGAGGGAGAGGGTCAATTTACTGTGAACTGTATAGCATTTTACAATTTAAAATAATCCACATAACACTGCATATTCCATGTCTGAGTTCTCATTATGTAACTTTATGCTAACCTTAATTTTAACAAGACAGTTTGAAATATATAAATAAAATTTAGCATTCTTCAATTGAGAAATTATAGACTAAAAACAGGCATGGCAAAAGGACAAACAGTGAGCAGCTTCAACTAGTTAGTAAAGACTGATACCATCACTCAAACACGCAGCAAACATGGCAATAGCTTGGTTTAATAGGATGTCAGAAATATAAACTTGAGAGAATTACAAAGAAGGAATTCTTTGTAGAATTATTTCAAGTTTAAGAAAAATTAACTTCATAGAATGTCAAAGATAAAAGCTTGCGAGATTATGAATAAAGAATTCTTTGTAAAAACATTTCAAGTTTAGGACTAATTAACTTCTCATGTATTACTTAGTTAATAAGTGGTCACTCATGAACCACTCGTCAACATAGTTATCTAGTTGAGTGATTAATTGTTCCTAAAAATAAAAAATATATTTTATGAATAATTTCTTCTTTGTAATTTTCCCAAAATCTCTGTTGATTATTAAAATGAAGTTTCACAGTCATCAAAGTATAGTAATGTGCTGATGTTGATTAACGAGGTTTCACATAAAATTTAGGGTTAAATGCATTTTATTCCCCTGAATTTTATATCATGTGCAATTTAAACCCTGACTTTTCAAAACGTGCATTACGACACCTTGAACTTTCCATACCGTGAAAAAACCCTTACTTTTCAAACAGTACATTACGACACCTTAAACTTTTCAAACTGTGCAAAAAAACCCCTAAAAATTTGAGTCATCGCAAGATGTCGGGTTGCACACAGTAAAAAAATAAGGGGATTAATAGCACATAATATTCACAGACAAGGTGTCAAGTTGCACAAATTAGAAACATCAAGGGGGTTAAGTACACATAAATCTTACCTTTATTAGTTGCCAAATTATACTGAGGGGTGTTTTGCACAATTTGGAAAGTTCAGAATGTCGTGATGCACATTTTAAAAAGTCGGGGAGTAAATTGCACATGACCTAAAATTTAAGGGGGTAAAATGTATTTGTCCCTAAAATTTATAATGCATTATTGTTTCGGTCAAAATCCCAAGCCATGTGTATTGACAAAATACTAGGTATGCTAAGAGTATAGAAGTCCACGACATTTGTCTCTCATAGATGTGCAGAAACATCTTACTTTTTAAGTATCCCTATCAGAAAAGGGAACATTCTCTGAAGCTTGTCTAGTTGAGTCAAGCCTTGTACAAATGTGACAGGGATAAGGAACACAAGCATGAAGGCAATAGAAGCCACCAGTGTAGCTATCTTCCGGAACCAAAGTTGCCTATATGGTATGCCAATATTAGACCAATAAACGTCATGTGGCTCAGGAGCTACGTCTGTTACCCATATCATAGGATTTGATGTTTGAAGAATCTGTGCAGCCATAAGAGCAGCATACCGGCTTTTAAAGAACACAAAAGCAGCTGCACATTCCTGTATCAGAAACCCATATGTAAAGCACAAATTAGTAGGCACAAACAAAATTGTTAACATAGAATAGCCTGAATTCTTCAAATACTTCTATGACTAACAAATGCCAAAACAAGCATTGTATTAACTTGGATTATAACAAATAATGATAACAATAAGCATACAGGAGAAGAGAACAGTAGAACACTAATAATATTGGGACAACATAAAAAGAGATTGTATGTGTCAAGAATAAATATAAGATGAGTGTATAGCAAATTTTATTAATTTTATTAATGTTTTATATGTTGCTAACACACAAGTAGGAAGCATAACACATTTGCATGTACCAGAGAAAGCGGATGGAGATTAAATTTAAGATAAACTCAACAAAAATAATTAGTTTGAAAAAAGGTCATGAGCTAATGCAAATTATGTGCTGTGCTTTTGAACCAAAAAACAGATATTTTGCCACGTACAAGAGTACTTTTGTACCACTATAAATGTTTATATGTCTCTTCATTTTTTATACACATCTACAAACCTTATAAACTTTGTTCTTCTAGGTTCTAACAAAGCTAACCATTTTTAATTTGTTTGGTATAGAAACATGAATGATTTTATATGTCTATCTTACCCTTCACATCAGAGTACTTTGGACATGAAGCATAGAGAACTTGTTCATTCACCTTAAAAGGCAGTCACTTTGACAAATTTCTATAGGTAATTAGATTAAACTAAATGTTTCACTCGTTTACGTAGGGTACAGGTTCAACAATGTACCAGAAACAAATATACTTTTGTATAATTATATCCAAAACTCAAATGGAAAAGGGGGGAAAAGCAATATCACAATAATTGCTTGTATCTCAAAAATGAATTTTTGTTTGAAAAATAAAATCATAGAAGAATATCAATTAATCTTGATCACATAGTAGACTTATAAACACAAATAGCTAAATGTCAGATCATGAAAAGGAAAGTTCACATAACATCATAATTATCTAAACCAAATGAGCCAGAAAAATTACCTTTTTTCTTGTATCTAAATGCATGTCATTGTAGTTTACTTCCCCATGTACACTATCCATCTCATTAGAAATCATCTTAAACGAATTTGTGGGTGTTCCACAATAGCAGCATTGCATAAAACTTTGCTTACACTTCTTTTCCATTGAAACATCTCTAATCACCTGACAGATATGTTCTGCATCATCCTAGGGGAGGAAGATTAAAACACAACAATGTAACTGTAAGTAGCTATTCTGTCAGCAGGAAGAGTACTACATGCTTATATTATTGAAACCAATCTAAATATCATAGAAGAAATTGGAAAAATATATAAATTTCTTATGGAATTGTACCAAGCCCAAACTTGGGGGAACAGCGGTTAGTTGTTTTGAAATAGAATGCGTTAAAATCAGCACAGTCTACACTACATTGTACATTCTCCTTATTCATGATATGGAGAATGACTCCATAGATATTAAGAAATTCCTCAGATATCAAAGCCAACTACTTAAGAATCTTCTTTCTATATGAAAAAAGCCGAACAAAATGCAAAGTGGGGCATATGTATCAGAAAGACAAAGGAACTTCCATTTCACGAAAACAGAATTCGAAGGATTCATAAGCTTACTTCAGAGAGATATAAATATGAGAAGTCCAACCCAAACATGCTAATAAATTGCAAAGAGTGAATCAGAAAATGAAAGAAATGTAGACATAAGCCTTCATATTGGTTCTATTGAACCAAATAATTGCCTCAGTGCCATGGAGAAGCACGCATTGACAGTTATGACTACACTAAGTGAGATCACATAAGCAATTCACACAAATTTGAATTTCAAAATTAGAAAACAATATGATGCTGAAATTACAATGAAATATTATTAAAGATCAGAACCACACCTTCAGTCTTTGAACTGAACCAGATTTATAGATCATTTGATGTGACAAATATGTTGATGCATGGTAATATGAGAAGAATTTTTCCACCGTGTCTGAGTATGATTCTTCTAGAGACCAGGGAATTGATCGGACAAGAATTGTAAAATGACTTGGATTTGGAGGCGATCCACTAACATGTACTATCCTCAGATTAGTAATGCTCTTATATTCCTATATATAAGCATCATTTGATTAGTCATATTTAAGAACTGGAAAGGTAAAACTAAAAATAAACTTGTTAAGAGATTTCTTTGAAAAGGCAGAGAAGTCTATCTTGCAGGTAGATTCAGATCCTTACAAAGTAAAGAAGAGTGCAAGCTGAAAGAGTTATGATGTATAATGCGAGACAATGAGCCCAAAGCCTGGCATCAAGTAAAAGAATAAAAACATGGTCTGAGTCACCAGTTTAGAGGTGTAATCCTGAATAAAATTATCAACTATTACTTCACCAATAACTTACAATGATAAATAAATAATAAATAAAATAAAATAAAAAGGTGGAGAATCACCCAGGCATATAGAAATTCCAATTTCTTTTTTTTCTTTGGCAAACACTTCTTGTGTTCAAATTGACCCTTGAAAGACCCTCGAAAGACATATGATACATCAAATTAGTCCTTCACAGATTTTTGAATCAATGTGATCCTTCATGACATAAAATAACCATCAATTTCAGGCCCAAATTGATGTCCAAATATACATTGGAGGACAAAATTGATGGCTATTTTTAAACACTGAAGAACAGAATTGATGATTAAAAGCTTAAGAGGACTAACATATTGTCATTTATATTTTTGAAGGACTAATTTCAGTATTTACTCTAATTATTTGGGAAAAACTCAGTGCAAATTGACTCCTCAAAAAAGAAAATTTGACTAGTTTGCTGAGTCACGAGGGAAAAAAAACTTTGAAAGTCAAAAAGAGAAGAAAATAAAGGTGGACATGAAAAAAGACAGAACGGAACCACATTTTTCCTTGAGAGCATTGTTCATTCCTGCCTATTAAACTTCAACTAGCCTTCTATATTCTATTGTTTTCCTCAGCTTGTACATACTATTGGCCATTCTAACTAAATACAAATAATTTGCACTTCCTAAAAAAATAGGTGATAATCCGTACCACTGTGAACGTTCTTTGACATTCTCGATGGTAAATACCTCGAGAGTCTCTTGAGGTATATTCTTATGCAATCTTTCCTTCCCATAGTAATTCACCGGAAGCACTAAAACAAAGCAGATGACAGCAGCAATGGAAAACACTCGAAGACTGAAGGAGACAATAGAACATTGACAGTTATTAAGCCACAAGATGGACAAAGAAAATGATGCTGAAACAAAATACACAAAAACCAACAAACAGAAGTTGGGGATGGCACACAACAAAAATGATTCAAACTTTAGATGGATTGAAAAACCTGAACACAAGTATCCTGACAAAAACTACAGCATCCAAGCCACCAATAGCCAGTATCTCATCCTCAGAAGTTTCCCATGCTTTCAATATCCAACTAGGGGAGGGAACAAATCTTTCTAAACAGAGATCAATCCGTCTTGAAAGCTGAGGAGCTAGTCTCCGTCCAAAATACACATTAACATTGCTGGGCTGTTTCCTTAATACTGAATAAATCGAAAAGAGCACCACACACAAGCCAATATTAATTCCAGCAGATGTCAAAAGAGCACCAAGGTCCATCCCTGCTCACTGTGCTGATAAATTTGAGAATGACGCATCCCATCATTTACAAAGAAAGACATTAGATATCCAAATCGTGCCCATAACCTGAAAGAGCATGAAGTCCAAGAAAATGTCTGAGAAAGAAATTGGTTTTCTTTGTACAAGTACAGGAATGCAACATTCAAAGATCTTTTTTCTTTCTTCAGCTAAGATGCTAGTCCACAGTCCATGAGATTTTTGCACCTTGAAACATTAGGAAGCAGTACAGAGAAGTAAAGGATCGAAGTGCGAAAAGAATGATCATTCACTCGAAAGTTAAAACTAACAAACACACCTAGTGTTAACAAACAGTCCACAATGCTACTTGTTCTTGAGAGAAGAATTCAAAATAACAGCAATCAAAATATTGATGATGACATTGTCAGGTCAGCTATATTCTCACTCCATAACCTCGCACACGAATGCCAAGAGCTGATTGGCATGAGTTTCATAAACTTCTTAACATCCCTTTTTCGAGTTACCAACATATGCCAATAAAGCTGTTTACTTAAAATAATGTTCGATTTTGCACAAAAGTGGTTAATTGAACTAGAAGTAAGCTATGATCTAGGACTAACTATATATACCTACAATATTAAGGATTCTAATCGCAAGGTCCTGACTCTGAGGAGGGTTTTAGCTAACCACCAAAAAGACCCCAAAAAAAAAGTTCAATTTTTAATAATAAACTAATCTACTATTAATTAACTAATATAATATTGAATTTGCAAAAGAACCCTGCTGATTTTCCATGCAAAAGGGGTTACAAAGGTAGTGAAACATAAACGTAGTGCAGTAAATCACTATCACTAACTACTACTGGAATTCATCAAACTTCCTAAACAATTGAATCAATTCAAAACACATATTCAAAGTAACACACAGCTTTAGGAACCACTAATTTCCTTCCTAATCACTACTTAAACCCAATAACACACAATCAAAACATTCAGCACACCACAGTTCAAAAAGAAAAAAGGTTCAATTACAAGCTTAAGAAAAAAAAAATAGAAAAAGGACGATTCTAAAAGTAAGTAATAATAACCCCGAATCTGAAGAAAAGCACCAAAAAATAAACAATATAAAACAAAAATGTACCAGCACAGAGAGGAACAAGTCGTGGGAAGAAGAAGAAATCGATGATCTTCGGAAATCAGCGAAACCAGTAACCGTTTCACGAAAATGCAAACAAATAGCAACAAAAAAAAATGAACGAAGCCACGCTTCTTAAGAAGAAGCTCCAGAAAACCAAAAAATAAAATAAAATAAAATAAAAAATGGAACACGCGAGATGTTGCTTCAACTTCACAGGAACGCTTTAATGGAAGAGATTGATTCAAAGCCAACAAAACCGAAAAAAAGAAAAAAGAAAAAAGAAACCACCCTAAAGTTTTGGAAGGTTTTGCAGTTTTACACTTTGGCAATGAGAATGCGAATAATCTAAAATTAGGGGAATCGCAGCAATTCAGTTCTCTCTGTCGCAGCATCATTATGAATGAATTTCTCTCACACAAAAATGTAATTGGAGAGAGAGAGAGAGGGGACACGTTGTTTAGTTAGGTGTATAAGATTGAAATTAAAATCTTAAAAAATTGGTTAATTATTTAGAGTTTTTTTTATGGGTTTAATTTGTATGTATTGACGGTATAAATTTTTTTTATATTGTCATTCAATCATGTGTTATTACATTAATAAAAATAATTAAATTTTTCACTCAATACTTAAAATATCAAATAAATAGACTAATTTAATTAAATAATAATATAAAATATTTTTATCCTATAAATATATATACAGACTAAAATATTGTATTATTTCGTTTTCATTTTGATTTGATTCGGGTGGGTTTCGGTTTGAAAGAAAGAGGGAAGGGGGGTGCTAGGCGGGTCAACGGATTCTCCACGTGGCAGACACCGAGGCGCCAACCCCCTCCAACTGTGTGCAACCGCCTTTCACAACTGGGCATAAGCATGTGATGTGATGGCTTTCTCAATACGCTGCGTCGCGGACCATGACGCAACATGTTCCGCCTTGCTGCCATGTGGCCTCCTCAACTATAATCATTTTTGTCATTTATTTTTCAAATTGGTTATGATTTTTGAGTTTGATTTTAATGCAGTATAAAAATTCATTCAATATATTTTGGGCCTATATTATAATATATATATATTTGTAGTTATTTAATTTTTTGAATTTTCAATTTCTCTTATTCTATTCCAACTTTAGGAAAAAAAATGTAATTGATTTTTAGAAGAAAAAAAGAAAATAATTCAAATACTGTTTTCATCTTATCTAGTATTAAATTTCTAAAAGATAAAATTCACTTTCTTAATTCTTATCTTTCTCCTTTCCATTCTTTTATTATTATTTTTTTCACATCCATTACATAATATATATATATATATATATTTGCATAAATTACTTATTATCTTTTTTGGATGAACCAATGTATTTATCCTCTAAAATAATGACTAATTTTCTCCAAATATAAAACTCATAAATATAAATATTGCCTCTAACTATGAAATCCTTTCAATACCCACGATTACACATACGATCAGTACTCGAACCTCTATAAGAGGACGCAGGGAGGATCATCTGAACGCAATTTGAGAGAAAACCAGAAAATTCTATTCCTGTGTAGATATGGGGTTTTGTTTTTGGTCGGTATATGGGGCTATTGCGTTGAATTTTCAGGCGAGACGTTGAGTGTGGGCGTGGTGTGCGTTTTGGTCGGTTGGGTATGGGCCACTATTGGGCCCACCAGCGAGGGAATAAGTGACAATTGGACCACATGGGCTTTCGTGTTCATTTACAACTCTCGAATTCAGTTCCCGCCTTAATCATACGTTGTCATTCCATTCCAAAAAGAAAAGATGACTAAAATTCGTGGGACACATTATTTGATGAAAAAGTATTGAAGGAGATACATTAGCATGGATTCCAAGAGAGTGATTTTTGGTTGGCATATCCTCACTTTACTTTGCAACATTTTTTCAAGGCAAAAGCTATAATTTCATTGTTAATTGATATTTTAATTTCGTCCGAAACATATTTTCTTTTAGAATTTAATTAAAATGCATTAACAATATGAAAAAATTTTATATATATATTTAATCATATAATGACATATTAGTAAATATAGTTATTTTCTACCCCACAACTTGAAAAATCATACAAAATAAAATATTTAATTAGATAACAGTATTAAACTCTTTTATAATATCAGTGCATCAAAATTAAACTCTTTTTTATGTCATTTTATCTTTGACGTTTTGATAATATATCAATATTATCCTCATGCCAATTTTTGCAATGAAGATGATTGTTCTGGGTCAAACATGTCCATTTTTTTAGAGTTTAATTTTAATGAACTAACATTGTAAAACTATTTTACATTATAATCTAATCAAATCTCTCTATTTGAATTATTTTTCAAGTAGTAGGGGTAAAACATAACCACATTTGCTTTCTTTAGTTGTCAATACATCAAAATTAATTTTTTTTATCTCATAGAGATGTCATATTGTACATATGAACACTCAATTTTCATCCCCGGTATTTTTTATTTCAATAATTATAATTAAGGTTATCTATAAATAAGATTTAATTCATCTCAATATGGATGATTAAACAGAAATGTAATTTTTGCAATACAATAATACATCCACATAAGATAAAAATGAGTATTTCAAAGCTAGATAGGTAATATAAATTTATTAAAATGATGGTTAAATAAATAGGAAAAAATTGGGGAAAATTATTTTAATATGGAGATTAAGTGAAAGAATAACAATAACATGGAATTTGAAACAAAATTACATATACTATAGAGTTATAAATCTCGCATAATATGAGCTTTGGACACAAAAGAATTGGTAGAGGAGTTTACCTCGGCACGTTATTATTTTTTTAAATTTTGTAATTTTTTTTTAAAAATTTCACACTGTACGAGTTTTCTTTTTAAAAATTAAAAATTATTTTCTCAATTTCTCGCACCGTGCGAGATTTGTTAATCCACACTACCATAATCGTATTTTCAATTCCATATTACTGTATAATAACAGTCCAACTTCCATATTAGAAAAAATGACCCACAAAATTGAGACATTATCAAAATGTTAAGAATGAAATAAAAAAAAAATGTTTCAGTCGAAATTGAAATATCGCTGAAAAATAAAAGATGAAAATAGTTTTTTTTTAAGAAAAATATAGTGTAAGTTCCTTATGCAAATATCCTTGATTCAGTGATTGAATTGTTGCCAATCTGGCAATATATGCAGATATAATTTTCTATTGTAAGATTAGTGCAAACTGCAAGGTCTTAACCCGTATTTGTCTCAAATGTACTGATGCACAATTCCACCCGTTCACACCCCTAAAGTCTGATTAGTCTAACCGGCCCAAGGTTAATCTTTTTCTTTCTTAACACACAACCAACTGCTACACCACCTGTACCACTCAAATCATTGAGCTCGTGTAATGTGAGTGACAATAAGAACGAAATCTCATTTTCTATGTTTTATTTGGCAAATGGTGTCCTAATTTCATTTTTTTAAAAAAATGAGCAAATCATCGTATAGATTTCTACCCGAAGATCCACTTTACATTATAAAAAAAAATGAGGTCTCCCTTAATATTATTTTATGTTACCCAAGTAAATCTCGCATTAACTAGCTTCGGCTTTGGTTAATGGTTGTGCACCGAAGTGATTAAGTCTGTGAGATGGCACTAAACTTTGGCATTGGGAATTCTTAAAGATAAGTGGAAAACCTTCATTACAAGTGACCTCTTGGTGGAGGTACTGGCATCAATGATAAAATGTTTAGTCCAACCACAGCTGGCTTCTTCAGTTCTTCTCATTGCAATTCTAAGGTGAGTCTTCGGACATGTTGACGACAAAGTATATTACAAAAGGAAACGATCAAATGAATCTTTTCAGGTTAAATTTTCACATGATTCATATGTGATTTATCGTTATTGATTTAAAAGATGAGATTCAACATCAAATGTAATACAAAGGCACTATTAGAGCATAATAGATGAATCATCTCCACCCAACAGAACAACCAACAAGGAACCTTGCATTTTATAGGCCAAAGACAAGCATATTGAAGTTCATTTGGATAGTAAAACTTATAATTTTTTTTGAACTTTCAAAAAGTCAAAAGTGACATTTTATTTTTTTATCATGTTTAGCTAAATAGTTTATTACATCTTTAGAAGTCATCTTTAATATTTTTTGAGAAGTTAAAATATTTAACTTTTTAATAAAAACTTTTTAAACAATAAAAACAAGCACTTTATTATTATGCATTTGAATATAAAATAACTTATTCATAAATTATTATCAAGGAAGAGAAACTCGAACCGGATATCGAACCAGTCAGGATACTAGTTCAAAGGTTTAAAGATCCACCTAGTTCAACCGAAATATAATAAAGTATTTATATTTAAGTATTTAATTAAATAATTATATTTATTTTTTAAATATAAATGTCAGAACTCATTCCAAAGAATAGTGATCTTAAATTTCAAAAGGCTCAAACATAAAATAAAGTAAAATGAAAATGCAAAAAACATAGAATTAACACTAGGCTAAATGGCATGTATAGGCCCAACATTAAAAGAAGTTGGATATTTGTTGGCACGGTCAAATGGAATTGCTTTACCATTTTGTTGTGCTCCCAGTCCCACTGCACCTGAGCTCGCGGTGAGGTGGCAAAAGTGAGAAGCAGAAGCAGAAGCGCAAAGCAGCTGGGTGGAGCAGTAGCAACTTCATCGGTGGGAGAGAAGACGATCTGATGAAATCTGAGCATATCTGATGAGTAGCTTCAACGTCTGACCTTTTCTTTTTTTTTTTTTTTTTTTCAGGTCAGAGGCTGAACCAGCCAACCTTAGCAACTGGACCAGTCTGCTTTTCTCTTTCATGGTTATTATATAGGCACTTAAATAAGTTGTTTATTCAAGCAGGATTTGTATTTTTGTATTGCTTTTCAACCTTCTTACTTTTGACTATACTTCACACATTTGTTGGTGAATTTTATGACCAAAGAATGTTTTCAATTGACACCAAAGCTTTAATGTTGGTGTCTACGAGCTACTGCTACAGTCATTTATTCCCTCCACTTTTTATTATTAGTTGTAGAGGGATATCATGTTTGTAACCAGATATATTAACTTTTTAATGTACCAAAATGACATGATATCCTACCATAACTAATAATAAGAAATGAAGGAAGTAGTTATTTGATTGAAATTCTCGCATGCATCCAAATCCTACCTACTCCTAGATACACTCAGTTGAAGAGTTACTTTATTAATGAAGATGGATTATATCCATGTGATGCTCCAAGTGGATATAAGAATTCTCTGAAAGAACTGAATCTCTGCACAACCAAATGCTGGTGCAAAAGCCAATGCCACCAAGAGTTCTCTCATTTACACCCTCCGTAGCGCTATTGCTCACAAATTTGGGAAGGGTGGATTAAAAGGACAATAGTGAAGGGTAATGATTGCCTGTGCTTCCAATCACACGGATCAAGGATCAGACTGGTTCTAGAAGAAGATACTTCATTTGGTATTCTGTTATCTCATTCTGTTACTCTCTTCCCACATTTTGTTTTTCCTGTTATTTGCCCCATCAGTGGCTTGCTGAGTCACATATCCCTTGCCCTTTCGGATTAGTCAATTGTATAAATAGCCATACTATCATGAATGAAAGCTTTTTAACACTTAGCAGTGTTCTCTAATCTCTTATCACTTTCTTAGGATGAATGAATGCTCCTGAACAGATTTCGTGGTTTGTTTTGTATGAATTTAGATCGAAGGATGTGATTTAGAAAATGAAAAAATTGGTTAATTCGTCCTCTAACTTATTTTTTTGAGATTTGCCCTCTAATTATAGATATTTCAAATTCGTCATCTAACTTTCAAAAACTGAATGTTTGTCCTCCTTGTAAAAAATTAGTTATACTGACTGAAACAATCTTATCCAGCACATGAGACGCCAAAAATATTAGGAAAAATTAACAACTTTGAAAATAACCTAAAAAAGAAAAAGAAAAAGAAAAACAGGAAAAAAAAATCCCTAGCTCTTCAACCTGAAAGTGCCTTGTATTCCCATCTTTAGAGGCTAAAACCACAAATACCAAGATCCGATTATTCCTCATAACAGCATGCGAGCAGGGATAAATGTTAACTAAAAACAAATGTGCTTTATCCATCCTTTTTTCCAGATTATACAAGCAAATATAATGAGATTTAATTTATACCTCAAGGGGAAAAAAAAAGGTATCATTTTAGGTACAAAATTTCTGCCACTTCACTTATAGATCACCTAATTCAGCTGAAAACTTAGTTAAATACCAAACAGAGTTGTCCTTTCTACCAGAAGCTGGTATTCAAAGAATAAACCCATTACAGGCAACAAAGAAAAGCAATACACCATCATCATCAATGGTTCAAAGAATTAAATTACCTTTATAGAAGAAAGATTGTTTCTGATGAAAATGAAGGGAGAGGCACCCATCAGGAGCTACAATGCTACAAATGTAACCAGGCCATATGTCAATGGAGGGACTTAAGGTGGAATATCTGGCATCTTGGAGCATAAGAACCCTTTGTTGAAGCCTGCTCAAACTTTTTAAAAGCAGCTTCATTCTGCTCTAAGTTAATCTGACTGAAAAACCGGATCCACCAGGATGAACTTCTCATCTTGGCCTGAAGCAAGAGAAATCAGTTTTTGTTTTTCCAATTTATATATGAAATAAATCAGATATATATGAAGATGATAATATCCTTTGCTTCAAAAAGGTTGAGGGTATAGAATCTAGTCCAAAAATTTAAAAAAATTTGGATTAGCTTGAAATAAATCTTAATCTTTTGAGGACCAAATTGATATCAAAATTCTTTCAACGACCAAATTGATGTCCCACAAACTCTTTCAAGAACTAGATTAATATCACAAATCTTTTATGGGCCAAATTGATGTCCGACAACTCTTTCAAGGACCAATATGATGTTTTACTATATATATTACTCTTCTTGTAAAATCCACTCACCGCTCTTCCAAACTTAGAAACATCTGCAACCTTGGCCTTTTGATTAGTCGGAAAACCTACATTAACAGATATTATCAGATCAAGTAACCAGTATTAAAGATTGCTGACTGTTGCTAGAAGAGTCTTTTAAGCTACCAGCAAAAACAGTATGTTAAAAACTCAAGCTCTTAGTTACTCATCAAAATTACCACCAAAGAGATTATTATATGATATTTTAAGTCACCAGTGAGAGACATTTCATGTGTATAGTTCACATAAGCTCAAACAAAACTTCTGCTCTGAAACAAGTAATATTCCTAATCCTAGCTTCTAATTAAACAACAACAACCATGCCTGGGGATTCAACAACTAGGTGGGAACAAGGGTCAGCAATATCAATCAATTAACACTATTGAGCACTATTGAGCATTACCAAAAACTGAATCCAAAATTTGAAAAATAAGTTAAATTCATACATAGCTTGTGAAGCAAAGGAATTCGGAAATTCATATCCTAACTTTATTTCCCCATTTTGGGTTATAACTGTAATAAACCTAACCTATTTAGTGCAGGTTTTAGACTAAAGAAGCCTCTTTCGAGAGGAAAAATAAGTTTTAATCATAGGAAGGAATCAGCACCAATTCAAATATTCTCTAAAATGCTCTTACCAGTAAATATCACTATACCATCAGCTGATACCCTTGCCAAATCAGGAAGAGTTTTGTTGAGGTATCTGGGAGATAGGTAGTCCAGAGCATCTGAAACAATTACTAGGGAGAAAGACTTTGGCCTGTATGCAAGAGGAAACTTGATATCAGCCACGCGCACACTGCCTCTGCTGATAAGTGCTTTGCAATTACTATCAGCATCCTCTATATCATATGGTTCAATACCCCAGGCTTCAGTTTCCTCCTCCTTCAGCAATCTGGAGACCACAAAGCAACTATCAGGACCAACATGCAAAACTTTATGCATGCTATCTCCATATGCTTTCTGTAAAATAGGAATTGCTCGTTGGACCTCTCCACTGCACAAATAATCACCTGCATCTGGAAGTTATGAATATCATTACAACATATAAATGGCAAGCTAAATACTACTAGATAAAGCTGACTGATGGATGTTAGGATGAAGGAGAAGGGAGGGAAAGAGAAGGTTTTGAGTAAACCTTCCACTTGTTTGGGAGTTCTATAAAATGAAGGATTAACATGTGATCCTCCAACTCACCCCCAAACCCCACCCCTCTTCATTTTTATGAGCAATTCTTAGGTCCCCCAACTTGGGAGGTGTTAGAACTGGTAATCAGAAAATAACAAAGAACTAATATTTATTGAAGAATTACTAGATAGAGAGAAAAATCCAGAGTCCCCTCAACTCTACCTAGACTCACTAACAAATAACAAACACCCCTGACTAATCCCCAACTTCTCTTTATTTATAGTCAATTAACTCCCCTAATGAACTCCTAACTAACAGGGTCCTAGGACCTAACAGGAGGATTTGAAACATTCAAACTGAGGGAAGGAAAATCATAATAAACTCTCATTCCCTTCCCTTCCCTTCCCTTCTCTTCCTTTTTTTTTTTTTTTTATTGTTCCCTTCCCTTTGCCTTGAAACATCCAAACATAAAAGTGCAGAGCTAGGACACAATTTATGGTTTAAGTCCAAACAATGTACCCAACTCTAACCACATTTATCATTATTCCAGTATATTGCAGCTATAAACTAGAGTAGCAAAGATTGCTCAAGTTATCTGAAAAGAAGTAACATGACATCTATTCAGCTCCACACCCAGTCCTTCCTTACAGAAAAATGCCACTATAGCAGAAAACAGGAAAGCTACACATATGAATATATGATGCAAACCATTAAAACAGAACTATCAATGACAAATAATACGAGCTTAGAAGGGCAAACTAGATATTTTAGCACTAGAGGACAACTTTGTGTGTGCAAGTGAGATTGAGTGATTCCCTTAACTTGTTGCATCAAGAAGCTGAATAGCCAATTATAACGTAGAGTGATTCTCTTATAATATTTTATTTGGTTTCAATCCTATTCCATTACTTGTTCCATATCTATAGTAGTCAATCCCGGATAGCGGCGCGGAGCAGTCGGCCCCAAAAACACTATAGCAGGATAGCGTATAGCGGGATAGCCGCTATATTGAAAAATATAGTGAAATATTATGTAACCATACTACAAAATATAACGTTCACATATAAAAATAAATATCCAAAATTATACTTACATTAATTATTAATAATCAAAATTTTTATAATCTATATTTTCAACATGTAATTACCATCAATCCAATGTATAAAGAACAAGTAAATATGTAAGAAATTTAGTAGCATAAGAGATAAAATAAAAAATGTCATGCCTTAGAAGAATTTAAGCCTAAGCTTTACTTTTTTTTGGTTGAACAAGCCTCTAAGCTTTAAATAAAAGGCCCAGTTTTAATTGAAGAAGGAAGAAGCCAACTAAAGAAAAGAGAAAAAACAAGCCTAGCCCAAATGACACAGCCCAAACAATGGTTTCAGCAAAATAAAATAAAATAAACCCCCTAAACATAAAAGAACACCCTAACTAGAAGGAGAGAGCAGCTGCGCCGCTTCAAAGGGGGAAAACAAGAGGAAATATCAGGCAGATGAAGGCCAAAACCCAGGGAAATCACGACCTAAAGCAATAGCAGCCACTATTTCCGCAATTGGCGCCGCAAAGCACCGCGATTTGCGGCCGCGACTCCCGCAAAGGCCATCCGCTCCACGACGAGCGCCCTGTAGTGGCGGAGCGCCGAGACGCTCCGCGACTGCGCGATACCGCTGCTATAGCGCGCTATTGATTTTGAGGTCCATATCAATTGTATGTTGGGGCTTTCGGGTTTTGATATCCATGGGGTTCCGCATCAACAAACAAACTAAGTATCCATAGAAGCTACACACTTGTTTTACATGAGGTCCAGATAGTGTCAGCAACTAAGCATAAAGCAGGAATGCTGATTTTTTTTTATATATATTAAGGGTTTGTTTGGTTGGAGAATAAAAAAGAGGGTAAAAATTACCTAGATGAGCTTCATGTATAAAATTGTACATGGAAACCATCTAGGTAATTTTTACCCTCACTCTTACCCAAACCAAACACACCCTAAGTATGATGATGGTCATCTTAAGTCATCATGCACAGCCAGTCTAAACCCAATTAAAAATGTCACAGTTACAGAAGCCAATTAATTAAGCAAAGTAAGTAGCCAAGGCCACGCATACACAGCCACCAGTAAGCCCCTAATGGACACAGAAAGCATCGTTGTTTTTGGTTCTACTATGGCATTTGACATCTTAGAAAGATTGGGATTCAAGTACCATAAATCACAAAGAACAACCAATTCCAAAGAGAACAAAATGTTCACGAGGCCTTGGCCATATAACTAAAATCAAATATAAAAAATACTGCTGGTAAAAATTGCTTTTTTGGCTCAGCAAGCCATCATTCAAATGCAGGCCATAAAGGAGAATACAATCAAAGGTAGCAAATCTCCGGTGTAATCATATACAAGATACAACCTTGCATTGCTGGTTAAGACTTCAAGGGAGTTACAAAACTTCTCCAATAGCAGGGAGTTATGGGGTCAGTTAATTTGTAAGTAGTTTTCCATTTCGGTCACAACTCATAATCATCAATACTTTAAAAATAAAGTAGCATGTGGCCATAATTAATGCATGCCAAATCAATGAGCACCATAATATTTCAAATGGCTAAATAAATTGAAGGGGTAACAAATCAAAACCTAAAGGAAAAGAAAACTACAAATTAGTTTTACCTTCAACCCTGCTAACCGAATCTAAGCGGCTGCCAATTCCACCTATAATAAATTCATCAAATAATAATAATAATAAAAATAAAAAAGTTAGCTCAGTCAAGTTTATCTCCCAAACAAAAGGAAAACAAAAACTGAAAAGAAACAAAAACAAACCTGATCCCTTGTACATATACGCAATGAAGAACAGACCACCCTATAAATGTTACAGAAACCAAAGCATCAATTAGAAACTCTCCCCAAAAAGACAACACAGTACTTAAACCAAAAAAACCTGCGGCCTGTCAGGTGCGAGACTCTCTCATCCTCCACTCGACCAACCCAACAAATTCAAATATACAATAAATCTAACAATTGAAAAAAAAAAAGAATTAATGGCTAAACAAATACACTCACCAGGATTATGAGCCCAACAGACAAAATTGGCGAGGACCTCGATTTCGAGGAGGAAAACAATCCACCCCCGCTGTCCCCGAACCTTCTAGAAGGATTCCCTGGCCTCCGAGACATCTCTTCTCTTCCCGATTCAGTTGTTATTGTTAGACGATAATTAATATTATTATTATTTAGTAATTTTAATTCATCTGCAAAATTTGGAAGTAGAAACGTAAGTAAATAAGAAAATCGAGTTTGCATGACAACGTCAATCAGAAACAAAACATATTACATCGGAAGCTAGGCACATAGCAACATCAAAGTGGAATGAAAAAAATTGTTACGAAATGTATCAGTGATGCGATCTTTTTTTTTATTTCTTTTCTCCCTCCCTCTCTCTCTCTAAGAATTGAACAGAGGGATCCGTATAATGGGAATAAATAAGCAGTGTGAAGAGTGCATCGTGGGCAGTAGATCTGAAATGAATTGTGCGCGTTCTTGTCGTCTGTTGTCGACAAACACAGAAAAGAAAAAAGCACGGGGGGAGAGAGAGAGGGTAAACAGAGACTTTAGTTAATGGGTGATCGGGGTTAATGTGGCATTTTTCACCATAAATAAATAAATAGTTTAATTTTTATAAGTTAAAAATATAAATTTTTTATATTATCATCCAATTAAATTATCATATTTATGTAAATTTTTAATTTATACTATGAAATTCAATCATTTTTACTGATATGATAATATATAATTGAGTGATAGTGCAAAAAAAATTTTACAACACTAATGCACAGGAATTAAACTCAAAGAAAATGACTTAATTGCTATGTAATGACAGTGTAAAAGATTTTTACGCAATCATCCAATTATATATACTATAATAGTTTATTTTTATACTATTATTTAAAAATAATCAAAATAAAATATTTCGATTAGATGACAATATAAAATAGTTTTATTTCGATTAGATGACAATATAAAATAGTTTTATACAATATCAGTGTAACCAAATTAAATTATAAAGATAAATGGTTATTTTTTGTGAACAAAGATAAATGGTTTTACTAAAAATACTAGTTAAAGTCTTAAAAATACTCAAAAAGGTAAATTTTGAAAGAATAAATAACACAAAACACCCTTAAGAATTGAAATTATTACATTCCACTTCATTTTTCTATAAATATGACACTCCACCCCATTTCTATTATTAAAGTGTCATGACCTGATTTGTTGTATCTGTAATGAGAGAAAGAAGATAGGTGAGTTTTATGCAAAACTCAATAAGGAATCCTTACCTGCAACCTCCCTTCATGGGACACCAAGGAATAATGCATAAAATCATAATAATACCAGTAAAACTCTAAAACATTTCATAGATACATACATATAATCAAAATCATTGTTTTCCATAAATTCCAACCAACAATACTCTAATAGAGAAATATGAATCTTTGGTTATGCTTATCATTCATGGCATAACAGTTTCTTTGCGCTATAGTTCTTAAAGAACTGAAATTTGGATACCTAACTAGATTCCATTATATGCTCTATGAGATTATCCCTAAGGATAACTTGTACCAAGATTAACGGTCATTTCCAGCCGTTAACTAACTATATGTTTCTTTTTGACTACAGTCTAGTTCAAATCATAAATACAATCCTTTCTCTAAAACTCTATATCTAGGTATAAAAGCTTTATCATTTGCATAAACCACTTCCATAATTTAGTTTAACATTATTCACATTTACCATCAATTCTACATAAAATTAGTTTAACAATATTAGTCCCATGAGTTTTATCAAAAATATATTTCATGCTCTTAAATCAACATTTTATAACGTGATAAATCAACAGTAATCTTAAATATCTTTACAATAATCTCTAAAATCATGGATAAAGCAATATTTTGATGAAAATATCTTTAATGATAATATAGAGATAGGCTTGAACCCACTCACCTGGAGGGGTGGAATACACAATATTAATCCTAACAAAACTCTGGGAAGCAGGAACGACACTGATATATACCATAATAATTATAATACACTAGATTAACCTCTAATAATCCGTAAATAACTCAAATCTATCTCGAGTATAATAAAAGAACTTCATTTCTTGAATAAAATCAGAGAGCACCAATACCACCCCAAGAACAAGGAAGGATTGAAGAAAAATGAAGCAAAACTAACAACATAACTTACCTTAAGCTTGGAAGATGAAAGATTGAAGTTAGATTTGAAAGAAATGGAAGAGAAATGGAGTTTAGGGGTGAGAGTTTTGTATTTCTGGGTGAGGGCTCGTATTTGGGGGTGAGAGATATGTATGTGTGTCTGGGAAACCCGAAATGGAGTAATTCTTTCCTCCTCCTGGAGGAAAAGTGAATTTACTCTACGTAGCATATTGGCCTTTGATCATTCTTGGGTGAATGAGAGAAAAAAGGAGAAAGGAAAAATCAAGTGTTGACATAAGAATATGAAGGAAAGATGCATTTCCTCTCGGTGTATATAAGAATTTTTCCTAGAAATGGGGGGTTTTATCTAACCTTTGACCACTACAGTGCTCACTTGAGTGCATGTTTTCCTTGCTCTACATCGCCTTACCCTCTATGACCGTTGCAGTGCTTGTTTTAGTGCTACATAACTCTCTAGAGTGACTTTTTCCAAAATTTTTAGGTTGTCATACAAGTGGCGCCTTCCAAACAACACGAATGGGTCCGAGGGACCCCAAAGCCGCACTAGACTTGTCTAGAGACAAGTGTACCTAAAGTATTATATAAACTATCATTTATTTTTTATTTTATATTCATTAAACTCATCTTTTCCTAAATATATATATATATATATATAATAAAATTATAAAATAGATCTAAAAATAAAATCATGTTTTTAATTTTTTTTCTTTCAAAGCATATAAGACTACTTTAACAATAATATTGAGTGAGAATTATAATTAAATAAATATTATATTTCATGCAATAAGTTAATACTTAATATCAAAACTTTAGCTTACATCTATTTAATGTTTTGATTAGTGTACATGTTTTAATAAAATAAAAAATTACTCTTTTGACAATGACTATCAAAATTATTTCATACTTTTAGTACAATTAAAATTTTTTTTGTGCGATTTGTTTTTAAAAAATTTATTAATTCTATAAGTTCTTTATTTCTTATTTCATGTTGAGAAATTGCAAACGCAATTTTAGATTATGAATATTGAACCCCTTAATATTGCAAATAAAATTGACTAAAAGTAGCATTCTATTTGATCTTAAAATATTCACAAACGATATAAAATGATATTCATTTAATTATAAATCATTGTCAATGTTATTAAAGTAATTTCACATATTTTGAAATAAATATTTAAAAACATGGTTTTATTTGTTGAACTCTAAGGTAATCACCAAACACCCTTGATATAAAATTATTAACTTTATCTTTCGAAATATATAAAATTATTAAATATTAACTTATTGTATGAAATAATATTAATTTAATTATAAATCTTACTCAATATTATTATTAAACAGTCTTGTACACTTTGAAAGAAAAAATTTAAAAGCATAATTTTATTTTTTAAAACCTAGAAATTATTATGTTTTTAAAATTTGAAGTTATAGTATTTCATCAAATAAGACATTTATCTTTACATTTATTTTATAATTTTTATTATATATATTAAGGAAAAGAAGAGCTTAATGAACTAATAAAAACAAATGAGCTTAATAATAGAAATGGGGTGGAGTGTCATATTTGTAGTAGAATAAGGTGGAATGCAATAACTCCAAACTTTGAGAGTGTTTAGTTAGGGTTTAGAGTTTAGGCTTTGAAACTTAATTATAGCTCTAAAGCATTGAAGATATAGAAGTTATCTTTTTAATATAGAGTCTCCTCTTTTATTATCTTTTTACTATTACTAATATACAATGTTTCTCTTATAATACTATATTCTTTTCAAAATATCTGTTACTCTTGGACAAGCACAACCATTAAGAAGGATAATAAATGTGTTGAAATAAAGTAAAATACAATGAATAAACTAATATAACGATATTCAATGATATTAAATGAAATGCTTTTAGAAAACTAGTGGTTGTTAGCGAGTGAAATTACTTAGAGGTATTATTAAAAAAATAAATAAATATTGCATTCGAATATAAAATTATCTAAAAGTTGATAAATATTTTAAAATGTGAAATTATCTAAAAGTGGACATATATTTTAAAAAGAAGGAGCAGCATTTGAGCCAATTGTTTGGTAGATCATTGACAAAAGGAATCACATGATGCGACTAACTACCAGCAGAAATAAATGAAGGTGACCTTGGGAACTGATCTTGACACACCAAGTTACGAGGAGAAACAATTTTCGACCAGTTATTAGCCATTTTCAAAAAGGGTTTTGCTCAGGATAGTAGGAAAAGAAGTTAATGCTCACTTTAGTCCCTGACATTTCATGCATGAGTCATTTTAGCCCCTTACTTTCAAAATGAATCAATTTGGTCTCCCATAATTACAAACGTGAATCAATTTAGTATCTCTGTTAAATTACTGTTAATTAAGCGGAGTGCCTAGTGGAGATAGAGCGTGTCCTGAGAGAGACAGAGCTCAACCAAGAAGAAGTATAGTTCGGCCAATATGAAATAGAGCTCCCTCAAGAGGAATTAGAGCTTGACTGAGAGGAAATAAAGCTTGGCCAATAGGAATTAGAGCTCGACCAACAGAAAATAGAGCTCGGCAAATGGGAAAAGGATATTGGACTAGCTTTTTTTCCTCTTGGATGAGATTTATTTCCTCTTGGACGAGCTTTATTTCATATTGGTAGAGATCTACTTCCTCTTGATCGAGTTCTGTCTCCCTCAGGACGAACTCCACCCCCACCAGGCAGTCCGCTTAACTAACGGTGATTTAATAGAGGGACTAAATTGATTCAAGTTTGTAAATATGAGAGACTAAAATGATTTATTTTAAAATTGAGGGACTAAAATGACTCGTGTATGAAATGTTAGGGACTAAAGCATGCATTGACTCTAGAAAAGATTCAAAACTTCATAATGGATCCCATTCTTTGAAAACATTAAAAGTTATCTTTCCAATGCCAAACATTTTATTTTTAATTCCTTAACTACTGTCCTTAAGACAGTGATTAGGTAAACTCCTTTTAAAAAAATATAATTGCATGTAATAGGACTGGCTAGCAGTATTACATGTAATTAGTTGTTACTAAATACGTCTAGCAGTCAAATGGAAATAAATCTCAAGAGCCCTATAAATTAGAATCACTGGCCAGAGATAGAACCACACTTGCCATTTCTTTGATTTTGAGACAAAAGTTATTGAGTGGTAGAGAGTAAATAGAGAAAGTATAATGCAACCGAGGAAATGAGACGGTAGGATCTTTGTGACGAATGTGTTCACATCTTATCAAATTTTCATATAGAGATAATTTATCAGTTTAATTTAATTTAAATATTTTATATTTTATTTAATTTAAAAATCTAAGTCTATAAATTAATTTCATTTCATTCAGTAATTTAGGTACTTGTATGTAGTTACATTTCAATTTTGTTTAGTTTAAAAATTTTAGTATAAGAATTTGATTTCAATGGATCTAGCAATTTATTTTAGTTTGTGCTTATTTAATTTTAATTTTGTTTACTTTAGAATTTTAATTTTGATTTATTTTTAAGCTATAGATTTAATTAATTGAGAGTGATTATTTTCATTCTTATACATCTATTACTATTCTTATATTAGTGGCTTTTTTTTTTATTTCTTTGAAATGTTCTCCTCCTTCCATTTTAGTTACAATGATAGCATAATATTTTTTTAATTAAAATGATAGCGTAACATTAATTATCTATTCTCAAACATAATTTATTTTAATTTACTACTATTAGTTTACTCTCAGACGAACTCTTTTTTCATCTCTGCCCCCTGACTGAGTTTTGACAACCCGATCAGGGACCTATAGTGTCTTATTTTTAAAATTGTGAGGAACCAATTGAGGTGTTTACAATTATTAGGGATTAATTTATCTATCAAAGATTGTCAGGGACTAATTTAGGTGTTTACTCATTTTTTTATCCATGAAATTTGGTTGTACTATTTATACAATTATGGTCTCGATTTTTTTATAGGTGACATTGATAATACTCTTGCTCATTGTCTGTATTCCTCGTTGTCAAAGTGAAAATGACTTGCTCAGTAAATATAATTATGTACCTCTTGTTTCTTAAAATCATTATTACCAATTATTTGTTTAAAAATTTAAATATGAAAATCCTTCCAAAAAAGAAAAGCACAATGACAATAGAGAAAATAGGTTCGACGAGCAAAGAAAAAAAAAGAGTTACAAATATTTCCTTTTTTATTTTTCTTATTTCTGTCTTGGCTATGATCGAAATCAAAATAATAGAATTGGTTGAATTTGAAATTTATACAATGATCAATCTTCCTAATAATTAATTACAAATGGAATGATGATAGTCATTGGAATTTGAAGCATAGTTAAGATGATCGAGCTCCCCTGGTAGAGATCCTACTTGGTCCCCTGGTCGAGCTCCTCTTTCTTCTGACCAAGGTTATTCTCTTTGGGTGAGATCTAGTTGACCTCATTGTAATGCCCCAATTTTTTTCCTGCTGTGACATATAACCAAAATGTCCCTGAGGTCATTTTCACTGAGAATCAAGGACAGCCAGTCCAGGCTATCCTCTAGAGGTTAGTTTGATAATTGAAGGGAAATGGATGCATGGTTAATTTTGTTAGAGGTGAAAATCTCGATTTTCTGATTTTTTTCGTACGTGAAATTACCAAAGTACCTTTGCGATAATTTAACATGGGATTAATTGCCGAGTAAACCCGGATGTCACCCAGGAGTCTGGAATGTTGTTTTTAAGGGATGCATGACGTTTGTATAAGCCCGAATGGTCCCAGGGAGTTTTGTATAAAATTACCGTTTTACCCCTAATTAGGACATAATGAGCTTAATTGTGTGATTAAGAAAATATAGGCCATATTAGGCTCTAATTAAAGATTCATTAATTTAATTGTTAATTTTGAGTCAAAATAATGAATTGAGGCTAATTAAGGCCTAAGATTGCTTAGGGAAACCCAAAATCTTTTCCTTAATCTAAGACTTTGTATCATGTCAAAAGTAATAGTGTTTTCTCTCTCCAATTCCTTAAATTATGGAAATCATGATGTGATAAGATTCCTAGCTAGTAAAAGTGAATTTACTCTAACTGAGCAAGACAACTTCCTCATTTTGTCTTGCATGGCTTTAATCATTTGCTTACTAGCCCAAATACTCCATTAACAATTCCTAACCAACTGCCAAATCAAGTTTATCTCTAAACACAACTCTTAACACAAAAGAAAGAAAATATCTCCTCCCCCATGCCTTCCTCATGGCAAGACAACCCCTCTATACCTCTACATTGCCACTCCTTGCCCATACTCCCTCATATTTAGTTTTTATTTAACACACAAACACACATACAAACTCTCATTTCTTCCTATCCAGTTTTTTGACCAAGACTTTGTGTCAAAAAAGTGCTCTCAAATTCTCTTTTCTCTCACTTTTCAAAGACTCTGTTTTCTTCCACCACCACCACAAGAACCACCATCCACCACCACCTCTCAACCTCAAACTACCATAAACCACCCTCAAGAAACACAACATTTCCATCTTTAAATACAAGAACTCAAGAAAAACTTTCTTTCCTTTCCTTTTCTCTTGGCCTAAAGTGTTATTGCTCAAAGAGAAGATTTTTCTTCCCATTTTCTTTCACAAAGATCAAGTTTTTCCTTGCAACAAGAAAATATCTTTGGTAGGGATTTTTATTTTGAGTTCTTCTCTTTTTCTTTGGCTATTTTGAGTTTGAATGAATGATTAAATGTTGGTTCTTTTCTTTCCTTCCATTTTTGATTTTAAGCTTCTTTTTTTCTTCCTTTCTCTTTTCGGCCTTGTTGGCCTTTGATGCTTAAAAGTCATGGCTTGATAATGAGGATCTTTGATATTGGTTGTGATACCATCATTTGTTTGACCTCTAAAACTCAAGGTTTCATTTTTTTTGGTTTCTAAGAGTTCATAGCAAGTAAAAGTGTCATTTGATTTTCTTTGTTAGTTTTTCTTTAAGCTTGATGGTGAGTCCAAACAAAATAAAGGTTCTTGGAACTATGGTGTTAATGGACTCTAACACTCATGTCTATTTTGTAAGATTGATCAGTGTTTTAGAGTTGTTACTTTAAATAGAAGTCTTGAGCTTAGGACTTAAAGAAATAACAAATGGAGATGCATTCATATTTATCTTCCAAGTCCTTGCATTTCATATTTATATTTGAGCCTTACATATCATGTTTATTTCCAAGTTATCACCTAAATCTTGAAGATGAGAAAATGAATTTGCATTTCATGTTTATATTTATTGTCTAGCATATTTATGTTTCAAGCCATCACCTAAATCTTAAAGACTAAAATGAGCTTGCATTCTCATATTTATATTTAAGCTTTGCATATCATATTTATATTTCCATTGCCATTATCTTATAATGTCAAAAATTAAAATGAGGCTTGCATTAACATGTTTATATTTATGTCATCACCTAAATATCTAAAACTCAAGACTTACCCTTTCAACTTACATAGGAATTTTGGTACCATGGGCATTTGTTTTTACAAATATGTTTTGATTTCAAAGGAATAAAATTTTAAAATTTGATGTATTATTATATTGAGGTTTCAAAACTTGTTTCAATGATCCCTTTGTTTATTTTGGAAGAAAACTAGTTATTAGAAATGCTTAATCTTGCAACTTTTCAATGCTATAAGAAATTAAATTATGGCTACTAATTTGATTCTTTTATTTTTGTTATGTGCTGTTTGGAATGATTTAGAGGTGTAAAAAATTACTAGTAATTGTTGTGGAAATCATCCTTGGCACTTTAGGTAAAAACTAGTAGCTAGAAACACATAAAATTGTAATGTTAGAAGCCTTTGACAACTCCATTTTCAGTTATTGCCCAAACTATTTTATTACTGTATGGTGATGTTTGGGATTGTTTAAGTGTGTAAAATTTGTTAATAATTAGTGTAATAATTATTTTTAGCACTTAAGGAAAGACTAATAACTAGAAAGGATCAAAAATGTGATTTCTAGAACTCTTAAGAATGAAAATTATGGATTTTGTTTCAGCAAGTTGTACTTCTATAAAAAGATATTTAACACTTAGTAAATGTGTAAGAATCACTCATAATTGGTATAAGAATTAATTTTAGCGAATTAGGGAAAGCTGTAACGCCCCGATTTTCGCTAAACTTTCATAATGACCAAATTGCCCCTGAGGTCATTTTTACCCGAAACACGAGGGCGGCCGACTTTGGCCATCCTCATAGGGTTCATATGTTATATGAAGGGGATTGTATGAGCATGAATGCCTAACAAAGCGGGAAAACCTCATTTCTGAGATTTCTGCGTAGAATGACCAAAATACCTCAGAATGTAATTAAGGCAGTATTAAGTTCCGTTTTGACCCGGACTTTGTTCTGAGGTTCAAAACAATGATTTTAAGGCATAAACTATGTTGGTTTAAGTCCCGGAGATCCCGGGCAACTTTCGGTGAAAATTACGGTTTTGCCCTCAAGATATTGCATTTTCGGCTCAATGAGCCGTTTAACTCCAAACCTAAGCAATATTAGGCTCTAATTAAAGGTTAATTAATTTCCATAATTAATCTAGAGCCAAAACCATCATTTAGAATTAATTGGAAACTAAAATTGCTTAGGAAAAATTCAAATCTCATCATAGTCTTATTCTTTGAAAAGGAAAAAGAATATGTAATAGTGTCGAATAGTGTTTCCACTATTCACATCAACTTTTCTTTTTGAGACAAGTTGTCACACTCACATCACTAGTCCTAGAGGTGTTGACTCCCTAATCCTTCTAGGCCACCTCTAAACCTAGGGATTTATGGTTTTAATTAACCTATTAGTGCACCTAAGTACCTACTTAGCAACTTTTAATCCTAAGACTAATCTATGTCACACCAAAGCACACTTCTAGAACATGGTTTGAGGATATATCCTTCCTCCCCAAGGTTGCCCAATTGGCACCACCCTCTCTTTAGAGGTCAATAAAGGTTAGACTAGGTTGTCAAGCTACCCTATGACACATGTCTTATACTCTTTTCAATCAATGTCCATCTTTCAAGAAAAATGTCATTCAAAGATTTAAAGAATAAAGTATATAGTCAATCAAGGTTTTCAATTCATTTCTAAATTTAAATATTTATGTCTTTCAAGATTCAAAAAGAACTATATTTTATCTAGTCATTCAAAGTTTTCTTAAAAGGCTATACATAGACTATGCTTCCTTTACATCTAAACCATGCTTTGAGTTGACAAGTCAAGAAGATATTTTCTTCTTCTTGGGCCATGAAACCACACGGTTTCCTCCTCCTTTTTGCAGTCCCAATTTTAGTGATTTTGTTCATTCAAGATTTTAAAAAATAGGTCACATTTTCAAGACATGTCATAGGCTACACTTAGCTACACTTATGACCATACTTTGGAATGACAACTCAAAGAGGTTTTCCTTCTCCTTGTGGCCACAAATTCGGCCAGCCTTCCCATCCACACATCCATGGTTTAGTTGTCTATAAATAGCTTGCCTTGGTGAGCCTTTGATCACTTTGGTCTTTTGCAAAGGTTTGAGCCAAGAGTAGGTGCTAGTTTTCTCTCAAAGTCTCAAGCTTTCTCATTTCTTTTCCCCTCAAGTTCCCAAGAGTTCCTCAAGCTCAAGTTCTCTCCTCCTTTTCCAAGACACAAGGTAGGGAACTCTTTCTAAACATGTCTTTGATTCTTATGCTTGAATCTTGTTTGGGAGTTGATGAATGGTTGAACCTCTATGTTGCTTTCTTTTTTTTGGTTTCTTCCTTCTCTCGTCTTAGATTTTCGGCCTCAAGGCCTTGAATATGATAGCTTGATGATGAGTGTTCTCTAGATGTGACCATGAGTCCATCTCTCATGAGACCTCTAAAGCTTGAGTTTTTCTTAAAGAAAGTTTCATTCTTTACAAGTTTAGTTAAAAGAGTTTATGTTTCTCTTGAACATTTTGGATCTTCTTCCTTCTTCTTCTCATGTTTTTGGCCATGAAGCCTTTTTACATGGGAAAAATGTAAGCTTGATGATGAGAGCTTCATGTTGATGCTTGTCACATGAACAAACTCTAAAGCTTGAAACTTTGGCCCTAAACCAAGCATGGTTTTGGTTTTGCTTTCTTCTTTATCATGAACTTTGTTTTAAATATTTGTTTTGAAGGAAGCTATGTACTCAATGATGAGGACTTAGGATGTTGATGCTTGGATCATCAAGATCTTGGCCCCTAGAGATTTAAAAATGGTTCCTTTCTTTTGTTAAGATTTGACCACTTTCATGATTCTTGAGGTCATGTTTTCTCTTGATGCCTTGGTACCAATGGTTTTTCTTTTCTTGTGAAGATGAGTTTTGGGTTGGGACTATGTTCCTTCTTAAAGCCTTGCAAGAGCTCTAGACAAGATATAAAAGTAACTTGCATTCACGCTACGTTTATGCTTTGCATGGCACGTTTATTTCTATGCAATCACTAAACCCCAAGACTAAGAATGAACTTGCATTATGCACGTTTAAAATTCCAAGCTTTGCATCTCATTTTATATTTCAAGTCCTCACTAAACTCAAAGAATGAAAATGGATGTGCACCTCATATTTACCTTGAGCTATCACTTTACTTTCTAAAGGACTCTAAAATGAAATGCATAGCACGTCTATTTTATGTCATCACCTAAGATTCTAGAGCTCAAAGGCTTGCCCATTTCATCCTGAGAAGAGGTTAACCATGGAAAACATTCTTGGAATGTACATTTTGGCCATGTGATGAAGATAGCTCCAAGAGGAGTTTATTAGTCACAAGAGCCTATAGCTCATGTTTTAAGTCTTTCTAAAACATATGTTGTACTCAAAAACATTTTGGGCATGTTCTTAGATTTATAAGGGTTTTGACAAGTTAAAATGTTTGACAAGATGTTTTTGAAGTTCAAAAATTGTTCCAAGAGAAACTAGCCACCATAAGTATTTCAAAGGAATGACTCAGATATGTTTAGACCCCATATTTCGGATTTTAAGATCTGTAATCGATTACCCAGCCCATGTAATCGATTACGTAAAGCTCTGACGAGCCCAAACATGAACTTTGCCCAAAGTAATCGACATTATATAGTGTAATCGATTACACATTCTCGAATTCTAGTAATCGATTACCTAGTAATGTAATCGATTACCCAGATGTTCCGGGGCCAAAGAAAGTGTTTTTAAACATAGTAATCGATTACAAGTTCCATGTAATCGATTACGTAACTCCCTATCTACCATGTTTTGAAATCTCGAGGTGTAATCGATTACAAAACTTATGTAATCGATTACGTAACTCCAAGTTTACAAACGAATACTCTTCCGACTTAATGACTTGAAGCTATGATCTTGCATTGCCTGAATCGAGAATTGTTATGCCATGAGTCTATGCTTTAGCCTAACATGAATACATGATCTTATATGTTCGATTTCAAACATGATCAAGTTAAGAGGCTTATTGCTCTTGCTTACCTTATGATGATTTTACTCCATGAGTCAAGTATGATGATACCATGTGAACTATTATTCTTCAATGATAGTTTTATGTTTGCATGTTATAGTTCTTTAAAGACTTCAAAGATGCCTATGATGTAATTATGTTTGACATGCATGAATTATGTGGCATCTTGCATTAACATGCTAAGACTTAAGGTGACATAGACTATGAGAAGATGATCCTTGAACCACCGGATTAAGGGTGGGGATAAGGTGATTCTAGCCCCCTAGACCCGTACCTTAGGTCGGGATCTTTAAACTTATCAAAAGGGATAAGTCCATGTACTAGTGACGACTAGTAAGGTATGAGCTCATAACCTAGAGTTTTCTCAAAAGGGAGAAATATTAGGCGGCTGCTTAAGTAAAGGTTCTTATGTCACCTAAGTAAACCAGTTATATGATTTATGTTCCATGTGCCAGTTATATGATTTATGTTTCAAGTACCAGTTATATGATTTATGTTTCATGTACCAGTTATATGATTGATGTTCCATGTACCAGTTATATGATTCCTGTTCTACGTACCAAGCTACATGATTTATGTCTATGATTTTAGTATATAGCATATGTAACACAAGTGCCATGTTAAAAAGAACGGATTCTCGGAAAATGAGATTTTGGAAAACTCATAATTGAACCTATGTATGTCAATTATTTTATAAATAACCCGAGATTCCTGGAGACGTATATGATGACACCTAGGATAGAAGGAAAACCCTACTGAGTTTCTTTAGTAAGAATCTCACTCCTCTATCTTTTCCTTTCCATTACGCCTCCAGACAGAGATGGCGACCTTCGTCCTATTCATTGACACGCCACGGTGGGAGATCCACCATGACCCGGAGCAGGGTCATTCCATTTTGAGGGCCGGTGTACTGTGCGCATCTTCATGTTTTTAGGACGGCCATTCGCACACCCCTTGTACAGTTATCGTTTCTCCCCAGCATCTCCCTATGGTGACCCCGCGATCTTTGAGCATGCACGGCCACGACATGAGAGGAACTCGCGGACCCACTGCCGGTTCGGCGACGCGCCGCAAAGACGTGCCATCATCGCAAAGACTCGAGGAGGACCCTTCAGAGGAATCCCCATGGACCATGAGGGCTCGCCCACTCCGCCCTGCGACGGATAGCGGCAATGAGAGACAGTCACTCGGCAAAGAAGGGCTTGATTGCTCGGGCCACGACCCCGACGTGGACGACATGTGCAGTCACAGGGCATGCCTGCACCCGCCGAGCTCCGCCCGTGGATTGGCTACGTTCCTCCGTACCCGTGAGTCTGCTATGGAGATTGGAGGGTAGTCCTTAGTGCACGCACGTCACATAGTATGGATGATACCCCTTTGGTGTTGAGGTTATCCATCTTAGGTTGCACATGGGTAGGGATGCTTCTTTCCAGTTCTTTTCCATGTATTCTATTTTTCTGCCGTATTCATGTTACTATGTACTTGAAGAGTCCTGCCCTTTAGGGTATGCATATTATATATATGAAGTAATTCAGTTGTGATGATGCTATGATATGGAGCCACTTCTATGTTTATAATTCTGCACTTTATGATACCGACCTCGTAAGATACGCGCGGCTTCTATTTTAAGTAATGTTTTTTTAAAAAAGAAAAACTGGCTCGTATTTTCGTTAAGCTATTTGCCCAAGTAAGAAGAACCATGATAGTAAGTAATGACTAATATTTGGCCTAAGTACGTACTAGTAGTATTAGGTCGAATATTAGGGTGTTACAAAAGCCGGTAACAGGAAAAGGTTAAAAACGTAACTTATAGAACCCCAAAACGGTTTAGTTTTAAGTGCTATCCAAAACTGTACAGCATTGTTTGGTAATGTTCACGAGGTTAAAAATCAGTGGGAATCATGGTAATGATCTCTTAGATGCATAAAAAAATAGTTACTAATGTTAGGTTAAACCGAGTTGTAGTTTTGACCCGTTTAAGGACTAATAAGTAATTACCGATGACTTGAGCATGAAAATATGAGTAATATCCATGATGATCTTTAATACATTGTGTGTATGTGTGTGTGTGTGTGTGTGTGTGTGTGTATGTATACCTTGTTGAACATAGCATATGCATTAGTTGAGTCCGGTCCTTGATTCCGGCATATTGGGTAGGAGCATGTTTACTTTTCAATAAGATATTAATGATGGCATGCTTGTGTGAATTATTTTATGATGTATGGTAATTATGATTGGGATATTTGAGATGCATAGTTGAAGTGTTTTGTAAGCATGAAATGTGAAATGATAAGTCATGATATGATCATATATTGCATCTCTAAATAACATACTAAAGTTAAGGTGACATAAAACTCATGGAAATGATCCTTTAGACTCCTCGAATTAAACGTTATGAAAGGTGATCCAAGTAAGTTGCATGCTTATATAAGAAAGTTAAGTTAAGGCAAGGAAGTGATATGTTTCCCCTCTATGGTTCATCATGTTTGCATTCTTTTACTCATCATTCAACTGCGTAATTTGAATGCTAAGTCACCTAAGAAAAAAAGAGAGGAAAGATTGCATGCATAGTGGATATGTTCCTTATGTTTCTACATTATGTCATTGTGTACTTGGAATGTTGCATAAGGTATTGACATGAATTCATGATTTAGTATGCTACATTCATAACATTAAGATGCATGCTAAAAGACACACACCTTGGCTAATGATATTTTTAACTTAATAAATAAACCTTATTTATGTCCACTACTTTCATAATGAAACCCGAGGCTTTGGGGACGATGATGATGTCACGTGTGTGGAGATGGAAACCCTACTGAGATTTTTATATAAGTTTCTCACCCCTTCTCTTTCTTTCCATCTTCGTCTTCAGACAAGATCGATGACGATGTTCGTGAACTACCCTGATATGTCGGCGTAGGAGTTACACTATGGTCTAAATCAGAGTGGGCTAAAACAGAGATATACGCTTTTCGACTTTCAAAACTTAGAAGTTGTCTTGTCTTCGTACATGCTTATAACCTAGTTCTAGTAGTTGTGCACCCTCAAGGGCTTTAGTTACATGTTAGTCATAATTAGCTTTTGTATTATTGTATGCTCAACTTCTATGGGTGAGCTTAGTATATGTGATGCGGTATTATACTCATGAGATATTTCCACATTATTATTATTATTATTATTTGATATAATATTTAAAGTCAATGTTATGATATGATGATGTTTCCAATTTATACTATGCTCTGTTGTGATTTATGTGTATGCTCCGAGATGGATGACGTAGTTTGTTTTAAGTATGCACGGCTCACATTTTCGTTTTAAGTTTCAAAAAAAAATTTACCCATATTTTTGTAAGCATTTTAATAATTTAAAGTTAAGAACTAGGACAAAAGAGTAATAACTAATAATTAACTTAAATATGTCATAGGCGTGTTAGGTTAAATATTAGGGTACTACACTCATCACCTCTGCTGATCTTCATTGCCATCCTTGGTTGACCTTATCAAATCATGGGTGAGCTTAGTTGTCATCTCTGATTAACCTCGTTATATGCATGTTATGTTAGTCTGTCATTTGCCTGTCGAGCTCTTCATCCTTCTTTCCAAGGTCAATTTACTCGGATGAGCTCCACCTTCTCCATACCAATCACCACCTATTGGCCAAGCTCAATCACCTCCTAGCCAAGCTCTATCCTCCTCATTCGATCTTCATTACCATTTTTGGTTGACCTCCTTACCTCACGGTCGAGTTTCGTTGCCATCTCTGATTAACCTCCATCATATGCCTGTTACGCTATGCCTCCTTAGCCGAGCTCTATTTCCTCTTAGCAGATCCTTTGCCATCTGCTACCCGGCCAACCATTGACACTTACTGGTCAACCTCTGAACCCTAGCCAATCTTACCGCTTACTATCCTACGCTATCATTACCTCTCATCTAGCACAAATAGAAAGAGTATACAATCACAACACCACAAGTCTCGTATTGTTATTCACCTCTACATAAATATGTATATATTATCCTTCTTACAAGAATGACACATCAACTCAGCTTAATAATCATGGTTAGCCATCAAACTCAACATATGATCCAGCTTATCATCAATTCTCAATTGATGACGACTGAAGAATTTTTAAATGCCACACATATGTTACGCTCATGCTTAACCAACTTTGTTACAAAACTATTTTTACCTTGTTTTGATAATCAATTTTGAAATGAATATTTTGGATGCCAAACATTACCTTTGACAAGCCAACCTCTATCGTGACGTCTAGTCGAGCTTCGATGTTGCCTCTGGCCGTCTGGAGTGGAGTTTCATTTCTTGATATCTCTCATGCCAATGTTAAACAAATCTAATATTTAATTTTGTGCTTTGTTTTTATGACAAGAATACATACCAAGTTCGAGTTAGTCTGATTATTAGGGTTTCTAGCTTGAAAATGGTTTAACTAACACTTGAACTTAGCAAATTGTCTGAGCCCCATTATGATATAGTTTCAATTTTATACAACTTGTAAGTTCTTGCTTGTTGATTTACTTGCAAGTTCTTTTGTGTTTCTTCTATAACTTTGTTTTTAGTTATTATTATCTTTTTATATCCTAATAATTCTACTTTATCCATTTGGTGAACTCTGTTACAGTCATAATTTAGTTAATTAAGCATGTTAGATTTGCTATAGGTTAGGACCTATTTTCCCTTAGTTTGAAGCACAAACTTTAATAATGAAATATTGTAAGTCTATTTTCAGTAATGTATAAAAGGATTGTGTTGAGGCCTCTTAATTGTGCATCTTTTATAGGATGCTATTAAATACATCTATTAATTACCTGGCTTTGAGATTATATTTGGACTCAAGTTTTATTTTAGCGGCTAGACAAGTCTATTAAAGAAGTGTTGGAATTATTCATTCTTTTGCATGTATTATGGCTCTTGACTTTGTGAAATGAATGTGTAGGCAGGGTTCATGACTCATTTGATGTGGAGACTCAGTCAGATTCTGAGAGAAAAGTTTATGGAGCTTTATAGGGTTCCAATACTAGAAAATGTAAGTTGTTGCTATACCATGAGAAATCTACTTTTAAGTAGGAATATAGACAACAATAATTCTTAATATCTTGCTATACATTGTCACCGTGCTTTTTTGTGTATATGCTAAGAATATTAATTTTGGGTGTTGCTCTGGTTCATCTCTTGGCTTTGGGGCTGGCTGCTCTACTTGGACTAGGGCTTCCATAGGTTTTGGCTGCTCTACTTAGCTTGGGGCTTCCTCATGTTTTGGCTACTTTACTTGGCTTAGGGGGCTTAGGGCTTCCTCATGTAGCTGTTTTGCTTGTTCTTCTTCTTAGGCTTCTTCAGCTGCTTCATATGTGGCCTCTAGAGCCATTAACTATCCTTTCACTCTTGAGAGTTCAACCAGAGGCCCACCACTAGGGTCTTCCTCCTATTGTTTCGCCTCCTAAACAAATGACTTAACAACCTCATATTGTCTCTCAATTTCAGGAATTTTATCCAGCATTGCCTTTAAGGAAGCAATGCCAAAGATCTTAATAGACAGGTAGTCATCTTTATTCTCCCTTAGGGAATGTGGAATGAAAACACACTACTCTGGACATGTCTTCTTCTGGTCTCTGCAGATAGCACACTTTAACTTAGTCATTTGCCTAGACATCAGAAAATATGAGTTAATAAAAACAGAAAAGGCTCAACTTACACAATAAAGAGGAGAAAAAATAGAGAGAATAACAAGGAAATATATGATCAAACATCAGTTTAGCACACTAACTTAGAGCTGCTACTTAGCTATCCTTTGTCTACAAGGCACATTTATCATAGGGCAAATACAGCAAGATATACAAAATGCCACACCAATTAAGGATGCAACCATTATGACAGCCAGCGGAGACTATTTTAATAGCAAAATAGGTTATCTGCCTCCACTTGAGATCAATAACCAAACTAGATTAGACATGTAGAATCCAAGAAGATAGCTTCTAAAAAGGTCCTTAAGGATCTTATCTTCAAATAATAACTAAGCAACATAGACATAATATAGTTAATAGTAACTACACATTCTCATTAATCCTCTTTAATGCCAAAACACCCTACTATCATCCAAAACAGTCTTTCGAAACACTAATTTAGATGAATTATTGCATATCTTGACTCGAACATAACATCAAAGCTACATTCCATATTAGTATCTTGATTCTAGGATTAATAACATCTACTCAACTCGTATATAACAATTCCTAATCTCATCCTCACTATTCCAAAAGCAAACCCCTTGAGATAATCAGATTTTGCTCTTTAGAAAAAATGCACTTTAGAAAGCAAAGATCATTTCCATAATTCCCCACTTAATCACTTATTATGCAGCAAATTTGAAAGATTGTAAACCATAATCAATAATTTCTTATTCATCAAAATAATAATAATAATAATTAAAAAAACAATAGCAAATACAAGAATCCAAGAAGAAAACTTCTAAAAGAGTCCTTGAGGCTCTTATCTTCAAACAACAACTAAGTAATATGGATGTATAGCAAGTAACCAATACACATTCTCATTAATCCTCTTTAATGCCAAGAGACACTTTGTCCATTCAAAAGAGTTTTTCAAAACATTAATTTAGATGAATTATTGTATTTCTCGACTCCGAGGTCGCATCAACTCAAGGTTACATTAATAGTAACCGTTCCTAATCTCAACCTCACCATTCAAAAGTAATCTAATGTCATTGGGATAGTCATTAAATTTACTGTTTAGAAGCATGCACTTTAGAGAGCAAAGATCATTTCTAGATTTCCTTACCTAGTTGCTTATTATGTGGCAAATTTAAAGAAATGTGAACCATAATCAATAATTTCTTATTCACCAAAAAAAAAAGGCAGTAGCAAATAGAAGAATCGAAGAAGAAAAGTTCTAAAAGAGTTCTTGAGGCTCTTACCTTCAAACAACAACTAAGGAACATAGATGTATAGCAAGTAACCAGTATATATTCTTATTAATCCTCTTTAATTCAAAAAGACCCTTTGTCCATGCAAAACAACTCTTCAAAACGTTAATTTAGATGAATTACTAAAGGTCAACCCTGTGCATTGCACGGATTTGTTTATATTTTTTAAATTATTTTGAGAATTATTCTATTTATATTGATATGAAAATTATATGTGAAAATCGATAAAATATTTTGAGAATTATTCTATTTATAGAATAAAAAAATTTATTGAGGGAGTGTAATGACTACTTTATTGCGGCTACGAATTTATAGAGAAATATCATGTCATTTTTTATAGGAATTCAGCGACTAGTCTTGCATTTTGGAGTATGTTTGGATATTTACATCTTCATGACTTTGAGATGATCTTGATATGATTTTCCTACCGATCTTGGCTTTCTTCTTGCATGAAGATCATGAGCCTTTCACGAGCAACATGTGTTGCATTCATATCAATATAATTATATAAATTTTCTTAAGTTGATAATAATTAAATCAATATTTTGTAATATACAAACTTAACAGGACCATCAATTGCAAATGTTTGGTATTACTAATTTGAGATATCAATATTAATAATAAAATTGTTCTAACTGCTCATTTTGTTTGTCATGTAAGCATAAGTATGTTTAACAAAATTTTAATATAAACTTGTAGCAAAATTACATGTAGGTGTGAGATAAATTAAGATATAATAAATTCTAGATTGTACATTATACACATCAAAAACTATAAACTATAGATCTAATATATTATAAATTTATAACTTATTATCACTTGTTATATTGATATTAAATGAAATTAAGAATTACAAATTTTAATTAAAAGATAAAGGATTCACCTTATTTTTATATTTTAAAATTGATTCTAAATTTTTTTCAAGCACTTCTTGATAACAATTATAAAAACTCTCAATCTTTTTGCTAAGGTTATTCTATTGACAATACAATATATAATGATAAAATATCCAAACAAGTCCCTCAGGTTTGTATTGGGAGATAAGTTAGTTCTTCAAGTTTTGAAAATCTTAAATTGATCCATCACCTTTCAAAAAATGAGACAAATTGATCCTCCGTATAGTGTATGGAGGGACCAATTTATCCCCTTTTAACTATACTGAATTGTACAGAGAGACCAATTTGTCCCCTTTTTTGAAATGTTAGGGATCAATTTGAGATTTTCAAAACCTAAGAGATTAACTTGTCCCCCAATACAAACCAGAGGGACTTGTTTGAGTATTTAGTCATATATAATTGTCTACGACAAAATATATGTATTGACAAATATAATTCTTATAATTTAATTATATTTTTGACTTATGTTTATTATTATTATTGTATAATATACCATTATCAAAAATTATTTTCTTCTTCTTATTAAAGAAAAAGCGACTCTGAGTCCTTTGTTAACAAAATTATTTGTTGAATAAGAACTATTGTGCTAATATTACTTCACATAATTGTTTCTCTTTTAATTATATAGTTTTCTCAATGCCTTAAAAGTAACTTTGTTTCACTTGCACATTTCTAATATGAAATTTATGCTCTTACAGAGCATAGTAATTAACATTTCTTCCCTTTTGTAGGGAATGGATCAAACTATTTATAGAATACTAACTTTTAAATCAATAGTGACCTATGTAGTTATTTTATTGTTATTATTTATTATATAATATCCTAGGCATAAAATATAATCATATTTCATTGCATTTTTTTAATGACAAATTTATGCTCTTAAAGAAGAGATAATTGATATAGTTTTTTCTATTGCAAGCAATGACCTAGAAATTCAATCAAATTTATTATTGTAAATTGTAGTACATAAGCTCTTATTCAATATATCCTCAATTGCTTTGTCAATCACATCCTAAGACTCCAAACTATTTTGCTAGACCTTCAACTGTTTAGAATATGTAATGATTAATTCAATTAATAATATCATTTAAATGAGTGCATGATGTTATTTCTAAACTTTATATAGAATTATTTTAAAACTCTTGAAAGTTTTTAATATAAAACAATGTATCTTCAATGTTTTCATTTTTTTGGAAGCACACATAGGCAAAACAAATATGTTTTTAAAATTTGAGAATTAAAATTACTTTAAAAACAATAAAGAAATTAAATTTTTAAACAAAAAATTTTCAGTTTTTTTATTGACAATTAGTGATGACAAATATGTTACTATTTTTAATTCAAAACAATAATTATTTATTTAATTTTTGAGATTTCATTTATTTTTCTAGTAATTATATTAATATGTAATAATATGGAATTATCATTTTTTTACTATATTTTGTATAATTAAGTATTAATTAAATTATTGAAGAAAAGTTTGTTGAGTAGCACAATCATTATTAATTAAATTAAGAAAATGTAAATTTTTATGAAAAAGCATAATAACAAAAGTAAATTAAATTTAAGTAGAAAAATATTAGAAATAATTTTTAAATATTTATGATCATATTAAATAATAAATAGTAAAATAAAATACTAACTAATAAACAAAAAAATATACTATATATAATTTACAAAATTATCAGTAAAAACATTTCATTTGTTTGATTTAAAAATAATTTTAGTTTTCCATTTTTTTAATAATTCCTAGATGATTAATGTATTTATGATATGCCACATTAAAGTATTAATTTATAGTTTAGCTTTTAAAATTAATATTAACTGATAAAAGATTAATATCTTATATGAAACTAAACAAAATATATTGCATGAATTGTTTTTTTTAAAGATGTTATAGTCAATTCCATTAAACTTAACCGGATTAAATATTTTAAAGTTAAAAAAATTTGACTTAAAAAAAATCAAATTAATTTTTAAAATGATAAAAAGATTAATTCTCAAAATTAATATTACAAAATTATGTTGTCATGAGTTAAAGTTCAATGTAATTGTTGAAGTTTTAATCTAACCATTTGAAAAATAAAGATTAATGAATACTCATATAGTTACAAATTATTAGAAATTACAATAAGCTTTAACTACAAATTATATTATTATTTATGATAGTTATAAATTAAAATGAATTTTATTATAAAATATAGCAATTCTTATAATAATTGCAAGTTGGAGTGAGTAATGAAAGCAAATGTAGTGAATTTTAATATTTATACTTTACCTTTTAAAATTAATATATGAAACTAAATAAAATATTTCATGAAATTTACTTTTTTTAGGATATTATAGTAACTTCCTTTAAACTTGGCCATTTTAAAAAAACAGATTCAAAAAATCAAATCAAATTAATTTTTTAAAAGTTAAATAGATTAATTCTCAAAATTAAAATTACAAAAATTTTGTTGTCATGAGTTAAAATTCAATGCAATTATTGAAGTTTTTATTCAACTATTTCAAAAATAAATATGAATGAATACTCAAATCATTGTAAATGATTAGAAATTAGAATAAATTTTCAATACAAATTATATTATTTCTTATGATATAAATTAAAATGAATTTAAATTATAAAATCTAGTAATAAATCATATAATAATTGGAAGTTATGCGGTGAATTTTACTAATATATAGATACTTTAACTTTTAAAACTAATATATGAAACTAAATAAATTATTGCATGAATTTTTTTTTTAAGATGTTATAGTCACTTCCTTTAAACTTGGCCATTTAAAAAATGATTTAAGAATAAAATCAAATTAATTTTTAAAATATTAAATAGATTAATTCTCAAAATTAAAATTACAAAAATTGTGTTTACATGAGTTAAAATTCAGTGTAATTATTGAAGTTTTTGCCTAATTGTTTCAAAAATAAATATTAATGAATACTCATATAATTGTAAATTATTAGAAATTAGAATAAATTTTCACCACATATTATATTATTGTTTATGATAGTTATAAATTAAAATGAATTTTAATTATAAAATATAGTAAATCATATAATAATTGGAAGTTAGTGTAAGCAATTAATGCAAATGCAATGAATTTTACTATATATAGATATATATATATAGATTGTATATCTCGAGTCTAAGATCACATTAATTCAAGGCTACATTAATAGTAATCGTTCGTAATCCCATCCTCACCATTCCAAAAGTAATCTCCTTGATATAGTCATTAAATTTGCTGTTTAGAAACATGCACTTTAGAGAGCAAAGAACATTTCCAGATTTCCCCACCTAATTACTTATTATGCAGCAAATTTAAAGAATTATGAACCACAATCAATAACTACTTACTCACCCAAAGAGAAAAAAAAAAGAGGAAAAAAAAGCAATAGTGTTATGAAATGTTATTCATTTGTGGATGTCCATATGTTTAGCTGATTCAATTAAGATTTGATTAGATTAGATAGAATCTGTTATAATTTGATGAGATATTATATCTCTTCTCCTTTGGCTATAAATAGCCCTTTGGATGCTCCATATAATGTACCTTTGAGATTATCAATGAAATTATTCTTTCTCTTCTTCTCTATTATTCTCTCTATTCTTATTTTTTATAACACATTATTAGCACAACTTTGCTCTCAAAAGTGAAGAAGCTTGTTAATACAGTGCAGGCATAATTCCTTTTTTTAGGATTCTTGGTTTATGATGGAAATGGAGAGAGCATTCATTACAAGACACAATTCTTTTCCAAGTACCGCTTACACTTACGAAGGCACTTATTCTTGGTTGGTTTTTCTTTCCCCTATATTATTATAGCATCAGTAAACAGTGGTGAATAAGAAGGCTTGAGGTAAGACATTCTAGTCATATTTATATTAAATATATTATATGTTGAGATTTATCTTTATTCGATGTATCTTAAGACTAATAAACAAGAAATATTGCATTCCCAGAAGTGAATGAGAATTATACAGAAAAATGAATAATCTTTCCCTGGAGTGAATGAGAATTATACAAAAAATAGATAATCATTCCCTGAAGTGAATGTATCTGAATTATTCAAAATTATCTGAGAAAATTATGATAGATTTGCTTCTCTATCTAAGGAGATTTATATATTCCCAAAAGTGAATATGTCAAAAGATTATTCCCCGAATTGAATGAATCTATTATTCACATCACATAAAGTGTGTGACATTATAATCTAAAATAAGTCTATATATTTCCTAGAAGGAATATTTTTATATTTACATTTCCTGAAGTGGATGTATCTCCAAGGATAATTTTGAATATTTACAATATATAACATTTCAATTTTGAGTATTTAAATTAAATACTTATATTCTCTTGAAGAGAATAAAGGATTATGTTTAAATATTTTTAAAAGATCCTGCTGATTTTTTTGATAAAGAAGAGTTATGAGCCCATTATGATAGCACTTGTAGTTACATTATTAATAAATATATGTTGAAAAATATTCTTGACTTTTATGTCTTATATGTGCTCTTGGGATAGCACTGTCAAGAAAAAGGCTTTATAAGATATCAAATAATGAGTTTTCATGAAAAAAAAAATCATGGAACTTGCCCAATTGGCTCTGCTCCATTCCTTGAAGTGAATGTGATAAAAAAAATTGTAACCCCAGAATTGGTATCAAAGTCGATAGTTTGGCTGGGCCATGGCTGTTTGTTTGTGCTTAAGTGTAGCATCAACCCTTGGATAGAGCATTAGGCCAAGATTTTGTATTTGGTTTGTCCGTGAAACTTCCACTAAGGGGGAGCAAACCATGTTGGACTTCACACTTTGGGGAAGATTATTGGTTTCAAATGTGATGAATGCTATTGCTATAACATCAAAGTAAATTTGGCATGTACCCGTTGTACATTGAGATATTTGTTTGATCTTCATTAAGTATCGTTAAAGGAGAATGAGAAAATACAAAGGTGAGTCTTTTTCAAGATATACTATGAAATCATTTCATGATTAATATGAGTCATTTGGATATATCTTTTTATCTTTTATATAAATATTGATTATTTGATTTAATAATGAAAGTTTTTATTAGATGTATTATTTGATACTATTTTCAAGGAATATTTTATTTCAAAAATTTTAGTACTGATTGTTCTCAATATTGAATAAAATAGCTATGTTATTTGTGGCATATTTCATAATTATTGATTATATTTTTATGCGATTACTTACTTTATTGATTTATGTCATATGATAATCTTATTTGTTATCGTGATTAATATATCACGAAATAATAGTATATAATACTGATATTTTTGGGGAAATTGTGATACATGTATTTATATCACCATCATATCATGATAAATTTCTTTTCATTACATGATATGTTAACACTTTGATTACATGTTTTGATATTTTCATCTTGTAACAAGATAATAAAATCTTAACTCGATTCTTAGTTTTGTGAAAGCTCTAAAAGAACTACTATTATATTTCCTGAAGAAACATAATTAATTAGAAATATAAATATCATTATTGATAGCAAGATAATTGAAAGCTCCAGAAGAGCTATTATTATGTTTCCTGAAGAAACAAAATTAATTAAAAATATTGATATCATTATTGGTAGCAAGATAAATGAAGGCTCCTGAAGAAACATAAATGATTCTCTACCGGCTACAAAAGTAATAAAGAGACTTAGTGAGTCTTAAAGATATTTGTTGAAATGGATATCATATTGTGATAGTGAGTGAGGAAAATATTGTATACCTCCATATCACAACTTGGGCTTTGGGCAAGAAAGTTGCCTTAGAAAATTTTGTTTGCACCTTCATCCGGCCTATAGTACTAATATGAGTACAATTGAAGCATCATATGCTATTGTAAACTAGATGTTTACTAGCCCAACTGATTTTTATCTTTTGGCATGACTGGTTAGGACATCTTGAAGCCATAATGATGTAAGGAATTACTAAAAACTCATATGAGCATTTGTTAAAGAACCAGAAGATTATTCATTGTAATGAGTTTTTTTTTGTGCTGCGTGTTCTTAAAGTAAATTAATTATATGGCCTTCACCAGTAAAGATTGAATTTAACTCTCTTAAATTCTCAGAAGAAATTTATGGTCATATACGTGGATAAATTCATCCACCATGTGGACCTTTCAAATATTTTATGATTTTAACAGATGCATCTATGAAATGGTAACATGTGTGCTCATTATGATTTCGCAACCTGAAGTTTGCGATATTAATTGCGCAAAATATTAAGAGCACAATTTCATGATAATCCAATCAAAATAATTTATCTTGATGATTCTGGTGAATTTATTTCTCAAGCTTTTATTGCTTATAGGCCAATGTTATAAATGTTGAACATTTAATTATGTTCATATATAGAAAAAGTTAGCTAGCATAATTAGTTTATAAAAGACCTCCAATTAATTGCTAGACCACTTACTCATGAGAACAAATCTCCCAATTTCTAATTAGGCGCATATCATTTTACAGCACTTATTTTTATAAGGCTAACAAATTGTCAATAATTCTCTCCCCTACAATTACTTTGGCCTGCAGCCAAAAGGTTCCCATTTAAGAACTTCATAAGTGCAGTATACGTCCTAAATGCCATATGGGACTCCAAAGAAAATTGGAGATATATGTTGGATACGATTCTCCCTTTATAGTCAAATACATTGAAATATAAATAGGACATACCTTAAGGCTCAATTTGTGAGAAATAATGTTTCCAACATTAGGGGGAGAGAGTAAACATAGCTGGAAAAGAAAATAAATCGAAATGCATCAATATTCTATTTAGATCCTCACATAAGGCAATGTGAACTAGAAGTTCAAATGATTTGCAAAGAATAGCAAATGAATGCCAGATGCATTTTTTTATGATGCAAAAGGATAACTAAATCTTATATACCAACTGAAAATACCCCAATCTAAATTGATGTCGTTGTTGGAAAATTGGTCAATGTAAAAATCACACGCCAGAAGCGTGGTAGACCAATCGATTCCAAAAATAAAATCCTTGAGAAGGAAAAGGGGGCAAAGAGGCCAAGTAATGTTATGGAGGCAAATGATACTCTTCCTGTTGAAAAGAATAGAGACATAGAAAGGATTTTTTACAGTCCAAAATTTTGATATATTTGAAATGTCAGAAGACGTTCAGGTACCTGAATACATTCATTGAAAATGATGAGATCTCAATGGACTATGTCTCTATAGGAAAAGGCTGGAATCAACGAGTAATAATTGTCGACAATATATTTACATATAATATAGCGCTAACATTATGCATGAAAATGAGGACCTTGAGCCAAGAATCATTGAAGAATGACTACATGGAAATGATTGGCCAAAAATGGAAAGAAGTCATGCAAGCTTGCAAAACGTGAAGTCTTTGGACCTGTAGTCCAAACACCAGAAGGCGTGAAACCCATGGGATACAAATAGGTATTTGTGAGAAAAAAAAATGAGAAAAATGAAACTGTACGCTATAAGGCTCTACTTGTAGCACAAGATTTCTCACAAAGACTAGTATAAATAATGGCGAAACGCATTCCCAATAGTGGATGCAACAATGTTTCGATATTTGATTAGCTTATCTGCATATAATAAGCTAAATATGCATCTGATAAATGTTGTCATAGCCTATCTATACACTTCATTAGATAATGATATTTATATGAAAAGTCCCTGAAGGATCATAGATATCAACATTATCTAATGAACGTCCTTGCATACTTAATCAAGTTGCAAAGATCTATATATGGTCTACGCGATCTGGACAGATGAGGTATAACAATCTCAATGAGTATTTGATTAAGAAGGGGTTTGCAAATGATGTCATCTGCCCTTATGTTTATATTTAGATTCATTATAATAGCTATGTATATTGATGACTTGAATATCATTGGAACTCCTGAAGAAGTTCCAATAGTCATAAATATTTCAGCCTGTAGATCGAGCATTTAACAAACAAGATGTTTATTTGCCAATCAATTTACATAGAGATAACTCTTATGAAGTTTGATATGGATAAGTTGCATATATTTTCTTCTAGTATATTAGTATGCAGGATATTTATCAAATCTGTATAAAGGCAGATATCAAACAGGTTTCTTTCACTTATGGAGACATGATTATATACTGGAGATATACAAGGCAGACGATAGTCATTGTTTCTTCAAATCACAGAGAAATTAGTGCAATACATGAAGCTTGTGAATCTTTCTGGCTAAAGGCAAGGGATCTACATTATTAAACTATTATGCAAATTCTTTTAGAATAAAATTGCATAACTTTACCTGAGGATAATATGGTTTAGATAGTTCAAGTAAAGAGAGGAACTAATGTCCAATTTATTCAAGTGATAGAGTTACTACCTATTTCTTCTTTGTAGAAGTGGTACACAAAATTAGAATACACCAATTATGAGATTTGAAATGATTCTTTGAAGAGGGAGAGAAATACTGTACTCTTTTTTCCTTGATCAAGGTTTTTATCCCACTAGGTTTTTTCTTGATAAGGTTTTTAACGAGGCAATCCTAGATTCCCACTATGAGGATATTGTACTCTTTTTCCTTTACTAAGATTTTTTCCCACTGGGTTTTTCTTAGTAAGGTTTTAATGAGGCATATCCCCGATGGACATCCAATGGGGAGTGTTATGAAATGTTATTCATTTGTGGATGTCCATATGTTTAGCTGATTCAATTAAGATTTGATTAGATTAGATAGAATCTGTTATGATTTGATGAGATATTATATCTCTTCTCCTTTGGCTATAAATAGCCCTTTGGATGCTCCATACAATGTACTTTTGAGATTATCAATGAAATTATTCTTTTTCTTCTTCTCCATTATTCTCTCTATTCTTATTTTTTTTATAACAAATAGCAAATACAAGAATCCAAGAAGAAAACTTCTAAAAGAGTCCTTGAGGCTCTTATCATCAAACAGCAACAACAACTAAGGAAGATTGAGGTATAGCAAGTAACTAGGGTTGGGAACAGGCCATGCCCTAAATAGGCCAGGCTTGTAATAAGAATATTGGGTGTGAACTTGGCCTATTACTTGTTATAGCCTTTATTTTCGATTTAGTCTGGCCTACTTGGCCTAGGCCTTTTAATACTCCTTATAAAGGCCTTAAAAGCCCAAGATCTTTCAACACCTATATGAATATAAAATCAAAATTCCAAATATATGTAAACCCAAAATGAGAAAGATTATCAAATATGCATAAGCTCACCATTCAATTTCACATAATCAAATTAAATCCAACAAAATTCTAATTTCAAACACATCAAGATTAAACATTCAACCAAAACAACAATTTTAAAATCACATAAACTTTAACTCGAAAGAAGCATCAAATCAGCCTCTTGCTAATCAAACTCCCCTGCAAACGAGAACATATAAAAGACAAAAAAAATCCAGATTAATTAACCCTAACAAGGCCAATAGACAAGCAAGAATTAAAGAAAAATCATGCTTCACATGCAAGTATGAGTGGAAACTCATAAAGAAACCAAGATTCTTCATAGTAAAATAGCACACCAAAATTTATTAAGAAAAAAGAAAAGTTTAGCTTGTGTTCAGATGCAAAGCAAATACAAAGAAACTGGTAATAGGGTTCATATTCGTAGTTCTGTTGTTTAGACCTAGAAGCAGTAAGAATAAGAAAAAGGAAAATGAAAACAAGAAATTACTATTTAGCAGATTCTTGCAAGCAAACATAAAAAGATGAGAAGATCCAGGAAACAAGATTCAAATCAAGAAAACGAAAAACAAACTACGGGCATAGTGGTGCAAATGGAGAAGATGTGTACCGCGGGAACACATCTTGAGCATGAAACATGAAACAAGGAAAAAGAAAAGCGGAAATGAAATATGTACCGCACAAAGGAGCAATGGAGAAGATTTGATGTGATAGTTATAAAAGGGCTGAGATCTTTGTGAAGATGTTGTTCCCTTCCCTCTATTATAGAGGCAGAGCAAATTGATGCCGTGAGCGGAAGCAGCACGCTGAACGAAGGGAAGGCTTTGAAGGAGTAGATTGTATTCATGAGTTTCTTTTTTAGTTGAGTGAGGAGGTGTTTTGAAGCATTTTTATAAAGGTAAAATGCACTTATTTTCCTTAAGGTATAATATGAAATGATATTTCATTTCATTTGTTTAAAAAACTTACACGCTATCTCATTTTACTAAAAGTGTGTTTGGTGTATTGTATAAATTATATATTAAATAACAAAATTAATTATAAAATAAATAATAAATTTAATTTTTATATACTAATAGTATAAAATAAAATATTGATAGATAACTTTTTATTGAATTTAATACTTTCTTGAATTTTTATCGGTTCACAGTTAAAATTATTTTATACAATTAATTTATAGAAACTAAATTTATAATTAATATTAAGAATTATATTAAAATATTCCTGGAATGTTTCATTTCCGAGAATGAAAATGATTCTCTTTTTATTCTCACCCTGTACCATCCCATGGGAGGGAATCAATCTGAAAATTTGAAAAGACAAAAATACCCTTCTCTAAATCAAGCCAATCGTCAATCTGCCATTCGATCCCTTATCAACGCGAGCAGAGCCTCCATCTTCGCCACCACCTCCCCTGCCTCCACTGGCGACAGCTCCGGTGGTGGGCAGCGCGCATTGCCACTCCCAGCTCCACCGGTCTCGCTCACTATTATCGGGTTCCTTCCTTCGCCTTTTCTCGTCCTCCATCTTCAGCTTCTTCCTTTTCTTTCTGTTTTTCATTTTTGATTCACACACTGTGGGTTCTTACATATCTCCGCACTCCTTTCCTTCGCAGACGACTCCATTTCTAAAAGCTTTATCACCTTCTCCGCCGTGGAGGCGCTTAGGTTGGACTATGACAGAAGCTTCGAGAAAGCCTTCACGGCTTTGAGGTGGACAAGCTTTGCCTTGTTCCGATCACCGCCAGATGTGGTTCTTGAGCATTGAGTTTTTAAAAGCTTGGAGGTCTTCCATTTTATCAAGAACCAAAACCCTTTCAATTTTGTTTTTAGGAAGGGGTATTCTTGTGTTTATAAGAAAAAAAAATTTTGAAAGAAAAAAGGGGTAGATAATATATCTCTCTCTCTCTCTCTCTCTCTTGCTTCAACCTTTTTGAAGTATGAACATCAATTTCTGCTGGTGCTTGTAGGTTGTGCTCGGGTTGAAGGTGTTGTAGGGTTGATTTGGAGAGCAAGAGCATTGTCAAGGATTTGAAGAAGGTAAAATTTAGTATTATGCTTGGCTTTCACTTTAGACCAATCTGGTATATGTGCTAGCTTTGGAGTTTCAAGTTTGAAACTCTCTCTATTCCCTTGAAACTGTACCATTGGTGTATTTGAAATGAATGTGTGTGATATGGAATCGTTTTTGAATGTCGTTGTTGTTGCTTGATTGAAAGAGTCTTCTCATTTAGTTGTGAGTGAATCATGAAGTGCTAGGTATTTTACTATTTTTTTTGACATTTGATGATTCCCAATTTGTTAAGACTTTGTGAAAATTTGAGAATTATTCGCATGGCCTGGAATTTTTTTTTTTGGTTTGGTTTTTTTTTTCTTATTGTCCAATGATTGGGATTTGGAAGTACACATATATTGACATACATCTATTCGTTGTGTTTGCAATGTTAATGATGTTCTTGATTTTGGTAGGGTCTAGAGAACAAAGTTTTGTTCTGTTGTATTTCTTAAAGGATGTTCAGTTTCTTTGGAACTAATAGCAAGCTGAGTTATGTGTATATATTAAATGTATGGGTTCAGCAAGACCTTGCTCTTATTTATGTCTTTTCTTTTAGCCAAGTCCATGTTATGCTTATTATGTCTATGAAGAAGTCAGATTACTTGTTTATTTTGATTTGCAAGCTGGATTCATTTTTAGTGGTTTTGATAGTATAGTATGATATACGAAGGACTCAAACATGTCGTGTAATTACAAGTCTTAGACAAGTGAAAGAATAAATATCTTCTTTCAAATGACTTAAATAAATTAGAAGATTCATAAAAGCTCAAGGGCGCTGTGTGCTGAGATGAGTAGAAGGGTAAAATTGTACTATTTTTCCTTTAACTTTATTTTAAATTCTAATTTATTTTTTTTGTCATATTAATTATTGTAACCATGTTCTATGTCCCCAATGTTATTTGCTGAAAGTGAAGATGTAGAAAATATTTGCTAGCCTTGTGATTACAACCATTTTTGGATTTGAGTGGAGTTAGTTGTACTTGTAATGACTGACTAGTGGCCTGCAGCAGCAAGTAGCTTTCCATGAACTAATGGTTCATTTCTCTTAAACGACCAATGAAGTGTTAAACTATTGGAATATTCTTTATTCTTTATTTATTCTTTGAGTTGAATGATGGGAGAAGCACTTGTATGGAGAAATCCCAATGAAATGTGGCTAGAGTGGGTAAGGGCTCTACAAGTTAAAGAAAGGGGATTTACGAGTATTGGTTAATATAAAAAGTAGAGAAATGGTTTGAGTTTGTATCAGAATCATTATCTTTGTAACAATGGAAACCGTCATCCCTAGTTTGCATAGAAAGTTTTCTGATTTACATGGGTAAGTATATGTGTGTATGTTGTAGTTTTCTGTCTTGACCATTTCTAAGGCTGCTTCTTTTATCTGTAGCTTGCTAGGAATGAAGAAATGAGACAACTATGGTTATTTATTGTTTTCTCTTGGTTTTTATACATTTCAGTTGAGTGTGTTAGTGTGGTATTTCTTTTCTTATTTTCCTTTTAGTTTTTTAGCAGTTGATATGTGGAGGTTGAGTAAAGGTGATTTGTTTAACTAATCTAACATGCGTGTTTAACTAAATTATGATTGTTCGAAATCAAGTTAGCTCGATTTGCTTGCAATGTGGCAGGTGAGTTGACGTATTGATTTAAATTGATTTATAGAGGTGTTCAAGCACAGCAGAGGTGTTCGCGACTCGATTTAGGCACGTGGGGAATCCTCATTCCCACGTAAGCCTCGTGACCTTTGAGTTTCTCTATATGCATAATTTAATATAAATATGTTTATAAAACATCATTTCATCTATAATAAACCATTGGTTCCTTGAAAACATAATCATAATCAAACTTTAACACAAATCTCTGAAGTAATAAAATCAATCATTTCCATTTCAAACTCTAAATATATCACAAAGGTTCAAAATATATGAGCTGCTTTCTATACAAAATATACATGAAGTCTATAATCATATAGATACAAAATCATGATAAAACAATGCTAATCAATCTCTATGATCCGGGACCCTGCCCGTCATGTAACTGGAGCACTCTATCTCTAATAAAAAGCAAAATAGAGTACTTCACACCAAGTGAAACTCACTAATCGATAAATCTCTACTGCGGAGGCAAAGGTGGAAGAGGAGAACCCATAACGTCTACAACACCTGTAATGAAGGAAGAGAGAGGGGCGAGTTTCATCTAAAACTCAGTGAGCAGGTCTTCACCCATAACCCTCTCATGAGACAACCAAAGAATGTGAATAATCATATATAAATAACCATCAAACTAGTTAATGCAATAGCTCTGAAATCACATTTATACTTTTATGTGTATATACAAATATCTCTAAAAAGCAATTCTCTAGAAAAAACATAGCAACAGTATTCTACTAGAGAAACAGGAATCTTTGCTCTATGGTTCTTTAGGAATCGAAAATATTATACTCTATGATCCATCAAGGATCTAATGTGGACATCTAAATAGGTTCTATTCTTTGCTCTATGAGATTGTCCTCTCGGGACAACTTGGTAGCAAGGTTAACGATCGGGGCCAATCATTAACACACTGTCTGTTTCTTTATAGTTACCGTTTAGTCTCTATACTAATGAACATATTATTTTCTCTAAGTCTCTATTCTAATATTTCTCTAGGCATAACTCCATAATTCGTAAATCATTCGTTCAAAATATTGTAATGGCAATTTTATGGAAATCTCAATTCAAGGTATAATAAAATATTTTAGCTCTTGTGGTAAAATCATTTAACAATAATGGTCCCATGAGTTTGCAATAAAATAAACATTTCATGCTCTAGTTGGAATTTGCCATTTCAATAATTATAACAAACCAAACGGAGACTCTAATATTTTGAAATCTCTTCTAAACTATGCAATCAACAATAATTTGGACGAAATTAGCTCTAATAACCAGCATAAAGGCCATAGGTTCCAAACCTACTCACCTAAAGGGGAGAGAGTGGTGACGCCAACTCCTACGGAGCTTTGAGAAGGTGGAATGACACCAACGTCTATCATTGGAGCCACAAAACACAAGATTAGTCTCCAATAATCTCTAGATTACTCAAACATAACTCTAATGCTCCCCCACTTAACAACAATGGAGACAAACAACAAACTCAAACTCTAGGTTACAAAGAGGAAAGGAAAGAGACAACAAAACCCATAAATTTTACCTTTAATCTCTTGGAAGTAAGAAAGATTGGAGTGAATTTGTGTGTAAAAGGAGTGGGAGAGAGTTGAAGAGAGATATGGCTCAGTTTTGTGATGAAATCCTGAGTTGGGATGTTTAAAAAGGGATTGGGGGTCTCACTTATGCAAAACAATGCGTTTTGCACTGTTTGTGCATCTCTAATACAGCTATGCGGTAACAGTTCACCATATTTGCTGCATAAGGGGTCTTTCATGCATCCTAGGACTTCCCGGCAACATAGGTGGGTCCCGGGGGACTCTGGAATAGCAGGAAACTTGCCTAACAACACATGTACCTGGGATATCACAATCTCCCCCCTTACAAGAGATTTGTCCCCAAATCTTAAAACATACTTTGAGAAAGGAAGTGGTGCGGATACCTGATCCTCATGGTTTTCTCGGCCTCCCATGTGGCTTCGTCGCTGGAGTGGTTCTTCCAGATAATCTTCACTGAGGCCACTTCCTTTGAGCGAAACTTCTTGACCTGCTAATCCACCATGGCGTCCGGTTCCTCTTCATATGACAAGTCTTTTTCAACTTGAACCACTTATGGAGTGAGCACGTGAAACTTATCGGGCATATACTTCCTGAGCATGCTGACATGAAACACTAGGTGTATCTCTGATAATCTGGGAAGCGGTGCCAACCTGTAGGCCATTGCTCCAACTCTCTCTAGAATCTCAAACATGCCAATATAGCGTGGATTCAACTTTCCCCACTTACCGAACCTCACTACTCCCTTTATGGGAGACACCCTCAAAAACACGTGATCACCCACAGCAAACTCTAGATATCTACGCCGGTTGTCAGCATAAGATTTCTGTCTAGACTGAGCTGCCAACAGTATCTCTTTGATCAACTGGACCTCCTCTAAAGTCTCTTGTACTAGATCTAGGCTCAAGGCTTTAGCTTCCTCAAGCTCAAACCACCCAATTGGAGATCTGTAGCATCTACATACAACGCTTCAATCGGTGCCATTTGGATCCTAGCTTGGTAATTGTTGTTATACAAGAACTCTATCAGTGGCAAACGGTCACACCAACTCCTATCAAAGTCTAGCACGCAAGCTCTGAGTATGTCCTCTAAGGTCTGGATCGTTCTTTCTGACTGGCCGCTGACTGTAGGTGGAAAGCCATGGTCAAATCCACTTGAGTCCTAAGAGCCGCTTGGAATGCTCTCCAGAACCTCAAAATGAACTATGACCCTCTGTCTGATATGATCGACACCGGCATACCATGGAGCCGAACAATCTCATCTATGTAAACCTAAGCATACTAAGCTGCACCGAAAGTCGTTTTCACTGGTAGGAAGTGAGCAGACTTGGTCATTCTATCCACTATCACCCATATGGAATCGAAACCTCTAGTGGTCCGAGGTAACTCGACTAAGAAGTCCATGGTTATCCTCTCCCACTTCCACTCTAAGACCTCTATCTACTGTAGCAAGCCTACAGGCCTTTGGTGCTCAGCCTTAACCTGCTGACACACCAAACACCATGCCACGTAGTCACTAATGTCTCTCTTCATGTATTCCCACCAGTAAAGCTGGTTGAGATATTGGTACATCTTTGCTGAACCGGGATGGATGGAGTATGCTGCACTGTGTGACTCTTCTATCAATTTTTTCTTCAATTCACCTACATCGAGCACACATAAAACGGTCCCCAAAATGCAACACACCCTCCGTATCCACCGCGAACTCTGGTTTTCTCCTCTACACACATCCTCTACAAGCTTAACCAACTTGGGGTCTTTTCCTTGCCATTCCTTGATCTGCACCACTAGGGTTGACTGGGCCCCAATATGAGCAAGAAAGACTCTGGACTCATCAAGCCCAAACTGGACTTCCTCTGCCTCTAGGTTATGGATCTCTTCTATCAACGGCTGCATCAAGGGCGCTATATAGGCCAAACTGCCCATGGACTTCCTACTTAAGGCGTCAGCTACCACATTAGCCTTGCCTGGATGATAAGATATAGTGTAATTATAGTCTTTCAACAACTCTAACCATCTACGCTGCCTGAGGTTTAGATCTTTCTGCTGGAAGATATACTTCAAACTCTTATAATCAGTGAAGATCTCACATATCTCCCCATACAGGTAGTGCCTCCAAATCTTAAAGGCAAAAACTACTACTGCCACCTCTACTGCATAAGGACACAACCAAGTCTGACTCTAGAAGCATCACAGAGCACCGAGAAACCTCCCGTATCTGAGGGCAACACAAGAATGGGAGCCATGGTCGAACAGGTCTTGAGCCTCTAAAAACTCTCTTCACAAGCATCCGATCACTAAAACTTAACACCTTTCTGAGTCAACTTGGTTAACAATGCAACTATCCTCGAGAAATCCTTAACAAACCTCCAACAGTATCCCACCAAATCTAGGAAACTACGGATCTCTGACATTGAAGATGGCCTCAACCACTATTGAACTGCTTCAACTTTCTTTGGGTCAACTAGGATACTATCCTTGGACACCACATGCCCAAGAAATGCCACTTGATCAAGCTAAAAGTCACACTTAGAGAATTTGGCATATAACTGGTTCTCCCTTAGGGCCTGCAAGACAACTCTAAGGTGGTGCTCATACTCCTCTTTGCTCCTAGAGTACACTAAAATGTCATCAATGAAGACAATCACGAAGTGGTCTAGAAACAGTCTAAAAACCCTGTTCATCAAGTCAATGAAAGCTGCGGGAGCATTGGTTAAGCCAAAGGACATCACTAAGAATTCATAGTGTCCACAACGTGTCCTAAAGGCCGTCTTGGGTACATCCTTACCCTTTATCTTCAACTAGTGATAGTCTAACCTAAGGTCAATCTTATAGAAACACGTAGCCCCCTGAAATTGATCAAACAGGTCATCAATGCATGGCAAGGGGTACCGGTTCTTGATTGTAACATTGTTTAACTGCCGGTAATCTATGCACATCCTTATAGACCCATTCCTCTTCTTGACAAACAACACTGGAGCACCCCAAGGCGAGGTACTCGGTCGGATGAACCCCTTGTCCAGTATCTCTTGCAACTGATCCTTCAACTCCTTTAACTCTACGGGAGCCATCAGATATGGGGGAATAAAGATGGGCCTAACCCCGGCCTCAAGCTTTATCCCGAACTATCTCTCTCTGGTGGCATCCCGGGTAGCTCCTCTGGAAAGACATCCGAGAAGTCACAAACCACAGGCACCAACTCCAAGCTTGGCATTGCTACATCCATGTCTCTAATTAAAGCCAAAAACCCATAACTTTCTCTATCCATGAGCCTCAAGGCACTCATGGCCGATATCAAGTTGGTTGGGATAGAATAACTGGTACCCTTAAACTCTAAAAGCTCACCTCCAGGAACATCAAACTTCATGGACTTATTGTAACAGTCCACCACGGCATGACATGGAGATAGCCAATCCATGCCCAAGATGACATCAAAATCTGACGTATCCAACAAATGGAGGTTAGCGAGCACTTCCATACCTCCAACCTTAACCTCACACTCTTTGTAGACCAACTGAATTAGAAAAGGTCCCCCTGAGGGTATCCCCACCAAAAATGGCTTCTCTACGGTGGAAACAGGTCTCTCGAACTGTGTGGCAAAGAAGGGGACACATACAAATATGAAGACCCGGAATCAATCAATGCAAAAGCCTCAAAGGAGAAAACTCTAATGATACCTGTCACAACATCAGCTGAAGCTGCCGCATGCTGGCGCGTGAGAGCAAACAGACGGGGTTGTCCCCCGCAATCTTGGTCTCTACTTTTGCCCTCGAACTTCTGCTTCCAGGGCCTTTGCCCCCAACACCTCTGCCAGCTGAAATAGCCGGGCCACCTTGGATCCCTGACTGATAAGACTGAGCCGAAGCAGTGGGGTTCACCGACCCATGGCTAGATGCTCCCCGTCTAAGTGGACACTTTGCACGCTTGTGGCTTTGTTGGCCACACTTGTAACGCCCCGATTTTCTGTCTGAGTGAAAAATGACCGAAATGCCCCTGAGGTTATTTTCGGCCCGGAATTCGAGGATGGCCGACCCGGCAGTCCTCAAAGGACCAACTCAATATTTGAAGGGGATTGAATGACCCTTGAGTGGTTCCAGAGGCGAAAGTCTCATTTTCCGCAGTTTCGGTTCAAAATGACCAAAATACCTCTATAGCGTTTTACGCGAGTAAAGGTGTCGTTTGAGCCCGAAACTTTTCTCAGAGGTTTAAAACCATGTTTTTACATGTTTCAAAACATCTGTTTGAGTCCCGGTGGTCCCGGGCAGTTTTAGTGCAAACTTACGATTTTACCCCTAGAATAGTGTTTTTGAGCTTAATGATGTAATTAAGCAAACCTAAATAATATTAGGCTCTAAATGAAGATTAATTAATTTTCATAATTAATCTACAGTCAAAATAAATTAAATTATTAAAATTAATTAGAACCTAAGATTGTTTAGATTAGATTTAAATCTCTTTTCTAAAACTCAAGATTTCACTTTTGGAATCTTGAATAGTGTTTTCTCTCTCCAATTCCTTAAATCAAGGAATTGTGTCTAGAGTTGTTTACACACTAAAATGAATTTATAACTCACTAATGATGCAAGAACACTCTCTAATTATGTCTTGACAACCTTGATTACCCATTTTCCTCACCTAAACACTTTCTTACAAAGTCCTAATCTTAATCCTAGTCAAAGATACACCTAAACACAACTCTAAACCACAATTAAAAATGCAAGAAACCCTCCTCCCATGGCTGATGCATTTCGGCCCTCTCTCTCTCAATTACCACACATGTTGAATTGTTTCTCACTCAAAGAACCATGCTTGAGGCCATACTTTGAACCATACCTCACCATGCCTCAAGACCACATTATCTCACCTCATGGAACTCATGGGTTCCCTCCATTCTGCATGGCCGAAGCCTCCCCTTCCATTTGCACCCTTCATTTATTTCATTTCTCTATAAATAGCTTGCTTGGGTGAACTTGTATCATTTTGGGTTCATTTGCAAAGTGTAAGTTTTCAAAGAAACACTTCAAAGCTTCCTTTTCTCTCAAGTTCAAGTCTTCAAGTTCTTCAAGTTCTTCATCCTCTTCTCTCATTCCAACCTCCTAATCTCTAGGTAGGGATTTTCTTTCAAGAGTTCTTTCATTTAAAGTTCTTAATTTCTTTATGTGTTCTTAGTTTCTCTTGAATCCTTTCTAGAACTTCTTTTCTTTTCCTCTCCTCTTTGTGTTTCGGCCATGAGCCCATTGAGAGCAAAGGAATGAGAGCTTGATGATGAGGTTCCATGATGATAATGTTCATCACTTGGATCATCTCTAAAGCTTGATCTTTGTTCTTAAGTTAAAGATGTTTTCTTTATTCTTTCTTCTTGAACTTTGAAACCTCTCACCTTGATGATATTTTAAAATGGTCACATGAACCCAATGATGAGGACTAATGATGTTGGTGTTAATGCATCATCAAGATCATGGTCTCTAGAGTTCCAAATGTTTCTTTTCTTCTCCAACAATTTCGGTTCTTCTTCCTTTTTTTTCTTTATGATTTTCGGCCATGTTGGCCAAGGGAACTCACAATGGCTTGATGATGAGAGCTTCTAGATGATGACTATGTGTTCATCACAATGAGGCCTCTAGAGCTTGAGTTTTAATAAAAATGTTATTTAAGTTTACATTTCAAGAAAAGAAACTTTGTGTTTAAAGAACCCTTGAGGTTCACTCTTATTTTTCTTTATCTTATCATGATGAGTTTGGGTTGAGGTCTAAGTTCCTTTAAAGTCTTGTATGAGCTCTAATAAGAAATAAAATGAACTAGCATTCATATTTAAATTTGAGCTTATGCATTACATATTTATTTTGAGCTTTGCATTCATATTTAATTTTCAAGCCATCACCTAAAGTTAAAGGCTAAAGAATGGAGTGCATCTCATATTTATATTCTTGTCTAGCGTATTTACCTTTCATTACTAAAGAACATAAAGATTTAAAATGAGGTTTGCACTATCACCTAATTAAATCTCGAAGCCTTTCTATTTCGGCCTTAAAGTCGATTGTTGCTGGGCCTAGAGTACTAAAATAAAGAAATGAACTTGTATATTTATATTTCAAGCCTTGCATATTTATATTTCAAGTCTTGCATATTTACTTTAAGCCTCCACTTTACTTTGTAATGAAGAATAAGAATGAAGTGCATAATATGTTTAAATTATGTCATCACTTAAAGACCTTAGAGCTCAAAGACTTGCCCATTTTATCTCAAGTTAAAGTCTAATGTGGAGGCATTCTTTGAATGCATAATTTCGGCCAAGTAGTGATGATGAACTTGGAATGAGTTTCATTTAGCTATAAGGGCCAACAATCTAAGTTTTAAGAATTCTCTTTAAAACCTCATGAAGTTTACAAGATTAAGACCAACAAAGTTCTATGAACTTAACTCTCCTTAAGGAGGGATCAAGTGGTCACCGACCTAAGGATGTTTTAGCCTCTTTTACAAAATAAATTGGTTTGCAAAAGAGTTTTAAAGGTTCTAAATTGGTTCCAAGAGAAACTAGCACTTTATATGCCTTAGAAACATCAAGTTATGCACCTTCTTGGGGACTTGATGTTTTGGCCTTGTCATGATGAGTTTGTTGTTGTGTGATGATGTTTTGATGTGTTATAATGTGTGGAAACTATGTATGATGAGGTAGGAACATTTCTATGCGTGTCAAGAGAGAAACTAGCTTTCTAGGAAAAATCGTAAAGTCAAGATTTAGCATAGTTTTAATCCACTTTACGTTTGGACACTGTCCAAACTGTTTCAATGGGAATATAATCAGATTAGGATTTTTTAATCATGAAAAATTTGGTTACAATTGAAGTAGGATTGAATTTTAGCACCTATAGAGAAACTAGTAACTAGTAAACCGTAAAACCACAATTCTAGAACTCTTAGAATATTTAATTCTTAGAATCTGTCCAGAGCCCTTACAATGTAGTAAACATGGTTTATAATTAGATCAAAGGCTTAGAAATACTTCATAATTGGTTTAGATTGAATTTATAGCGTTTTAGGCAAAAACGAAATCGAGAAAGGGTCTAAGACGTAGTTTCTAGAACCCTCGTAATCACAAGATATAATTTCTGCCCTTAAAGTGTAAGGCTGTCCAGATTCGTTAATGAACATAAAAATCAGTAAGAATTATTAGTTGTGAGCCTATAGGTGCATAAAAGGATAAAAATGGATGATAGCGTAATTAGTTTTCAAGATTTAGGCCCGTAAGGGTCGAAGTATAAGACACCATAAGCTTAAGAGCATAATGAGCTTTAATGTTTCATGCAAGTGTATGTTTTATTATGAGAACAACTTGAGCATGTGATCTCTTATGAGAGTATATAGTGTTGATGTGTTGATGCTCACGCCACGATGCGTTATGCAAAATTATGATATTATGATGCTTATGATGCATACGATGATTATGATGCCTTATGTTGGTATTGAATGGCTATGCATGCCCTATATGTTTGGTGGCATAAAGCAAGTTTGATGGAAGTCCGGTGTACGCCGTTACGCTACCAAATTTCCCATCAAACTTGAGTACTTGAGGATTTGAGAAAAGTTTGCGAAAACTCTTGGGTGACACCGGTTTGGCTGAGCACCCCCAAGAAAGGTTCTGGGTGACACCAGTTCGGCCGAGCACCCCCGGAACAGATGTGACATAACACTGAGACGCATTTCTCTAGCTACAGTGAGGAGGAAACAAATTCGTGAGGGTATTGACATTGAGCTTGCCAAAGCGGACAATTTGCTGTATACTAGAAACCAGTAGAGCGTTTCAAAGAAGGAAATGATCCTAAGATAGGTGATCCAAGAAAGTTATGTATACCCCCTCTATTAGCCCATATTAAATCTAGTGACGACTAGTTAGGATTGAGCTCATTCCTAGGCGATAGGTGAGATGTAGTTTGGTGACCAGATTATCGCCGAGCCGGTGAATCGGTTGGACTTTTGGTGGATATGTTAAGAAGGTGGTCTTTAAGAAAAAGAACTTAAGAGTTTTACTTATGAGAAAGATGTCACATGAAAAGTACCATGCCTTTTTATGCCACGTATATGATTTATGTTTCCTTATGATGTGCCCAAGTATTACGATTTTCGTGTTAATGTGCATATAGTATTGTCATGTATCCATCAAATATCTGTTGCATTCATGTCATTAAGACGTATGCTAAAAGACACCCACTTCGGATAAATAGATTTGTAAAGCCTAAAACCAATCCTTATGCATGTACACCTTTTTCATAATTAAAACCGAGATGGCTGGGGATGACGACGATGACACCTGTGTTAGAGTCGGGAATCCCTACTAAGAATCTCAAATGAGTTTCTCATCCCTTCCTTTTCTTCCGTGTCGTCTCTAGACGAGGATTACAATGAGGTTCGGGACTTCTTTTGAGGCTCGCGCTTAAGGGTCACACTAGCAAACAGAGCAGAGGGTCGCTGCGGGAACATAGATAGCTTAGCTTTTGGGTTGACACTTATACAACCTCATAGGTGGATAAGGATCACTTCACATATATAGGCATGTTTTGATGTAAATGATGGTACAATGATGCTAGTAATCTATGTACCTATGAAGATGTGATGATAATATGATTGATATGTATAAATACTATGTTTCATGATTATGAATAGTGTGGTTACTTTTTCTTGCACGTTATGGTTATGACAAACGTTAGGTTAGCGAGCGGCTCGCGTTTGCTTTCAAGTTTCAAAAAGAAAAATTTATTCATATATTTCGCTAAGTATTTTAATGAAGGGTTGTAAAGAATGAGACTAAAAGAGTAATATACTAATGATTAACCTAAATATGTTCTAGAGTATTGAGTTAAAAATTAGGATGTTACAACACTCATAACAAGTGAAGGTGCCAATCATGCACTGGCCATTATGTTTCCTCCCACAGTCCGACAATCGACGAAACTCTAAAGAATCTCGACCAATCGAATCGGCTACCACCTCTGCTCTAACTCTAAGAAATAGCATGTCTAGTAGGGGTAGACTCTGAGAAGGCGACCTTACCCGACTAGGACTGTTGTTGGCCCTGCTCGCTAGGCCCTCTACTCGAACCAGCTCCCCCTGAGAAGTAATTATGTGTCCTGGCCCTCTTCCCAGAATTTGACGTAGCTCTCCTGTCTGCAATCCAGCCTCTATCACAATAGTTGTATCTACTATCTGTGCATAGTCCATGGTGCTGACGTGTGGCTTGAGACTGAGAACCATGTTCTAAGGCAGCTCTTGAACAAACTGCCTAACCCTCTCTGTCTCAGATGTCAATATACCAACAGCTGCCTGGGCCATGTATGTGAACCTCTCCTCATACTCCGTAACTGACATACCTGAGTCATTCAGAGCCTAAGGAACTCCTCAACCATCTGAGCCCGATAGCTCTCTAAAAGATATCTCCTCAAGAATGCTACTCAGAATTCCTACCAGGAGGGTGGCTTAGAGTCGCCTAAAGGAACTCATCATACCAGATACTAGCCTAGCCTCTGCTACTCTCTTATAAGAGCAGTGGATAACTCTGATGATCTTTTCTACCCCTCAGAGGAATGTCTGGGGATCCTCTATCGTGAGACGCTCCTGGAAGGTGGGTGGATCCATCTTCCTGAAGTGCTGCAAAGCTGAATCATTGGGATCTCTAACTGATGGTTGAACTGGGGGTGTCTGGACTGGAGGTGGCTAAGAGCCAGCCTCAGTATGCCTAGTCAGTGCTCCTGTGAAAGCTACCAAGGCCTACTCTAGTGCCCTGAAACAAGTCTCTGAAACTAAAGATCCGCTGCGACAGTGGTGGCGGTGAGAAGAAGAAGAACGATGCAGAGGAAGCATACTGAATCTGAAAAAACGTAAACACAAGGATAAGACACAGATCTTGAAGGAAGACAAGACTCTATCTCTGAACTTAGACATGACTGATCACTCTAAAGGCCTCAAGTAACGCGTCATTAATGCAAATGGGTGCGCTTCCATTTACAAAAACGCAGTACAACTTGTGGACACTTGCTCTAATGACATGCACGGAAACCTAGCGCTCTGATACTACTTTGTCACGACCCGATTTGGGCACGTGACCAACATGTAGGGAATTCTCATTCCCACATAAGCCTTGTGACCTCTGAGTTTCTTTATATGCATAATTTAATATAAATATGTTTATAAAATATCATTTCATCTCTAATAAACCATTGGTCCCTGAAAACACAATCATAATCAAACTTTAACACAGATCTCTGAAGTAATAAAATCAATCATTTCCATTTCAAACTCTAAACATATCACTGAGGTTCAAAATATATGAGTTGTTCTCTATACAAAATATACATGAAATCTATAATCATGTAGGTACAAAATAATCATGATAAAACAATGCTAATCAATCTCTATGATCCGAAACCCTGCCCATCATGTAACTGGAGCACTCTATTTCTAACAAAAAGCAAAATAGAGTACTTTACACCAAGTGAAGCTCACTAATCGATAAATCTCTATTGCAGGGGTGGAGGTGGAAGAGGAGAACCCTCAGCGTCTACAACATCTGTAATGAAGGAAGAGAGAGATGTGAGTTTCATCTAAAACTCAGTAAGCAAGTCCTCACCCATAACCCTCTCATGGGACAACCAAAGAATGTGAATAATCATATATAAATAATCATCAAATTAGTTAATACAATGACTCTGAAATCACATTTATACTTTTTGTGTATATACAAATATCTCTAAAACGCAATTCTCTGGAAAAACATAGCAACAGTACTGTACTAGAAAAATAGGAATCTATGTTCTATGGTCCTTTGGGAACCAAAAATATTATACTGTATAATCCATCAGGGATCTAATGTGGACACCTAAATAAGTTCCATTCTCTGCTCTATGAGATTGTCCTCTCGGGACAACTTAGTGCAAAAGTTAACGATCGGGGTCAGCCGTTAACTCGCTGTCTATTTCTCTATAGCTACCATTTAGTCTCTAAACCAATGAACATATTATTTTCTCTAAGTCTCTATTCTAATATTTCTCTAAGCACAACTCTATAATTTGTAAATCATTCGTTCAAAATATTGTCATGGCAATTTTATGGAAATTTCAATTCAAGGTATAATAAAATACTCTAAATCTTGTGGTAAAATCATTTAACAATAATGGTCACATGAGTTTGCAATAAAACAAACATTTCATGCTCTAGTTGGAATTTGCCATTTCAATAATTATAACAAATCAAACGGAGACTCTAGTCTTTTGAAATCTCTTCTAAACCATGCAATCAACAATAATTTGGGAGAAATTAGCTCTGTGACCAATATAAAAGCCATAGGTTCCAAACCCACTCATCTGGAGGGGAGGGAGTGGTGACGTCATATCACGACCCGATCTGGGCACGTGACCGGTACATGAGGAATCTTATTCTCACATAAGCCTTATGACCTATTTATAGCTCTATATGCATATTCCAACAGAAAAGATCCGTTTAAAACAGAATTTCAATATACAAATCACCTGTTCTCTGAAATCAAGATAGTTATATTTGAAATCTCATAGTCAACATCTAAAAGTCTATAGTCATAGCATCATCATATATGAAATACCAAAGTATCAAACTACTCATATCTAGCTTGCTCAGAAATAACCAAATCCTTTAAATACAAACCATAATACGATTAAAATATGCAAAATACAAAATAATCTCTATATGATTTAGGACTCCTGCTTGCAATGACAGTGAAGTACTCTAAATGGATTCAAGATTGCTTCACTTAAGTGAAGCTCACCAATTAAGTCTCTATTACTGTTGGGAAGTAGGAGGCTGGGAAGAATCCACAGCAGCTACTGCATCTGTAAGTAGGAGAAAAGAAAGGGGTGAGTTTTTATACAAAAACTCAGTGAGTGAACCCTCACCTAAAACCCCCATTATGGGACATCAGGAAAACAATGCAACAAGAGTCATATTAATAATAATAGTGATAGAAATTATAATAATAAAGTTCTAAAACATTCATACTTATATTTACAAGTTTCAAAATCACAATTGTCTTTATATCAATCCAACAGTACCCTAATAGAGAAACAAAAATCTTTACATAAAACTTTACCGATACATTTAGGCATTACGTATCGCCGTCCCCAGTGTATCATCTAATTCTCTTACTATAAGTGACAAAGATTTCTCTCTTACTCTTACCCGGGATTTCTTGGTACCAAGGTTAACGGATTAACTGCCATTAACACATAGCCTATTTCTCTATAGCTGCTGTCAGCTCAACCAAAACCTTATTCCTTTCTCTATATTTCATAAGCGCTTCTAGCCTAAGGTTCAAAACTTCATCACATACAACATATCATTCTAGAAATCATATTATCAATTTAACCTTTCTAAACACTTGTAGTCAAAATCCAAATCTTCATAAACACATTTAAACAACAATGGTCCCATGGTTTTCATAAATCATATAGTTCATGCCATTCAGAAAACCACAATTTCATAAATCAACAGAAGTATCAAATCTTGTGCCATAATCTTTAAAAATCATATATTAAGTCATAATTTCATGAAAATAACTCTAATGGACAATATAGAGATTACAAGTGCGAACCCACTCACTTGGAGTGGTAGAATAAACAGGATTAACACCAACAGGAGCTTAAGAGATAGAAATAGCACCAATATCTGACATAACAGCCATAATACACTAGATCAACCGCTAATGATCTCTAAAGAGCTCAAATCTAAGCTTAACATACTAAGAGAACTTCATTCCCTCTAATAACATGAAGAGCCACCATCTATCCCAAGAGCAGGGAGAGATTAAAGAGAATAGGAAGCAAAACTGGTAGAATCTCTTACCTTTAAGCCTTAAAAGTAAAAGATTGGAGTTAGATCGAGTGAAATGGAGCTTGGAAGGGGTGAAAATGGTGGAGAGACTGAGTTTGGGGGTGAGAAGGCATTTGGGGTTCGTGTTTTTGTGTCTGAACCCCGAAATGGGGGTTTTATGCTCTCAGATGACCATTGCAATGCTTATGAGCACTGCAGTGCTCACCCTATCACACCGACTTACTAATTCCTGGCCGTTGCAACGCTCACTAGAATACAGTTATTTACTCTCCATTAACTTTAAAATATAAATGTAAATAAGGAAATATCTTCCATTTAGATTCAAATAAAATATCAGAAAAATCAAAATCTCAACAATTTAGAATCCAAATTTTGGATTTTAGTTCAAATCCAGGAAATTGAGATTTTCTAAACTTGTGCACTACAAACAAAGCATCTAAAGGCTCCATAAAATTCGTTAAAAATTACCTTTCAACTTATTTTCCTCTTGGGAACAATTACCAGAACGTTTGATTCCAAGGATATGGTTCTATCATATAGCCCTCCAAGGACGTATAAGATCTAGACTTAGTGAAATTCAGGACCCATATTTGCCTAACGACACATGTACAATTCTAAGCTCTCCTAGGTGATGGTAATACCTAGGGTATTAGACGTCAACTCCTACGGAGCTTCGGGAAGATGAAATGGCACCAATGTCTGCTATTGGAGCCACAAAACACAATATTAGTCTCCAACAATCTCTAGATTACTCAAACATAACTCTAACAACATTGGGGGAGCACCCCCACTTAATAACAATGGAGACAAACAACAAACCCAAACTCTAGGTTACAAAGAGGAAAGGAAAGAGACAACAAAACCCATAAATCTTACCTTTAATCTCTTGGAAGAAAGAAAGATTGGAGTGAATTTGTGTAAGAAAGGAGTGGGAGAGAGTTGAAAAGAGACAGGGCTCGGTTTTGAGGTGAAATCCCGAGTTAGGATGTTTAAAAAGGGGTTGGGGGTCTCAGTTATGCGAAATGACACGTTTTGTACTGTTTATGCATCTCCGACACCACTATAGCGGTCTGCCTGGCCCGCATTCCCCCAGCCATCCCACTTACGACAATTATAGCAGTCCTCAGAGGACAAAACACGGTGCTGCCACTAAATCTGACCGCTATAGTGGTCCAGTTCGCCATATTTACTGCAGAAGGAGTCTTTCATGCATCCTGGGATTTCTTGGCAACATGGGTGGGTCCTGGGAGACCCTGGGACAGTACGGAACTTGCCCAGCGACACATGTACCTTGGGTATCACAGCCATCATGATTGACGGGCCAGCTCGGCCAAGGGGAGGCTACAACCTCCTTGTTCCTCATTCTCAACATTTTTGGCTTCAGGTTTTGATTTCCTTTGTTTTTACTTGCAAGCTTTGGACTTGATCTTGTATGATATGTTTGATGTGCTTTTTGTGTTTGCTGTCATGGGTAGGTGCTAAAGCCCTAGAAATGGGGTTAGAATGAGGGGTGCTAGTGGTGATAATGTTGATTGAGGGGTGGTGGCAGCACCAATCATGCAGGGAGAATGATGCTGTCTTTCTTCCTTTTCTTTTTCTGTTTTGTACTTGCATTGTTGGTTTTTCTTTTGCTATGATTTTCTGATTTGGTCCATAATTTATAGGTCTGCATGGTTGATTTTTGGATGATCATTTAAGTGTGGTTCTAAGGATCAGTTTTCCTTTGGCTGGGATTTGATAATTTTGATTGTTGACAAGGAATTTCGATTTTGTGTTTGTTCACAGTTAGAGGACACTATATTTTCTAGGATGAGGTATGGATTTCTAAACCAAGTTGGCATCAAGAGAAATAAATGAAACACCAGAAACATAGGATGAAGTGAATATTTGATTGCTTACTTCTTGTGTTTTGATCTCCCCCGAACTCTAACTCTATGGTTTCTTTGCTTTCAACAATTAGAAATGGAGTGCTAATGATGAAAGTGTGGCGAGAACGAAGAGATTAAAGGTTGATAGATGATGAGGATGGATGCAAGGTTAGTTCATTCCTAAGGGTTTACTGATGCTCACCTAACCTGTTTTGGAAAATCAATCTTTGATTCCATACTGTTCATTGAATAAGGAAGAACCCATGCTAACTTGTCTCCTATGTTTCTGCAGTTGTCGAATATTCCCTTGGCTAAGCATAGAGCCCATCTTCATTGCAAACAGTGCAGGGAATGAAGATGAATTAAAAGAAATTAAAAAGTAAAATTAAAAATATTACCGATGAATTTTCCATCGGCAAAATAAAAAAAGAAATAAAATTTAAAATTTTGGAATTTATTATTACCGATAGAAAATCCTTCGGTAAATGAAAGAAGAAAAAAATTTTGAAATTTTGGAATTTATAAATACCGACGGAAAATCCGTCAGTAAAACTAAAAAATAAAAATAAAATTAAGAAATATCATCGGTAAATTTGAAAAGAAAAAATTTTAAACTATTAGTTATTATCGATGGATTTTCCGTCAATAAAATAAAAAAGAAATAAAACTTAAAATTTTAGTACTTACAATTACCGACTGATTTTTCATCGGTAAATTAAAAAAATTATAAAAAAATTTATTTTAATTAAAAACTTACCAATGGAAAACTCGTCGGTAAAAATTTCCATCGACAATTTTCCTGATGATCTTGTGAATCAAATTACCAACGAATTTTTTTCGTCGGTAATTGTTTCCGACAATGTTATTATCGGCTAACAAAATCCATCGGTAATTCAAAAAATCCGTCGGTAATAGCAGTTTTTCTGGTAGTGATATTCAACATACGCAAAGGCAGAAGGAGGGGGATCAGAGGTGCCATGCCCCCAAATTCTGTACATTTGTTGTATAATTATATATATTTTTTATATTATAATCTTCTGAAATATATAAATATTTTTAGAATATATTTTTAAAGATTTTTCTCTTATTAACTCATTTTATTCACTTATTGGAGTTTCAACTTACTAGTTTATTATTTATGATACTCAATTTTGATGTTAAATAACACATTGGTACATTTTTTTTTTATGTTGAGCCTAATAGATGTTTAAAAAGAAAATTATTGACTCTTTTATTAAAAGAAAAGAAAGAATAAATGCTGAAACAAATCCTAATTTGCCAATAATTTGTATGAAAAATACTATATAGTAACTCATTTTATACTTTCTATATAAAATTTTTTATATTATTTATGTTAATTAATTTGACCCCTTCCTCCAAAATTTCTAACTCTGCAACTGGATATAAGTATATCGAATAAATATTATATCATATATTTTATCGATATTTTTAGATATTCCTAATTATATTTTATATTTTTATTTATTTTTTATTACATATCTATATTGTATTCATATTGTATAAGATTCTCCTATCAGTATCATGTAATGTAGATCTAGATCATTTTGGTTTTTTACATTGATTTAACTCAATTTGAGTCTTATCAATTTAAGTATGACCGATCTTAAACACTAAATGATTCAAACAAGGAAACAGATTACTTATTAAATAGTTTGAAGATAATACTTAGAGTTTATTATTGAAAAATATTACACATACAACTTTTTTATATAATATTTTGATACTTATATCATTTCATCAATCCAAAACATTTACATTTATATCTTAAAATCTTATTTTACCTTTTTGAATGGATGAGATAATATGACTATTAAAATGTTGTATGAAAAAATTGTACACATAACCCATAATCTTTTTTGTTTTTCTCCATATTGCAGTATGATCCGCTTAATATGAATCTAGTTAACTTAGCCTGTTATGATAACAAACTTCTCTAACATTATTTTGTAGGTGAATCAAAACTTAGAGCAAGAAATATTAATAAATTATTCAATTTAACGTTTAGTAATATTTTTAACATACTTAAAAAAGATTGAATATTAAATAGTTCAAATTTTATAAAAAATATTAAATAGTTTATAACATACTCCCTTGGTTTCAAAATAAATGTCAGTTGTATCCAGTTATATATCACTTTATAAATAAACCTAAAAGGTGATTTTATTTCTAGATACATCACTTTATAAATAAACCTAAAAAGTGAAAAAGACATTTTTTTTGAAACAGATGTAGTATATAGATTAAACCTAAATTATACCAGACAAAATGTTCCCTAAATAAAACATTTTTCATCGTCCCTTACAATTAGAAATATTAGACAAATCAATTCCTTTTCAATATTTTGATGGATCTATTTATTCTATTTATGATTTTATGGAAGATAAATTTATTCTATTTTTATATGTTATAAGAGAACAATTTATTTTATTTTAATTTGAGATCAATTTGAGATTTTTCTTTCTTTCTTTTTTCGACAAAACTATCAAATTAGTCCCTCTAAATTTTCGCGTAGACCAAATTGGTCTCTGTAAAAAAGAAACTCCAAAATTGGTCCTTCCAAAGTTCAAATGTCTACCAAGTTAATCTTTTTGTTAACTTCCATTAGCGGAGCTTGTCTACATGTCTATTACTGTGCTTATGTGACATCGTTAATCCCTCCACTAAGCAAAATAATGTTGTTTTGGCCTTAAGAGTGCCTGGTAGAGATGGAGCTCGGCTGAGCAATAGAGCTCGACCAACATGACATAGAGGATTAATGGTGAAAAATAAGACATAGAGCTCGATCAATATTAAATAGAGCTCAGCCAACATGATAGAGGATTAACGGTGAAAAATGAGAAATATAGCTTGGCCAACATGACATAGAGTCCAGCCAATAGGAAATAGAGTTTGATCAACATAACATAGAGGATTAATGGTGGGAAATGGGAAATAGAGCGTAGTCAATAGGATATAAAGCTTGGCCAACTTGACATAGAGCTCGAGCAATAGAAAATAGAGGTTAGGAGAAGATGGAGTTCTATTTCTCATCGGCCAACCTCTATTACCATTAGCTGAGCTCTATGTAATGTTGGTGGAGATCTATTTCCTATTGTTAGCTGAGCTCTATTTCCCATTTCCCACCATTAATCCTCAGTCATGTTGTCCGAGCTCTATTTAATATTGGTCGAGCTCTATTTTATCTCAGCCAAGCTCCATCACCACCAAGCACTCCTATGGCCAAAACGGTGTTGTTTTCTTTACTAGAGGATTAATGGTGCCACATCAGCACAATAACAGACACATAGGCAAGCTCTGTTAGTGGATGTTAACAGGGGGATTAACTTGGTATATGTTTAAATTTTGGAGGGACCAATTTAGGAGTTTCTTTTTTGTAGGGACCAATTTGGTCAATGGAAAATTTAAAGGGACTAATTTGATAGTTTTGTCGATAATTTAGTCTAATTTATGCACTTGTTATATAGTTTTTGCTTATTTTAATTTATTTGATGCGTGTTTTTTATTTTAATTGTGTCTCAATATATTTTAACCCTAAGCATTTAATTAGGATTTTAATTTCATTTCTGTTTAACTTCCTTTGTACAGCCTAGTTCAGTGTTGCATGGTAGGGCTGACTTTATGCATCCTAATCTAGATCCCTGTATTTAGTCATACTTACTACAAGCTAGGTTTTGGCATGCTTAACAAGTTCCTTTTTTACAAGTATGATAATGCAATGATTTTAGCTTTCGTGGAGCGATGACACCCTGAAACTCACGTATTCCACCTACTCAGAGGAAAGTGCACATCCTTCTTCAAGATGCATAATTCTAGCTTGGGTTGCAAATGGATGGTTCACTCATGAGCAATTGCTCGAATACATAGGATCTGTATCTTGGGCAAAACATATGGGATATTTGCGATCAATTGCTTGGGAGTGTGCCACCCGAGAATTACCAGAGGCGCTATGGTAATACAGTTCCCATCAACTGGCTTAGGGATATGGCTATGCAATTGGGTCCATAGGAGACTGATGTCCGTATCATGTAGGCGGCACGAGCATATATATTGATGATGATTGGCGGTGTACTCCTTCCAGACAAGTCAGCCTATAGAGTGCATTTGAGATACTTACCACTATTGTGTGATTTTGACAAGTATGGGAGGCTCAGTTGGGATTCGATTGTGTTGTCATAAATGTACTACGAACCGACCTGTGCATGTAGAATGTATACTGTAGATCTTGTTGGATGTCTGAATCTGCTACCATCATCGATATCGTATAAAGTACCATGACTGAGGCCTAGAGTTGATCGTGGTATCTCGTTTCCATTAAGCCAAAGGAATGATCAATTAATTTATTTTTTCATTATTAGGTATTGTTTAATTTGTGGTTTAATTATTTCATTTAATCATAGAGATATGTAACTATATTAGATGTAGATGTTTGCCGGATGCTACAAATCAATAAGTGCAGGTAATGAGGATGTGTATTGATTTATTGACCCATGAAGATGTAAGTAGATTGTTTTGTTGTATAGTTTTATTAATAATATATATTGCAGTTCATATGGAGTTCATGTGGACATCGTATAACAACCAAGAAGGACTAGATGTCACACCGTAATGGGTATATGAGTAGTCCTATATTTGGGCTATCATGACGTCCCTTCTCTACTTCCCCATTATTAAGTGGCACCAGGTGGATCGTGTCTTTACACAGTTTGGTGCGTGGCAGTCCATTCCGAGTGAGCAGCTGAACATTGATGACCTGATTCAGAAGATGCATGTGGATAGGTACCTTAGTGGCCGAACCATTACAAGGTTTGGTACAATTTGTGGGATGTATGACAAGAGATACATGTCCTATTCCAGTGTTGGTTGGGGTTAAGACAGGTGCCATCAGTGGAGTACTTCACCTGGCACTGTGGAGTTGCACATAGGAGCTTGTCTAACGTCCAAGAACAGATTTATCTACCCCCAATGCACCAATTCATGTCCTCACGGTGTCTGTCCCTCCACACCTGGTCATGCTCCAGAGGCGCGTCAAGTCACGCAATGTGCTCTTGTAGGAGCTTGCACTAGACATAAACAGCTTCGAGAGGAGAGTCATAATGAGGATGATGATGCCACTGTCGATGACACGGGGACCAGGAGCAGTTAGTAGGACATGGGCAGGGTTGGCACTTAGTGCAGAGTGAGCTTTATTTATTAGAGTTAGATTCTTAACTCAAAAAAATAATATTATTATTATTTTTTCTTGGGTAGGAATTATAGTTATATTCTTATATGATATTGGGTAAAGAAAGAAAATTATGCACCTAATGCCAAATTAAAAATATATATTTTCCAAAAGACATTTTACTTAAAGTGAATAAATCTCGAACTGCCTTATCAAGCATTGTTTACTTCAAAAGTGTATAAGGATATTTGTTAAGTGACTAAGCATTACTTTAAGGATTTAATTTAAATATACACAATATAAAAGTTTTTTATATTGTCATTTAATCAAATTTTCTCATATATAAACCACGAGGTCTAAGTAGTTAGTAGCTAATTGGACTTCTTAAACTTCTAGTCAAAGATTCAATTCCTGATTGTGTATATAGAAAGGATCTTGTGGTAGAGATTTACTCTCTTAAGAGAGCTCAACGCCTCACAAGGATTAATTTTTGCTATCGACAATTGATACCCTAGAAAAAAATTTCTCTCATGTATATATGACTTTTGAAGTAGTGAGATAAAAATTAATTATGTTTTTCTAATATGCGAAATATGATCAAATGATTGTTTAAAAAGGTTTTACGATTTTTAAATATGTTACATTGTTAGCTAATTATGTATTTAGTGTAATTTTGATGTACTGACAATATAAAAGTGTTTTACATTATCATCCAATCAAAATCTTTTATTTGAATAATTTTTCAAGTATTGAGTTAGAAAATTGACTATCATAACTAATATGACAATATATTACCAGATCATTGTATAAAATTTTTTTACCTTATTCTTGCATAAAAATTAAATCCTTATATATTGTCTTATATATAAAATTTTAAAAATGATAAAATAATAATGAAAATACTTTTAAAGCAATGATATATGATTAAATAATAATATAAATTTCTTTTAATCTTTTTATATTGTCACCTAATTAAAATTTCTCATCTGCATGAGGGTTGAAACAATGAGATTAAAATCAAATTTATTTTATTGACATGATAATACATGATTAAATTATTGCATAAAAATATTTTACACAAATAAAAATCAAACTCTAATTATTGTAATTATCCAAAAAAGTTATGTAAATTTGCACCTATATTAAATATGATACTGTACATATTCATATTTCATCTATATTATCTATTATTAGATAAGATATATACCCAAATGAGGATCATACTCCAATTAATCGCATATGTGAATATGAGTTGACACGAATAACACTCTCCGGTTGTCGGTTGGTGCAACCCAACCGAGGATTCACAATGGGCCAGACCTCACTGGTGAATATTCTCCATCTCGGCCCAACATGGCCCAATATCATTCTCGTCTAAAACTGGCCAACACGGTGCCGCGTCATGTCGCGTCATGTCGAGTGCGCTGATTCGGATTTACAACCGAACGGAATCAAATCCGCGGCTCTTTTTTTTTTTTTTTTCCTTCTTTTCGGCGTCTTCTCTCGTTTTTCTATGGGAAGAAAAAAAATTGGGATCAACAGAGGAAAAGGAGAGAGAAGCCTAACGAGAAAGTGTGAGAATTTGGAAAAGAAATTAACATAAGAGACATTGTTCATTTTTTACGTGTTTGGATGGCGGGAAAATTTGGTGGTGATCGGAAATCCGGATTGTTTGAATGCGATTTTTTTTTTTTTGGATGTGTGTTGGTTTGAGAAATGAAGGACGAAGAAGCAGGTGATGATCGAGAGAAAGAGAAAGTGCAAGATATTAAGCTTTGGGGAGTTTTCCTCTTCGGTCTAATTGGCGCAACCGCTTCTAAATTCGCCGTGAGTTCTCCTCATACTTTCATCTTTTATTTATTTATTTATTTTCTCTTGGATTATGTTCCTTGGCTTGTTTCAATGTTTCTGATAGATATTGGGGTTTGAATTTTGAAATGATCGATGTGATTGAGCTCGGATCAGTTGCAGCTCGCATTATCAGTTTTTTTGTGTTTTTTTTGGTTGATTCGGTAGTTATCATCTTGGAAGAGAAAATTATGTGCTTGCTGTTTTTGGTCATGAAATAATGCTGCAATCGGTCATGGTTAAACGTTTTTGTCAATTTGGGCCTTCTGAATTTGTGAATTTTAAGGGGTTATTCTCTTTGTATCTGTTATGTTAAGAGTATAAACTCATTGATGTGTCTCTATCCATCGATTTAATTCATTCATGTGTCTCTATCCATCCATTTAAGCTTTTGAGAAAAATAGTTTCATGATATAATATCAGATCTTCCATGACCAAACAGTCAGGGGTTCAATCCTTGTTATCCCCCATTATGACATGAGACATTATGTCCAAGTTTAAGCCCAAAAAAATGTATTCGTATAAGGAAGCGTGTTAGAATATAAAATTACTTTTGTGTCTCTACCCGTTAACTTCAGCTTTTGGAAGAAATGCTTTTATGAGATGTTAGATAAGAAGGTTAAGTGGTGGGTTTATGACAAGTATTGTTTGCTTGAGAACAAACAGAGAAAATCAACTAGGAATTTCTGCATATCCTGTTTTTTTTTGGGTCGTCAAATTTTGCATAGCTTGAAGCAAGTGTAGTTGCTCTTTTATGTTGGAGAGGAAAAATATGGGTTGTATATGTTCCTGCTAGCAAAGGATCATTTGGATTGCGGTTAAACCCATAATTGTTAACAGCGGATGGCAGCTCATGGTGGTCCGCCAATAACCCAAAAATTTTTTCGTTTAATGTTTTCATGTTTTTTTGTTTTGTCCCAAAATTCTTCCAAGTTTTTTCTTTTTGTAATTTTCAATTATGTTTGATCTACAAGCAAGAGATTCACACGAATGACAGTGAAACTGATCAATGATCATGCATGCTATTACTGAATTCATTCTATGTTGATAGATATTAGGGCTGGTATAATCATTATTATTCTACTCGCATCAGTTACAACTTCACATTATCAGTCCTTTTTTTTTTTTTCGCTGATTCAGTAATTTTGCTTATAAGAGGAAAAAATTTTCTGAATTTGCCAAAATCGTTTCATTTTTCCGATGCAGAAAAACACTTTTACATAATTATTCAGGATGTGTTTGTTTCATAATTTTTAAAAAGTAATTATGAAACTTAAATTTTATAGAGAAATTTGGATGGGATTTTCTAGATTGAAAATAACTCCCTTTTCACAAAAAAAAAAAAACATTTTGTATATTTGGATAATTTTTAAAAAATAATTCGAATATAAATAAAATCAATTTTAAGCTTTTTTAGCTATATATAAGAGTTAAGTATGATAAGGAAAAACTAAAAATTGAATTTTTTTTTTCGAGATTTTGATTATGTTTTAAAAATCATCCAAATATGCAAAATGATTTTTTTTAATAAAAGAAGTTATTTTCACCTAAAAAAATCAATCCAAATGCCCCCTGAATCATTTATTACAAATCAGCCAAAATGTTTGACCTTCGTTATTAGTATTTCAAAAAGGAACACATTTACTAGCATATCATTGTAAAATTCTCAATAACAGCATATCAAAATTAATCTCTTTTTGTAATATTATGTTCTTTGTATGATATACTTCTTGGTCTTACGTTTTATGTGATTTTTTCTGTGTGAAAATTCCAATTTATTTTTATTTTCAACTATATTTTGAACTACATGGATGAGATCATGAGATTAGCGTGAATCACATTGAAACTGATCATGTGTAGTTGTGGACTATTGTTGAACTCTTTGTAGCTGTCCAGGTCGCATTCATCGTGGAAAGGAGGGAGTGGCAGTTCTTTCCGATCAGCTTTTCAAGAAGAAGCATGGAAGAGGTACAACAAGCGATTGCAAGAGCAGTACGAGGAGGAGATGGAGAGGGTGGTGAGTTCTGTGTCACGTACTACTATACTTCTATTACTATTTGTTTAGAAATACACCTAGTGTTCTTAAAATTTTGAGATGGGAAGATCAAATATATTTGCTGTAAGCTCTGATAAGGGTGAATCTGAATCATAATATTTGTGAGAAAACAGACTTTACAGCAATTTGACTGCAATAAGCCATAAAGAGATGTAATTTTTAGCTTGCTTAGACGTTTAACTGGTTGGTTAATTGTTGGCACTTTAGCTTGAGCCTAGGTAATTTTCTTTTCTGCTGTCTGTAGGAACGAATAAAGCGTATGCAAAGTGTGTTTAACAGAGAAAGGAATAAGTATAGAAAAAGCTATGAAAACTGGAGGGAAAGTGGTCCTGGTGCATACCATCAGCATTTCAAGAGAGATGATTGGTACTGGAAGGCTGAAGCATCCTTTAGAGACCAGAGGACTAATTATCGAGACACTCCAAGGGAGAGTGGATACTATTCATCATCGCATCATTACTCAGTTTTGGGTCTTGACAGGTACACGCAGAAGTCAAGCATGTTATTGGTTATCCATTACCTTATATCAGCAGCAATTATGGGCCTGCTTGTTTTACATTTAGTTGGAATGATAAAGGAGAAAAATTTCTTTCCAGGACATTTTTTATAGGGTATTTTTTCTACTTCCATCAAACGTACTTTTTTGCCTCTTAAATTTTAATCTAAATGAGCACTATATCAGAATGCTGTTATACCTCCAGAATAGTGTTTGAGGTGGCTTGGCTGTGATGTGGTTTGATAGAAATATTCTCTGTTTACTTATTTAACCTTAGAAAGCACAATACAGCTCCATATTGTTAAGAATAAGAGGATTGTTTTGAGAGGAAGAAAATGTCTAATAACTGGAATTTGAAGTGAAGGTATTATATGATACATCTGGAGGGTCAGTAATGACATATTTCATTTGAAGGAACATATGATTATGACCCATTAAAGGCATCTGTTGATAGTTGAAAAGCTATTGTTGTGAATGGAATGCATGAATTTTGTACCATCTGCACAAAAAGTTAGCATGCTTGCTTTGGGTCCATGATTAGCCATTAATTGTTATCCTTCTTTTGCTGAACCTTAGGTTTAGAGCAACACCATATACAGATGCTGAGATTAAGGTAATTCTCTTGTCATAATCTTTACATATAACTGAATGTTTGCTAATTATATGCATCAAACTTGTCTTGATAGAGCGATTTATGATGACAGTGGTTTGTCTAATTTTCCTTTAAACCTCAGTAGTACATGGCTAGGATTGTTGATTTGTTTAACATCCTTTGGTGGATGGTGTGTTTACAAGGTGTTAGGATATTTTTTTAATTAATGGAACAGAATGGAACTAGTAGGAATGGACCAGAAAGAGAAGAGAAGAAATAGAGCCAAGATACTTTTTCTTCTTTGTTTGGGAGATTAATAAGGGAAAGAAGTGGAATTTCATTAATCTTGTTTAAAGATTCTGTTATAAAGGAATTAAAATGATAGTTTATATAGTTTAGATGTTATAATTTCTAATTCCCTTCAGTAATGGCTTTTGAGGGGGAAATTTCCTTCCTATGTATATTTAAACTCCCAAATAAAATAAACTATTCACTTTCTCCTCATTTCCATTCCATTTCTCCTATTACTTGCCATCCAAACTTATTTATTTCTTAAACAAGTAGTTTCATTTTTTGTTGGAAATTAGTAAAATCATATGAAAAATAATGATCTATGCTTGAGGAAAATTATAAGCAGGCCATAATTTATGTTTACATTATGATTAATCTTAGGGTAAATTACATTCGCCTCCCCTGAGGTTTGCTGAAATATAATAGACACCCTCTTTATTTGTCCACCTAACATTTACCTCCCCCCATCTAAATGAAAACAAACGGAACTAATCACTGTTAATGGAAAAGGATCTCGGTTGGAAGAAAGTGGAGTACGTTCGAGAGGAATTAGAGCTAGGCCAGAGGAGGAGGATCTCGGTTGAGAGAAAGTGAAGCTCGTCTTAGAGGAAATAGAGCTCGACCAAAGGAGGAAGAGCTCAGTTGACAAATGGTGGAGATTAACAGGCATATGATGAAGGTTAATGAGATGGCAACGAAGCTCGACCGCGAGGTGATGAGATCAACCAGATATGGCAATTAAGGTGGACCAAGAGGAGGGCAGAGCTTAGAGATGGCAACGAACAGTTACTGTTAAAATATATACCCTATTTAACATCACTAATGGTTACTATTATCAGGGAAGGTCAGTATAAGCTTTTGCAAATCTCAAGGATCTGTGCTACAAAGCTTGAAAATAGAGGGGGTATCTATTACATTTCAGCTAACCTCAGGAAAGGTGAATGTAATTTACTATTAATCTTATAATAGCCTTTCATAGGGTGCCATTAGGAGTACTGAAAATGTCCTAGACAATAAAGGAGTTCATATCGGACATATTAAAATTATAAACGTTCTCATACAGAAAAGTTCCAAACTCTAAAAATGATATCATGCGCTTCAAAACAAGATATACCAAAAATAATATGCGTGAAATATGTACAACAAAAGAGGTAACAGCAAACAAACAATAAGTAATTGGACAAAAATACATAGCTGGACACAGCAATGGTGTTGTAGAAGAATTTTATGTAACAATAGATTTGCAGCACCCTCCCCTTTGAGGGTATACCTTTCTTCTACCTTGGTTTTAGACGTACTTACCATATGTACATTATTGCTCATTCTGTTATCTATATAGTTTTTCTAGGTTTTAATTTCATTTTATAAGTATTTATCTTGTCTCTTTTGTAGATAGCATTTAGGGCCAAGGCAAAGCAGTATCATCCTGATCAGAACCAGGATAATAGAGGTAGCTCTTGATTAATTATCATTAAAATATTGTAATCTCTAACCATGGCGTTATTACTTACACAATCATGGATGTGAAATTGTGACAGAGGCTGCTGAGGCCAAATTCAAAGAAGTAATGTGTTCATATGAGGCCATTCAAAAGGAAAGGAAGAACCAGAATCTGTAATTGCGTAACTTCGCCTGACAGTCCTGGGATCTAGAAGGATATATGAGGTATTCGGAATAAGTTCCTCGTAACTTAATAGAATTTTACCATCCAGCTTAAATACGATTCTGCTGAGAGTAAAGTTTGGCAATTATTATGTTGCATATATGTACCTAATATAGATATAGATAAACGTTGTTGTATTTCTAAAGGCTGTTACCCTTCGATGCATTGCTTTTTTTTTTTTGGGAATTCATAGAAAAGATATGTATTTAATTAAATAGCATTCCATTATTTCACCTTGACGGCCAAAGTCTCTGTAATATGGATTCAATAGATTATTGAGTTATTTTTTATTTTTCACAGTAAAAGTGTAAACCCTAAACCTTAATTGTAGTGTATTTTCACTTAGGAGTTTCGAATTTGAAGTGCTTAATTTATGTTTTCGCTTTTTTTCTTTAAATAACCAATAAATTGATGAATTACCTCGAACGGATTTTTTTTTTTTTTTTGGTTTACACACCATCGGAAGGTTTAGCTCTATTTCTTCTTAATCAACTGACGTAATTAGATTCCCTATTACAGCATAGGTGATAGACGGCTAAAAAAGTGTATATATATCATGCATAAAAGACAAAATCATGTCCTTTCTGGTAAACTTCTCTTGTGTGCTCTTTTAAGAGGAAGCTTGACTGCATCTATGCGTCTTGAAAACAGTTGGAATTCAGTTGGAGTATTATCTTTTGGTCGATGTTGAAGTAAAATTTCTTGAACCGATGATCTGGACATCATTCTAAACACTTTGGAAATGTTAAAATAACCGATGTTTTTTAGTTATATTTGTGGTAAATGTGACATGGTAATTAATAATAAATTTGACAATTTTCATTAAATTTATCGGCAAGACAATTGAAATCCTCATATATTAATACATAATTCCCAATATTTTCTATAAACAAATTCTCGGATAGTGCAACTAAATTTCTTGATTATTTAAGCAATTAGGATTGACCTAGCAATAAAGAGTTTAAATATTATATATGATATTTTATATTCAAATATCATAGTGATAAATATAATTTCCGAACTACTTAAAGAAAAAATTCCTTAATTATTTACATGTGGTTCTTAAACGCTCCCGCAGTATCTAAAAAACTTGTATCCAGCCCATATCTGTACTGTTTCAATTGTGTGCACAGTGCACACCACTGTACCGACAATGACAGCCCCTTGTCCCCTTCCCCCCTTTTGTTTTTTTGGTAATGACCGTTGCTCGGTTTGTCTTTGAGAATAACACAATATTATAATCTAAATTTATTTTCAAAATATGCTTTTGATATTTTAACAGAATAATTTTTATCTAAAGACAGTGGAAAATATTACGTTATCAGCTAATAGAAATACAAAGAATTGTTAAATTATAATGATTATTGGGTAGTTACAGAGATTTAATTTAAAAAGACTTGGCTATTTCCTAAATTATAAGTGCACGTAAATTTTTTTAATATGTTATCGTCTTTTTCTTCTAAACAATTTTAGATTGGGTAATAAAAGATCAAATCTTTAAACAAATAATGAAGAAAATTTGGACGTGTGATATGCATAGATATCATTCACTGAAAATGTTGGAAATTCCAGCGAAGGAGTTTTCTTTTTCGAGTATATCAAAATATCAAAGATAATGAAATTTGAACATATGATTTGATACATACTACACAAGTCACACAATTCTAGTAACTTATGCAGGGATTCATTTAGACACTGGAAACAAATTAACAGTTTTTAGAGCAAATACCCAAATTAATCCCTGATAATTTCTTTGATAGACAAATTGATCCCTAATAATTATAAATACCCAAATTGATCCCTCACAATTATAAAAATAGGACACTATATGTCCCAACCGGCCTGTCTAGGTTCGACCGGGAGGCAGAGATAAAAAAAAAAACCTCAGCTAAGAGAAGGCAGAGCTCATCTGAAAGGAAATAAATCTCAACCAAGAGAAGACGAAACTTGTCTGAGAGGAAATAGAGCTCGGAAGACAGGTGATTAAGTTCTGTCACATGCCTATCAGTCTCGGCCACTTGTCAACCGAGCACCACCTAGTTCTAGCCGAGCTCTATTTCCTTTTAAACGAGTTTCACCTTCTCTCAGCCAAACTATTTTTCATCTCTGCCTCCTGGTCAAGTCTTAACATGCCGATCAGAGACCTATAGCGTCCTATTTTTACAATTGTGATAGACCAATTTGGGTGTTTACAATTGTTATGGACTAATTTGGGTATTGAAGCAGACTATTAATTTGCTCCACATTTATGTCATTTATTTGGTAAGATTGATTTTGCTTCGTTTTTGTTGTAGACATTGAAGTAATCACTCAGGTATTGTCACAATGTTGAAAGAGTTATGGTATATCATATTTGAACTTTAAGGTCATGTTACAATGCAAAATTGCAGATGATTATCAGAAATTTTTTATAGAAAACAAAGGCAGTTGTTGAATGATATACAGTGATAAAATTTGACAAATAAATTTGGACAAATATTCTGGCTCGCATACTTGTTTTTAAGTCAAATCCTGATAAGTTTATAATGATTATATATCTTAGATAAAAAAAATAACGATTATATATCAATATTCGATTCATTTTGTTGAATGCTAAAGATAGTTTGCGCACCTGGTGTTGGTTGTCATTTTGGTTCAAGAGTCAAGACCACAGATTTAAAGTAGCAAGAGGGTGCTACTTGCACTTTGAGAATTGCATGTTACGCACTAGAGAAGCCAAAATGTTTACAGATCTAATCATTGAAAAATCAACCTTCCCTCAAATTCCACGGAATTAAGGATCATAGCTAGCTCATGTTTGAAAGCACTTGATATTTCAAAATTTATTTACTGCGACACTCACTATCGTGCAGGCGGCGGAGCTCTGTAATATGCTGGAACAGTTGCAGGGAAAAACATCTGACGAACCCCTTCTGCTTTGATTATGGGCAAGATGATTCCAGATGCACTCTAACAAAAAATAAATTTGTTTTTAAAGGGTTTGATTTCGCTGGGATTTACTAAGAAGCGAAAAAAACCGAATGAAAACATAGAAAATATTAAGAAAAATGCTTACAGAGATTAATCGAGCTCCAATCCAGAGCCTCTTAGGTGAAGGGAAGGGAAATATTAAACGGCCAACACCATATATTGCAACAGCAAAGAAATGAAGAACCAAGCTCAAAGGACGAGGGTTTAATCCCGAGAGTAGAGAGACTGGTCCTTGGGAGAATAGGCCTCCTAGGCTCAGATAATCAAAGCAAGCTTGGCGCATTTCCTTCCTTGCCTGATCAGGAGATGCACAAAAGACCTTGTAAAGGGCTCCTGCTAATGTATTTATGGTGGATGCCACAGGCTGCAAATTGAAAGACCAAACGTTAGCTTGCTAAGCACTAATGAGTTAAGTGAGGTCAACATTGTTGCATCAAAGGCATTCTCCTCCATCTTGTTTAAAAGTAAAGATTAGATTATAAGCATGTTTGGTATCAATTTTCATTTTCTATTTTTACTATGTGTCTCTCTTTTGTTTTCAAAATTTTGTGAAGGAGACCGTGAAAACAATGAAAGCAAGAAATATGTTGTCTGTTTTCATTGTATTTCCTATTTTCGTCATTTTCTTGACTTATTCTAAAATGAAAATGAATACTGAAACCAATCAGCGACTCACTTAATGCTTATTATTCATTTGCATTGGCAATTCAGTCCAAAAAGAAAGACAAGATTACCTTACGCAAGGTGTAAAAGGATTCAAGGTACTTGCAAAGTGTGGGTGCATCATTCAGGTCACGCAAGGGCCTGAGAAGGTTTCTCAGCACCACAATATCAGACAATGCCACAGTCATTCCGCCCCCTGTTAGAGGATGCCTCATGTTGAATGCATCTCCCATGAGAAGGGCTCCAGGAGTAGGATGAGGATCTGCTGGCATGCTTCTGTTTGGCATTGTCCTTATGTTGCCTTTGTCCACGGCAGCTATGAAGGCATCATAAAGCTCGGGGGGGATCTGCAAGAATTTGCCCCTTGATCATCATCTAGGACTAAATAAATGAGTGCTAACAAAATTCTACTCTCAATGAAAGGGTATTCACATGGCAAGGTTAAAATGAAAATAATCAAAATGACAAATTACATTGACCTCCCCTGAAATTTGTGAAATTCACCCCAGCTCCCTTTTATTTGTAAAATTTGTTTTGAAAGTCTCTGAGTTTTTAAAATCATTACATTAACCTTATTTGAATTTGTAAAATCATTACATTGCCCTCCCTTCCATTTGCATATTAAACAATGCGTGTTCATGTGAGGTCGTTGTCTCCTAGATAAATAAACGGGTGCCGGAGTGAATTTTGTTAAACTTCAGGGAATGTTAGTATAATTTGTCCTAATCAAAACATAGAACTTAAGAGCATACCTGTGGAGCCACCACTGTCTTCAAATAGTTTGCCATTTCACCGCTTGAAATAGAAGGAACCTTCTGACCAGGCACATCAACCAGACAGCGAACCTCTGTACTGCTTATCGGATAGAATAGAACTGGCGAAGGATCTCCCAGTATGACATGGCCATGATTTGCATAAGGAAGTTCACAATTCTCCAAAACTAAGCCGACAAAACAAGAGGGAATGTCTACCTGCAAATAAAGCATTATAAAATATTAATGATCAATTGTAACCCAAAAAATATATATTTATTAATGATCAATAAACAATAATTCAACAGACAGCTCCTTCTTTCAAGAATGACGGAACAACAACCTTTTAAGAATAAAAAAGAAAAGAAAAGAAAAGGAAAAACTTATGAGCAAAAATGATAATTTATAGAAAGTATGTTGTTTTTTTCATAGGAAGAGGTTGGCCAACTTGACCATGGATACTCCTTGACAGCATTAGGCTGAAAGGAATTCTCACCTTAGGATTACAAAGGGAACGACGCAAGTTTGAGAAACAGCCATCACAAACGATGGTAAGAGGAGCATAAGCTTTCAATTCTTGGCCATCTTTAGTCTTGTATTGCACGCCTTTAATTGTTCCTTTGTCTTCCAGTAGGGATGTGACTGTTCCTTGCTCCAATCGTACACTGCAGAATATTTTGAGGGAAAAAAAAAAAAGAAAGGCGCTCGGTAGAAGAACGAAAATTATACGTTTAAGTTGTCAAATATCATTTGTGAATTGCATTAGGAGAATTTATATAATTATATCACTAGGCTATCTAAATCATATGATCAAATACTGGGAACCAGAAGCTAATAGCATAATAATTTCCAACCAAATTACTTTGATTCAATCAAAATTAATTTTTTTTAATAAAAGAAGAATAATATTAAGAATAAAAAGTAAAAGAAGACGAGATCCTCTATACAAGAACCAAAGCGAGCTAGAGAAAAACTATAAATGAAGCATATTTACATCTGATTAAATTATCTAACCAAATCAACGCAAATGACATCTATGTGAAACAAAGGAACTGAGATCAAATTTTACAGTTACTGCAAGTCGGGGTGAAAAAGGATGGAAATTTTCATGTATGAGCTTCATAGAAAATTTCCAGCTCTTTTCTACCCGCAACCAAACACATCCTAAATGTAGTCATAGGCAGTTGCAACCCCGTAGCAAGTCAAACTTTATATATAACAAACAAGAACTAGTGAAGGAAGAGACACATAACACAAGCATAGACTATACACCCCACAAAGGAAGAAATCAATACTTGGGAAGGGTAGCAGCCTTCTCCCGCATCCTCTGAATGAAACGCCCATTGTGGAAGCTTCTGCCAGAGATATCCGAGTGAAACTTCTCCAAGGGATAAGAGAGACGCGTGTTTCTTCCATCCTTGAAAAGCGCATAACCAAACACTCGCTGGGAATCAATTTCCTCCACACAATCTGCACTTAAACACACGACAGATCATTCAGTAAGCAAGTCTTCCTCCAACAGAGTAAATCTGCAAAAATTCTCTTACGCCTATTTTCCACCAATATCTAAGTACAACTACAATAAAGACAAGCAAATCACATCGTTGAAAATTCGAGCAGCGCGAACCTTCAAGTCCCAGCTCAAGTAATTTGAGATAGCCCCCGGGTTGTAGCAACTCTCCAACAATACGGTCAGGCTCGCTCAGATCTCTTTCAATTACATGCACTCGTCGTCCATCCTGTACCAGACAACAGTTATTTTGGAAAAAAAGAAAAAATTATTTTGAGAAAAAAAAATCATGAGATAATTGTTTAGAACAAATTATTTTGAGAAATAATTGTTTTTAGGTCAAAAGTATTCAAAATATGTTTGGAAAAAGATGATTTTGCGATATAATTACTTTTTTTCACTTCAAAAGTATTCAAGGTATGTTTGGAAAAAAAATATTTTAGGGTATATTTGTTTTAGGAAAAAAAGATGTGTCAAACAATTTCTAAACGGTGATTAATTCCCTCTATGTATAGAACTTGAGTAGAGCTCACAGATGCAGGTCTCGCCGCCTAAGACCATCAAATTCTCTATAAACACACTGTCAGAAATTAACCTACTTAGGAAGCTGAGGTCGACTATCAGCTATACTAGGCCTCCTGATTCTTTAAATGTAAATGTGTTGTATTTAGTTATTTTAAAAAAAAAAAGTGCTGAACTTAAAGAAATTAATTCAAAGTTTCAAACACAGACTCAATACAGATAAATCTCTAGATACATCTCTATTGGAAAAATAGTATTCAACTTTACCAGTTAAGAATCTGCGGTCAGAGTTTTAAAAAAAAAATTACATTAAAAAATCGTCAAATTAATTCTTGAAATATTCAGTTTTAACCATATTAATAAATACAAAATGATGAAATTATTCTTGAGATTTTTTCCAATGTATAATTCGTCATTGAAATTATCAAATTAATCCTCAAGATTAATTAATATACAGAAATTACGATCCTAATCAGCTAAACTGAAGGACGAAATTCACATTCAAGCATACCAATGCTATACCTATATCTGATCTAAAAAGATAATAATAATAATAATATATTTTTAAAAAAAATTAATCTACTGCCAAATATGCCTTAACAACAGCAATAAATCAATAACAAACAATTTATGATACACGGCAAAGCACCCTTCTCCAATAAGTATCAACAGCTAGCTTTCTCGTTATTTTGAAAAATCTTATAAACAGTTCGAAACAAAGCCATAATAACAACAATAATATTTCATTATCACGAATCACGGCCAAGTGAAAAACGCATCAATAACGAAACATGCTACAATGAAAATTTGAAGCGAAAACTTTTATGGCATATTTAATTTCTGTTTTTATTTATTATTTCTACTTTTTTTTTTTAAGAAACAGATCAAAAATTGAAAACTGCAATGGAACATATCTCAATATTTTTTCTACCTTGCCGAGAGTGTGAGCCAGAGCGGAGCCAGCGACGCCAGCTCCGACGATGATGACGTCAGCGTCACCGTCGCCGTCGCGGTTTCGGTTCTCCGATCCCCGTTCTCCGGCGGCGGTGGTCACGTTCTCCGCTCGCCGGACCTCGTTATCCGGCGAAGCGAGACGGCGGATGTTTCCTCCGGCGAAGGCGAGGCTGTAGAGCGCGAAGAGGCTGAGAACGGAGCACAGGATCCAAGCGAGGACGTACGGATCCTCCATTTTCGGGGAATGCGAATCGGAGGAATCTCGCCGGAGAGAAAAAAACAGACGGCGGCGGCGACGACGGACGAGGAGGAGGTGGTGGTGGTTCTCTCGCTCGCTCTGGTCTCTCTCTCTCTCTCTCTCTGCGTTCGTGCTTAGCTGGCAAATGAGCTAGCTTGGAACGTGTCTGGACTCTGTTTGTTGTGAGTTGTATCGGAAAATGAAAATGAACGAAGGGATGCGCGTTTTATAGGGGCATGCTTGCGGTGCTAGCAATCGTTGGTTATCACCGCGACGAGCGCCTCCACTTGAAAATAAATAGATAAATAAATAAATAATAAAAAGATTAAAAGAAAAATAAAGATAAAATGTTTACGCAATTTTATGATCAAAGACAAATTACATTTGGTGTAATCTGGTCGCGTTAATTTCAATTTTAGTGAAAAAAGAAAAATCGAATCAATTAAAACTGATTGGATAAGTTAGGTTTGGATGTAAGGAACTTTTTTTTTTTATCAATCTCGAATTGAATCAACTAGATTAACTTAAGTTTAATTTTAATGGATTGATTATGTAAAGAAATTTACATAGTTATGCTTATAAAATCTCTTTATTTATATAACTTTTTATTTTTCTTGTTTTCAAGAGTATCCCCTCATCAAGATTGAGGACTTTATGTTTAAAGGACAAGAATTTCTTTGACTCAAATAAATATCTCGTTGGTCGCATAAGTTTTTAAGTAATGAGACAAAAGCAAATCATTTTTATTAATATGATAATATATCATTATATGATTGTAAATCAAAATTAAATCATAGCCATATGAAAAAAAAAAGAAATTAAATCCTATCAACATCGATCAAACCCTTCCACATGCCCGGTCAAAGCCCATCTTCATTTATTAGGAACAAAATTTTATACATGATCATGTTATTATGTGAAATTTTTAAGTAGTTTTCTTTTTCAAAAATAATAGATTCATAATTTAAATTTATGATATTAAAATTTTTTTGATTTTGATGGATTATTATCTAATCAAATTCTTTTAGTTTTATGACTTTTAAAATAAGTAAGTATAAAAATCAATCATATTTATTGATATAACAATATAATAAAAAAAGGGGATCACTCCGGTATCCTATAAAATTCATGAGTACCAATACCTTTTAGATAACTTGTGACTGAAAGTTTACCATGTGTCCCACTAACTAAATCAATTAATATTTTAAATGCTCATGATTAAATTATAACTATTGAATTTAAAAGGGTACCAGTACCCTTGGGGTGCCAAAGCAAAAACCTAAAAAAAATTAATACTATTACTACATTAAAATAAAATTGTCTAGCAAAAAAATTAAAATTAAATTCTAATCAATACTAGCTTTTTATTTTTGACGTGAACAACATTAGCTTTTTAAGTAGTTTGATAGATTGAACATGTATAATATGTGTGTCACGACTTAAGACATGGCCAAACGCGTGAGGAATCCTCATTCCCACGTAAGCCTCGTGATTTCTGAGTCCCTCTATATGCGTAATTTAATATGAAATCCTTTTCCAAAACATAAATTCATCATAAATACTTTCATAATCAAACTCTAGTATATATCTCTGATACAAGACACACGAGTTGCTCTTAATACAAAATAAACTATAGAACTCATAACCATGAAAATACAAAATATTCGTGATTAAAATATGTCAGTCTATCTCTATGGTCCGGGACCCTGCCCGTCATGCACACTGGAGCACTCTATCTTTAAACAGAATATCAAAAGTACTTTACTCACAAAGTGAAGCTCACCAACTGGGAAATCTCTATTGCGGGGGAGGAGATGGAAGAGAAGAATCCGCAGCGTCTATTGCACCTGTAATGGAGGAAGAGAGAGGAGTGAGTTTCATCTAAAACTCAGTGAGTAAGTCCTCACCCATAACCCTCTCATGGGACAATCAAGGGAAATAATAATAATATATATATTCATCAAACCAGTTAATGCAATAACTCTCAAGTTCATATTCTTAGGAATAACAAATAGTTCTGAAATCAATATTCTGTAGAAATCATAAACCACAGTATGCTAACAAAGAAACAGGAATCTCTGGTTATGCCCAATTCATGTATAACAAATATCCGGTTATGCATAGCATAACAAAGTCTCTAATATCTGGGGTACCTAACTAGGTCTCATTCGTTATTTCTCTGACCCTAAGGCGACTTGGTATACCAAGGTTAACGGAATAACTGTCATTAACTCACAGTCTGTTTCTTTATAGCTACTGTCCAGTTCAATCAGAAATCTAAATCTTTTCTCTATATCTCATAAATCTTCTACCCTAGAGTTCATAAGCTCTAGCATATACATATTCTCTATTCTGGAAATCATCATAATGTTTCACAAAGCTCTATATATAATTATATCCATACTCTAGCTCTTTAATAAAAATCACTTTAACAATAATGGTCCCATGAGTTTTCAAAAAAACATATATCTCATGTTATAATTTATTGAAATTAACTCTAATGATCAACATAAGGATCATAGGATCTAAACCCACTCACCGTTTAAAGCCGGGAGTATGTGGGCCCCACCAACTTGACCTGAAGAGTTTGGAATGGCACCAACAACTGCCATGGAGCAACCATAACTCTAGATTAATATCTAAAAATCTCTAGAGAGCTCTATTCTAACTCTACTAAAATTGGGGAAACACTCCCACTTGACAAAAATGAGAAAAATAATCGGTCCAAAACCAAGATTATGAAGAAATAAAGACATAATCTAATAACATGAACTTACCTTGAACCTTGGAATGATGGATTGGAGTGAATTTGAGAGAAAGAGAGAAAAATGGAAGGGGAAGGGGTTCTGATCTTCGAAAATGAGGGAGGAAGAGAGTGGGGAGGATTTATACTCTCAGTAAGTGAAACGACGCTGCTCGCATCTTGCTTTTGGTCCATCGACACCTTCGACCGCTATAGCAGTCTAGCTACTTGCGGCTGATACACTTATGACCGCTATAGCGGTACCCAGACCCAAAACTACCATGCTGCACACGCTGTGACCTCTGTTAGCACCTCTAGGTGCTCCGGGCATTTGGGTTGTCTCACTATTCACTTATTTACATTTCTTAATTTTAAGTTAATGTCCATTAACTTTAAAACATAAATGTAAATAAGAAAGTACCCCCCATTTGGATTCAAATAAAATATCACAAAAATCAAAACTCCATCAAATCAGAATCCAAATTTTGAGTTTTAGTTCAAATCCGAAAATTTCTGAGATTTTCTAAACTTGTGGGTTAACAACGAAACATTTGCAGGTTTCATAAAATTCACTAAAAATCACTCTTCAACTTCTTTTCCCTCAAGGAACAATTACCGGGACTTTTGATTCCAAGAATATGGTTCCATCATATAGCCTTCCAAGAAAGTGTAGGATCCAGACTTAGTAAAATTCAGGACCCGACAGTGGTTCCCAGGGAATCCTTGAGGCTATATAGAACCTTATTGCTGACTCGTGTACCTCGGGTATCACAATGTGCTAAGTTTGGTAGAAAATATTTTAAAGGATAAAGTATATAATTTTCATTATCATGGAATAAAATAATAATTTAAATTTTTTTCAAATGTAAACATTTATATGATAATTTACATATGTTACAATTATTAACAACATGAAGGGTATCGTTACCTATAAGGTATCGAAGCGAAGACCTATATTTTAATGTATATAATATGCTTCTCATAAAAGTCATTATGATTGATATATTGGTGGGGATTTGCGTAATATACATGAGATTCTAAGTTCAATCTCTATTTCTTTTCATGGTATTCACTGTCCAACGCAATAACTATACCATTCATGTATTGTGGGCCGATTTAAACATATTGGTCTCAACATAGATGCTAACATCATTTACTTAGCACATAATATAAATGACTGCTCAGGACAATTGCTACTTTAATTTGCCTTGGTCCTTGACCTATAGTGGCTTATTCCACTCTTGGTAATGGACTACTTTTCAGGACTGAACTCATTTATATACATGATTCTTGAATTTACTTTCTCTAATCCACACATAGATCTATCTATTCTCAATCAGTTCTACTTTTTCCGAGTCAATTCAAGGGTTGTCAGATTTACTTTTCTTGATTGATCGGATTTACTTTCTCCGAGTCAACTATTTCTCTCATATAGATGCAATTGTAAAAAATATTGACAATTTTATGCACATACATCATCAACAAGCTTATCACAATCATATATGTATTAGCATCAATTTCTGATCTTCTTAATGCATCAAGCATACATATCCCTCATGATCTTAAACTTCTTTTCATATAGGAGCATTTAACATGAGTATTCACATTTACATATGTGTAACATCATCACTAAATCACATAGCATAAATGAGATCAAATTATAATCATTCCATCATATTTTCAGCTAGTTTAGTGTGTTGTCTTGATTTTCAGTTTCAAAAAAAATTATGGATCTACTACTAAATCTCATCAAAACAGAGCAACATAAATTTTCAGAGATAATTCATCATATCTATGAGATCTTGTAAAAATTTCAAAGAAAAATAAGGTTTTTAACTATATTAACAAAATTCTACAAATTCGGAGGTCAGAAACTGTTTATTTACATCTAACAACCAATGTTCCCAATTTTCTTATTCTATCAAATGAATATATAAAATCTAAAAAAATTTAGGGTTGGACTTCAAAATGTCATCAAGACCTTACAAAATTTTCAAGTTGAAATTTGATCATTTGGTATAGCAACAAAATTAGATAAATTTAGTGTTTCAGAATTAACTATTTAGGCAAAAACCCTAATCAACTTGGTTCTTGAATTTTTAAAAATAGCAAAAGTACTCAAAATGACTCAAGAAAAATAATGGAGTCATCTCAATAGTTACTCCATCATATGAAAATTTTATCTCAAGATAAAGTCTCTAACTGAGTCAGAGAAATCAAATAATTTCACCTGCTTGCTTAAAACCAAGAATTTCAGCAATAGAGTTCACAACTTATTTTGACAAAAAAAATTATAACATCATCCAATCATTCTACCCAATTAGATACATGAATACCTGTGTATGAACATTCACATCAACCAAAGATTTCTAGCTAGATCATTTAGATAATTTCAAAACAAATTTTGAAAAGAAAGAAGTTAAGAAAATCCTACTTGGCTCTTGCAAGTTTTAATTCTTGTTCTTGGCTTTCTTTTAGAGTTTCTACACCCAATCTTTGATTCAATCCACTCAAACCCTCCTTTAGTAGCAGGACAACAGTTAACTTGATGCTAAGATGAAATAAGGAGCCTTTAGAGAAGGTTAATTCAAGTTTTCAAGAGGTAGGTTTGTGTTTTATGCTTAAATCTATGGATGTTTGATGTTATGGCTTAGGGTTCTTAGTGAATTTATGCGGTTTTGAGGAAGAAAGGAATGGAGATGGCTGAAAAGAAGACTTGCTTGAACTTGGAGAAAAGAAAAAAGAGAAATTGTAGTTTTATTTATTCATATAAGACATCTTGCAAATTTTCCACAACAAAATTATTTCCTTAGAGAAAACAATTATAATTTTATAATGTTCTTGTTGGCTCTTGCAAAGAACAACGGTGTGGCTTCTCCTGAGCCACGCATTTGTCATATTAGGTGGCAACTTGACACCGTAAGTTTTTTATAATGTAAGAAACTACACATCATAATTTTACTAAACGGATAAAATACCATATTCATAAAACAGATATTCACGACTTGATTTGGGCACGTGATTGGCATATGGGGAATCCTCATTCACATGTAAGCCTTGTGGCCACTGAGTTTCTCTATATGCATAATTTAATATAAGTATGTTTGTAAAATATCATTTCATCTCTAATAAACCATTGGTTTCATGAAAACATAATCATAATCAAACTTTAACATCAATCTCTGAAGTAATGAAATCAATCATTTCCATTTCAAACTCTAAACATATAATTGAAGTTCCAACATGTAACATCCCCTGCTGCTTTATGGATTGACGACTGTCCCCACAAACCAACACGGGTCTTTTCAGCGTGCTTTGTCCTCACTCGCACACTTCCTGGGAAAACTTCCCAGGAGGTCACCCATCCCAAAATTGCTCCAAGTCAAGCACGCTTAACTGTGGAGTTCTTTCAGTTTGGGCTACCGAAAAGAAGATGCATCTTGTTGGTATAGGTAGTACAAATCAATTCATATAAGCCCTCCTCAACTGTATAGTCCCATACCTATACAGTCTTAGGATCCCTCTCATTCGGGTGTGTAATCGGTTCATTCATGTACCCCTCCGCTTTCGAAGTCTGCCAGGAGCCGCTCCTTGTCCGTGCCTCTTTGCACCGGCGATCACTCCCCGACTTCGCGATCCCCGGGCGTTACACAACATATATGAGTTGCTCTCTATACATAATATACATGAAATTTATAATCATGTAGGTATAAAATAATCCTGATGAATCAATGCTAAACAAACTATATGGTCTGGGACCCTGCCCATCATGTAACTAGAGCACTCTATCTCTAACAAAAAGTAAAATAGAGTACTTCACACCAAGTGAAGCTCACCAATCGATAAATCTCTACTGCGGGGGTGGAGGTGGAAGAGGAGAACCCGTAGCGTCTACAACACCTGTAGTGGAGGAAGGGAGATGGGTGAATTTTATCTAAAACTCAGTGAGTAAGTTCTCACCCATAACCCTTTCATGGGACAACCAAAGAATGTGAATAATCATATATAAATAGTCATATATATAAAATCAGTAACTCAGTTAATGCAATAACTCTGAAATCACATACATATTTTTATGCATACATGCAAATATCTCAAAAAGGCAATTCTCTGGAAAAAAAAAACAAAGCAACAGTACTCTACTAGAGAAACAGGAATCTCTACTCTATGGTTCTTTAGGAACTGAAAATATTATACTGTATGATCCATTAGAGATCTAATGTGGACACCTAAATATGTTCTATTATCTACTATATGAGATTGTCCTCTCGGAACAACTTGGTACCAAGATTAACAATCAGGGTCAGCCATTAACTCACTGTCTGTTTCTCTATAGTCACCATTTAGTAAACCACTGAATGTATTATTTTCTCTAAATCTCTATTCTAATATTTCTCCAAGCACAATTCTATAATTCGTAAATCCTTCGTTCGACATATTATCATAGCAATTTTATGAAAATCTCAATCCAAGGTATGATAATAATACTCTAGCTCTCGTGATAAAATCATTTAACAATAATGGTCTCATGAGTTTGCAATAAAACAAATATTTCATGCTCTGGTTAGAATTCGCCATTTCAATAATTACAACAAATCTAACAGAGGCTCCAATCTTATGAAATCTCTTCTAAACCATGCAATCAACAATAAAGTGGGGGGGGGGGAATTAGCTCTAATGACCAACATAGGGGTCATAGGTTCCAAACCCACTCACCTGTAGAGGAAAGAGTGGTGAAGTCAACTCCTACGGAGCTCCGAGAAGATGGAATGGCACCAATGTCTGTCATTAGAGCCACAAAACACAAGATTAGTCTCCAACAATCTCTAGGTTACTCAAACATAACTCTAACAATATTAAGGGAACACCCCCACTTAACAACAATAGAGACAAATAACAAACCCAAACTCTAGGTTACAAAGTAGAAAGGAAAGAGACAACAAAATCCATAAATCTTACCTTTAATCTCTTGGAAGGAAGAAAAATTTAAATGAATTTGTGTGAGGAAGGAGTGGGAGAAAGTTGAAGAGGGATAGGGCTTGGTTTTGGGGTGAAATCCCGAGTTAAAATGTTTTAAAAAGGGGTTGGGAGTCACACTTATGCAAAACCACGCATTTCACACTGTTTGTGCATTTCTGACACCGCTATAGCGGTCGCCGCCAGTCTTCTTTGCCAAGCTAATCAGAATCGCTATAGCGGTCCTGGATCGCTATAGCGGTGACAGTTTACCATATTTGCTGCATAAGGGGGTCTTTCATGCATCCTGGGACTTCTCGGCAACATAAGTGGGTCCCGAAGGACCCTGGGCAGTACGAAACTTGCCCAACGACATGTGTATCTGGGGTATCACAAGATATTACTCGAAAATTAATTACAGGTCTAAAATTTTCACTTCTAACCCTTCCTAACCTTAATCTTATATGTGCTCTGTCTCGGGCATTTCCTGGTCTCAATTCTAGGGTTTTAATGCTCCCGACAGGCCCGCAAGGTTACATTTCACTTTTTTTTATCCGTTCTCATTATAACCAATTCTATTAGATTCGTGAAAATAAAATTTCAAATAAAAATTTTTAAAATAAATTTCAGGGTATTACATAATACCCACCACCTTGTACCCTTTTCTTTTTTCAAGACTAATGAAGACCAAGTCTAAGGAAATAACCACATACAAAGTAACCTACACTTTTGACCAAAACAAAGAAAACGTTAGCCCTCACAAAAATAATAACCAAAACCCTAAATTTCATTTTATCACTAAAGAAAGAGTGAGAGAAGAAGAGAACATGTATAAGAGAGTGAAAAAGAAAAGAAATTATCCTCGCACCTTGCCACCATTACTCTTCTTGCCTCGCTGCCTCGCTCCTCGTCACTGTCAAGCATCGCGCCTTGCTGCCATTGCTCATTGCCCCTTCTCGCACAAACGTTGTGTGTCCTTGCTTCCAATAGCCTCGGGACTGCTTTCTTCATCTCTTCATCTTCGGCAAATGACTTTTCTACTTTCTAAATTTGGTTTGCTGCTAATTGGTGCTGCCAGGGTCAAGCCATGTAACTTGGCTTTTGGAGTTGATCAGTACAATCCCAACATTGGGTCAAGGAAGAAGGGGATCAATAGCTTCTTCAATTGGTACTTCTTTACCGCCACTTTTGCTCAGATAGGTTTGCTAGCTCATTTAGACTTGTTTATTTCATGGGCCAAAATGGGCCGGCCTAAACAGTCGGGCCTGACCCAATTGACAGCCCCATGGGTGGTTTGGATTTTGTTATCATCGTAATTATATTTATATATTTCGTTTACAAGTCACTACGTATGTTAGTGTATGTCAATGTTGTTAATTGTTACTTGTTATCACAATTTTTTTTTGAAAAGGATCATTGTCACAAAGTTGTAAGCTGTAACTATATCTATAATATAACTACGTCTAACTGTGGGAAATGTTTTGGCCAATCTAAAATTTGCAAAATTCTATTTAATTAGCTTTGAATTCTATGAATTAAATCAAACTTAAGATATGTTTGGTTGGAGAATAAAAATGTAGTGAAATTATTCATGTACAAGCTATGTATATGATTTTATATTTAAAATTTATCCATGAAAATTTTCACCTTATCTTTACCTCTATCCAAACATAATCATAACATGAAATTGTATGGGCAAGTAAACAATTAATAACCATGTTTTTTATTATTTATTTATCTTTATGCTTTTAGATTATTAATAGTTGGAGTAGATGTTTTTTTTCCCTTTGAAATTGTATATATAATTCATTTTAGTTTAGTCTCTAAAATTGATTCAAACTAGTTTTTTTAATTTAAATTAGTCCCTCAAATGTTATATTAAGAATCAAATTGATAATTTATTAATTAATTTTAAAGATCAAAATAAAATATACATATAATTATAAATATTAAAATGAACCTTTATTCTTAATAATAGGATGAAAGAATGTACTTTAATTTAGGGGTAGTCGCAATTTGATTTCATTCAATTTTGAGATAAAAACCATCTGATCTAATCAATAAATTTTATTTCAGTTCGGTTTAGTTCAGTTTGATTATTTTAAAAATTGAACAAAACCAGTCCAAACCAATTTAAATCAATTTGGATTGGTTCAGTTTTCCATTTTTACTAAAACATTTATAAAATATAAAAATATAACTATAAACAATATTAAATTAGACTAATTGTTATTATAAAACTATATAATTATAAAATTAAATCTAGTTTTTAAAATTTATGCTAATATGCAATATTATTAACTAATAAGTTGAACAAATAATAAAAGATTTGAACAAAAATCATATTGATTAAATTAAAAGGATTAATGTATAATTGAAAATTCTAAGTATTGAGTTAAAATATGAGATAAATTTAGATGTGGATCTGAAAATTTAATAAGTAATATATCTAATTAATATATATATAATTATTAATGTAATATGTAGTCGGTTTGATTTGGTTTTGGAAATAAAAACCGAAAATCAATCGATTTGATTCGATTTTCATAAATTAAGAATCAATTCAAATCAATTTACTTTGATTTTAATAATTTTCAATTTTTTTAAATCAATTTTTTATTTTAATTCAATTTTGATCAATTTTGAACAATCCTTACTTTAATTTGTACAATAATCCCAATCAAACGAAGGACAAGGAGGAATGTCTTGACGGGACTCGGTCATTCGCGCGTTCTGCGTGCAAAGCATGGCTTATTATTATTTTTTCAATCTTTTCCCCCTATGCCTCGTTGCTAAATTGATTAATATAAGCATTAAACCAATTTCTAAAGAACCAAAACAAAACTGCGGGTACAGATGGGAAAAAAACGAAAAAACCACGGCTAACTAGGCAAACCAAGGGGCTGCGCCAAGCATCCAAAAAACTTTCGTTTACAAAGGAAATAATAATGCAAGTGTTTCATTTAATATGATCAACTTTAATTTATTTTTCCTTTTAGTTACTTTGAATCGTTTTTGTATCTAATCCCCGATCACATGTGGTGGTGTCTAAAACGTCAAACTATATATTTGATAATTGGGCCAAATTGGATCAAACTATGTCATTAAGTTGATTTCCATACTAAGTTTAATGAAATTTATATGGTAATTTAAGTATGATATATTGACAATATAATATCATTTTACATAGTCAGCCAATCACATCTTTCTTCCATTTACATGATTTTCCAAATAATAGGTATTAGAGTAAACCATCATAGCTAATATAGTAATACATGATTAGATGATCGTATAACAAATTTTTACATAGTCAGTGTATAACAATTAAATTCTTTAAGATTTTTATTTTTATACCGCAAGGATACTGGTGCCCTTTTAAATTTAAGGGTTATGGTTTAATCATGAGAGTTTTAAATATTAATAAATTTAGTTAGTGGAACATGAAATAAATTTTTAACTATAAATTATTTAAAATATATCGATATCCATAAATTCTATAGGGGTACCGAAAAAACTCCATTCTTTAAACAATTATCATTGTGTTGTGATGGATATATAATATTAGTTAATACTAGATGATAGAGTATTATTGTCACGACCCAACTTGGGAATATGATCGGCACATGAGGAATCTTATCCCCACGTAAGTCTTGTGACCTTTAAGTCTCTCCATATGCATAATTCAATAATAAAATCATTTTCCAAAATATAATTTCATCTCTGATATAAAACTTCAGCTCTTTGGAAATCAAATGATTATAAATACTTTTGTGAACACCATATTTTGTCCAAACTTTTATTTATTTTCATATTTATTTATTTATTTTTATATAAAAAAAAATCCAGCCCATTTTCTTTTTTGTAGCCCATTCCATTTTGTTTTTTTAGCCCACATTTTAATAGCCCATTTTAATATCTTTTTAGATTAAAAAATGATGAATAGTGTGTTGGCCCAATTCTTTCTTCGGATCCCATTTCTTCCCGTGACTCATGCAAAAGGAAAAGAAAAAGAAAAAGGAAGCCAATAACCGAGGCAAATGATGATGTTTCTGATCGTTTTTTTGCAAAGGGATGAATTTGGCTTCAGTGATGAGCTGGAGATCCATGCCAGCTAACGGTAAAAATTAAGTCATCAATGATTTCATTTGACCGGGGGAGCATGATATAATCATCCAAAAAACAACAAAAAAAAAACTTCTTTAAAAAAAAAATCAAACCAAAAAATAAAAAAAAACACCTCGAGATACATCATAAGCCAACGAGAATCCTGAATCCTGCAAAAAAAAACAGAGAACAAAGAACCAGCAACAATTCTAGTACTACGGTCCAGTAACAATAAGGAGAAGAACAAGGTAGAACCCAACAACAGCATCATCAATTTTGCATCAAGAAATTAACCAAAAAAAAAAACTAAAGAAAAAGGGGAGGAGGTCGCGGCTCTTCCCCCACTGGCCGCGGCCTCCATGCTACTTTCATCACCACCAAAGCTTCCACCAGTCACGACCCCCATTACCTCAAACCATGCTCGCGTTGGCCGCCAGAAGATCGAGTAGCTTCGGTCCATCACTCGCTAATCACCTTCGTCTTCCTCTGCGAGGCCACCATGAAGTTGCCATGGTAGATCAGCGCCACACCCTTCTGCCCCGATTTTCTCTTCGCACCGGTGACTAGCCCTTTCGCCAAGCTCGCGAATCCACCGAAGCCCTCCACCGTGAAACACCATCGTGAACACTTCCATCGGTCGGGACACACGTGGCTTCCACCGCCGCGATGAGCCCCTGTCAGCCTCTTTCTGCGGTCGCGATGACCGAACCTCTGCCATAGCCACCGCGCGAGATCCGTCTAACCACCGAAACCTCCGTCATCAGCCACCGCGAGTTCCGTTCAAGCCACCCACACTCTCAGCCGGCTGGCCACCGCGCGAAGCAGCCACCTTCCCCTCTTAGATCCGCCATCTTTTCCCAGGCCACCGACCTCCGTAAAGCCCTTTCGCCAAGCTCGCGAATCCACCGAGCCCGTGACCTTCTCTCCACCTCGGACTTCCACCCTCGCCGGAGACGCCATTCCCCCACAGTCTCGATCTCACGCTCAGGCCCCTTGCCAACAGCACTCCCTCCTTCCCGATCCGGAGCCACCGTCTACATACCTCTAACCGCCGCCGCGAATGCCCCTTTCCCTCATCCCTTTTGCCTTACCCCTCTCTTTGTCTCTCTACCTCTCCGCCCCTTTCTTGCTCATTCTCATTCTCTCACCCTCTCTCTCTGTTTTCGAGTTGAAAATAAAAAAGAAAGAAGAAAGAATGTGTACGCGTGTGTTTTGGTTTGTGTGGGTGTGTTAAGTGAGAGGGAGAATCTGTGTGTGTGTGTGTGTGTGTGTGTGTGTGTTTGGGATGAGGTAAAAATTTTGGTTTTGTTATTATTATTGTTATTATTATTATTATTTTGTTAGTTTGGTTATTTTATTAGATCAAATTTTAAAATTATTTGTTTGAATTTTTTTTATTTGCTTAGTATTTATTTTGTTTAAATCTTTGGGTTTTACTTGCTGGACTTGAGTTTGTTGTGGTCTAAAATTTTTTCTATTTAATTTGGTTCAAAATTAATATTTGATTATTTTGATAAAAAAAGAGAAAAACAGTTTATGATACGTCTGTTAATTTTTTTAGAATTCTAGTGAAATTGAATAAATTAGTTTCAAGGTAATTTAATCTCACAAAATAAAACCACAAAAAAGGGTTCTTTTAATTATTTCTTTGATTTTGGGTGGGTTTAGTATTAGTGTTTCTTTTAAATAAAAAGAATAAAAATATAATAATTGGTTTTTTATTATGGTTTGTTGAATTGTGTACTTGTGTTTATAAAGTAATTCTTTTTTTTACTATCATTAGGTGCTTTGTTTAAATTAATTATGTGTTCGTGTTTATTTTGCCATTTTAGTTTAATTATTCTGCGTTTGTGTGTTTTTTGTTAAATTTGTCGTGTGATTATGTTTATGAAGTTTTTTTTTCGTTAATTTTGTTAGTTCTCGTTAAAATTAGAACTTGCCAAAAATGTTTTCTTTCCATTTGTTAATCAAAAATCCATTTTCAAAAAAATTAAAACCAATCAATCCATGTTTTCATTGATTTTCAAAAAATTTAAAATCAACATCGCATTTCTCATTTTATTTTAAAACCCACGCAACAACTTGTGATATTGATGTATAGCTTGCTATCCTCAAGTTTCATGAGAATGTAAGGGTTTATTGTATAGTTCATACTATCCTAAATCCTGTGCGAGAGTGGATTTTAGATTCCTAAAAAATAATTTCTTTAATAAAATCAATTCAACATACAATCATTTTCTACAGAACTACGTGGCTTTGAGTTCCTCATTGCACCAGAGGATACGTAGGCGTAGCCGACAACTATCAAGCCGAAACTTTCTTTATATATAAAACTCGTTCTTTATTTCTTGTTTTAAGTTTAACTTTATTTCTTTGTAAATATGTAATTGTCATAAGTTTTGGGAAAAATAAATATTATAAAGTTGTAATCAATTTGCATAATAAGCTTTAGGGTAATCGTATTTATACGGATGTATTAGGGGTGCAGTGGGATTAAGTTTTCACCCTTCTCTAATCATAATCAGACTCCCGAACTATAAATCTCTTTTAAAAGACCAGTTTGCAAATCAAAAGGTTTTCCAATTTTAACCATAATCAAAATTGGCGGCGACTCCTGTTTTATTTTAAAATCGGTTGTCATTCCCGTCGCGGCGCCCTCCGGGTACGTTGTGACAGTTTGGCGACTCCACTGGGGATCCTTTGAGAGTCAAGCCTATTAGAGTGAATTATGCAAATAATTATAATTTCATAATGTTCTTTTTTCCCCTTCATTAACCTTTGTTTTATTTTTGTAAATAATTGTCTTTCTGTTGTAAATATTTGCTTACTTCATTTGTTAATGTTTGTTAATTCAAGTCTTAGGATAAATTTTTATTTCTGTATATATTTGGAACCTTAGGGTAAAAGACTTTTTGTATATATATATGCTTCTTTGATTTGTTTTGCAGGAACGTATATAGTGTTTAGGATTACAGGGTTTGTATGCTCCCTACACACACTTTCACTATCACTATCCTCACATACTATTTGGGCTCTATACTCGAGTCTTGGAAAACCATAGGACAAAAAGGGGTTTTGACGTTGTTATTGTGAGGCATATGCTTCCCTGACAGTCGTTGACTCATCCGCTCAAGTTGTTACTGGAACTATGGGTTGCCATATTGTGACTTTCATGTCCCTGTGGTTTGACTCATGGAACTGGGTCTTTATCTTATTGGTAAAGGCAACCTGGGGACCATAATCTTTTAGGGGTCTAGATCTACCCAAAAGCTGTGCACTGCTAGAATGACATTAGACGCCTATCTCAAATAGGGTTGACCATAGAACCAAGCCTTAGATTCCACCTTATTAGGACACAAAGGAGCATACTTTTTTTTCCTTCATCTTTCATACGCTATGTATTTCTACTATCATATAACATTTATCATAGACATTACAATATGCATTATTAGTTTTTGCATAATAATTCATATCTCCACCATGCATAACATCCATTTTCTTTTCTTTTCTCATTGAGCATATTTACTTTCAAAGATAAAGATAAAATCCATGTTTCGATAGCATCACATGCATTCTTTTCATGTAATATCCATATTTACAGCATACATCTTATTTACTCATCTGTTTATTTGATTATTTATTTATTTCTTTGGAAGATCTTAGGTGGTCGAAGAATAACATCGTACTTGATAGCACATGATGGAAAGAGCACAATACACTAGCAATGTATCCAACTTGAAGAAGCATTTCAATGTGAGGGGAAATAGCAGTTCTCTGGGAAACTTATGTCGATTGAGTCAGTTGCTGCCCACAGAAAACAGAAAAGCCTTTTCAAACAAATATGGGTCAATTCTGGATCTGTTATCTATATCAGTGGAGACTTCCGCCCTCAGTATTCTTGCTCAGTATTGAAACCCCACTTTGAGATGTTTTGAGCTACCAAATATGGATATCACTCCCACCATTAAAAAGTATGCCTGCATGCTAAAATTACCAGTGAAAAAGAGCACCCCTATTTATTTTCATCTGGAACAACCTATTTCAGGTGGAAAGGTAGTGGAGCAATTCGGGAAACTATTGGGTGTACTAGTGGCTCAAGTGAAATTCACAGGACATTCAGAGTCAAAAGGGGTGACTAAAGTATTCATAGAAGAACACTTGAAGGACTTGGGGCATCGAAAAGAGTGGGCTACTTTTGCAAGAGTGCTGGCTTTCGCTATATATGGATTGGTGTTATTTCCTTCTACTCCGGACATAGTCGATCAAGCCGCTATGGATGTTTTCTTTGCTGTTGAAAATAAGCAGAGAAATCCAGTTCCTGCTGTGTTGGCTGAAACGTTTCTGACTTTGAATTTCTGTCATCAGAAACAAAAAGGAAAGCTTCGATGTTGCCTACATCTCTTATACGTGTGGATCATCACACACATGTATGCAGGGAACCACATCAGAAATGTCTCAGACCCATTGCAGAGCTTTCATCGCATCCCAACAAAGCCAAAAGAAGACCATGAATGGAGGGCTAAATTTGATAGCATAGAGGAACAGTCATTCAAGTGGGTTTGTCCATGGTATGAACATGAAAGAGGTGATATTATTCTTAGCTGTGGAAAATACCATAACATACCATTGATGGGTCCAAGAGGTTGCATATCATACACGCCAACAATAGCACTCAGACAACTTTATTGGACACAAAAGAAGCCATGAAAAGAGCAACTAGGTGGACTTTACTTCTGGTACAAGGAAGATGAGCAAACTAAGATGTTATCACGAGAAGTTAAAGAGGCGTGGAGAGATGTTCATATGGCAGGCAGAGATGAGCTAGGAAAGCCGCTCGTGATCAGCACTCGCGAGTACGTCACATGGAGAGAAACAAGGAAAGTACCTCAAGGTGTTTCTATCTCTCTTCATGAAAAGAAGAATGATCCTCAATTGGCTGAACAAATGGAGGTTATGAAAGCACAAATAAGGCTCTTAGAACAACAAAAGCAAGCAGCAGAACTAGAAGTTGTCATTGCTCGGAGCCAATGTGAGAAGAGAGAAAAGCTGATTGAACAACTGAAGGATGAGCTGGCCGATGTCCCTGATCAAGAGAAGCAAAGACAGAAGATCCAGAACCTTGAAAAGCAAGTCCAAATGGTGGCTAATGAGAAGAATAGGTTTGTGAAGCACATTAGTCAACTAAACAAAGAAAATAAAGAATTGAAAATGAAGATTGGTGAGCAAGAACAAATGCAAGAAGAGCTGGAAGTTGAAAATAAAGAATTGAAAATGAAGATTGGTGAGCAAGAACAAATGAAAGAAGAGTTGGAAGTTGAAAATAGAGAATTGAAAATGAAGATTGGTGAGCAAGAACAAATGAAAGAAGAGCTGGAAGTTGAAATGCAAGGACAAAAAGAAGAATTGCAGTTGAAGATAGAAGAGTTAAATGCATCATTAGCCCAGGCTAAAGAAGAATGTGATCAAGAATGGGCCCGTTTCATGAAATGTCGAAACCAACTTCTAAATACAGAAGATGCAGGAAGATTCTGGAAGAAACAAGCTGGTGATTAGGCAATGAAGGTTGAGGAATGGAAAGGAAAATACACAAAGCTAACTGAGGAATTTGATCATCACATTCCGAAGTTCATTTACCATTTTGAAAAAGCAGAGAAAGAAGTTCAAAAGAATTTCAAGCTTCATTTGCCAAGTGAAATAAGTGATTTCATGGACATGAGTAAGGGCCTTGCTAGAGGTCTTAAGAGAAAGAGAATGGCTATTCTCGACCCAATTATGATGTAATTGTACTCTTTTGAATAAATGAAATGAATTCACTCTTTGGCTTTCCCTATTACTCTTCAAGTAAACGCGTAAGACTATATCTATCGTGGAGTCAAATCTCCGTTGGATATATTGTCAATTACATTGCTACCTTATAGAAATTGTTTCTTCTGTGTAGAATGTAAGAAAGAAGATCAAGTTTCGCATTGCTAGTGTGCTCATAATAAAGTATATTGTGGAATGACAATCCCCTATACTTAAATCTGTCACAAATCCTATCTTATGGACATTATGTTCTCTGAATAGGATGTGAATCAAGTTTGATGCTGTCAAAATAAATGTGATTCTTCGCCATTAAAGGATCTTTAAGTTTTTATTTTTATCTATTTGATTATCTTTTTACTTCTTTTGTAACAAGGTCTTCAAACATTACTCCTTCAAAGAAAGCTTTGTCAAACACCAGTGTGTTGGCTAGAGAGCCGTACGAACTACGATCCAGAGTTGAGAAAGAGAAGGTTACCAAGGATAAAGGCAAGGAAAAAGCTATGGCAACAGATAGCTTTAACGAAGGAACGAATTTAAGTCAAGAAATCAATGACCTCAAGGAAATGATGAAGTCCATGTTCGGACCGGAATTCAAGAAGTTCGTTGTTGATATAGTGAATATGGCCAAGGTGAATGCTAAAAATGCTGAGCATGAGGAACATGCGGGGTATGAGAATGATGAAGGACTTGGATCCGCAAGTGAAACTGTGAGGGAGTTGGAACGACTAAAGCTAAAGCAAGAGCTACAAGAAAGCATGCAGGAGCATATCTGAATGCTACGTAGGCCAAACCCCTATGGCTCAATGAGTATTAGTGATCTGTACTTGACTCCCAATGTGGTTATTCCCAAAGACTTCAAGATGCCTGAACTCGTCAAGTTCGATGGTAGCACCAATCCTATTATGCATCTGCGAATGTATTGTACGAAAATGGGAATGTGGTCAAAAGATGAAAACTTCCTGATAAGCTTTTTCCCTGAAAGTTTAGAAGGAGTTGCATGGGAATGGTATATGCAGATGGACCGAGCACAGATCAGGTGTTAGGAAGACCTGGCTCAGGCTTTCACAAACCAATATAAGTTCAACTTGAATGTTACACCTACTAGAGATCAACTGAAAGGGATAAGGAAGAAGGAAAATGAGTCTTTCAAAGAATATGCCCAGAGATGGAGGGCCATGGCCGGGAGGGTTGTTCCACCAATGTTAGAGCAAGAAATGTGCTCTTACTTCATTCGTACACTGGAAGGACCTTTTTTCAGGAATATGCTGGGAACCCATGTCAAAGAGTTTGTTGATTTGGTCGAAATCGGAGAAAGGATTGAGACTAACATCCAAGAAGGGAAGATAGAGATAGAAGCAAGTGAGTCTCAATCCAAGAAGAGTTCCCATTTTAAGAAGAAGGAGAATGCCATCAACTACATCCACTCTCAACAACCCACTCCTCGACCAAACCGTTATCCAACCTACCGGCAAACACAATACCCATCTTATCCACACCAACAATCTTCATTCCCGAGAACCATTTCACCACAAGTACCATATACACCTCATCCCCATCAAATCAACCACGTCACCTATCCACGACCTTATACACCAACAATACCTAAACCTCGCCAAACACCACCCCAAATCCGCCAAACACCACCCCAAACCCACCAAATAAGCAATCCCTTTACAACTCCTTCACCATTCAATACCAACAACACCCCTAGACCTCCAATAGAGAACAGACCTTTACCCGATTTTCACATGAGCCACACTGAGCTGTTTAAGCACTTGTGTAGAGACAGCTTACTAGGTCCACGTCCTGGGAAAACCTTCGTACCACCTTATCCTCAATAGTACAACCCAAACCAAACTTGTGATTATCATTCCAACTCCCTAGGACATTTAGTTGAAGACTGTTATGGGTTCAGAAGTGTGGTATGGCGTCTGATTGACAGCGGTGCCATTAAGCTGGAGGAAGAATCAAGACCGCACATAAGAAACAAGCCATTTCCTAACCATAGCGGAGGGCAAGTGAATTCCATCTGTCATGAGAAATGCACAAGTCAAGAAATGAAGAATGACAAACTCCCAATAAAGGAGATCCTAGAAACACTAAGGAGAGCTGGTTATGAGCTAGAGGTTGAAGGAAAGCAAGGAACAAGGATAATGAAGGAAGATGACATTAACCTACTCTGTGAGTGTTTTGGAGAAGGAAAACACCACATAGAGGAATGTCCAAAGCTGAAGCTCTATGTTGAAAAGATGATCAAACTGGGGGTGCTTGAGATACCAAGAGGTATTGAACGAAGTGTCAACATGATTCATCATGCACCTCCTATCTTTAAAGTCTACAACCAAGAGCCAGCACTTGTTTTCAAAGTGCCTAAACCGTTTCCTTATGAAAGTGACCGTGCAGTTCCATGGAGGTATGAAATGCTGGTGGAACCCAATTCATCAATGTCTGGAATGACATCTTCCAGTCAGAGATCAGTACCTGTCTTCAAGGTATCTAGATTGCCTTCTCATCTTGCGACCTGCGCAAAACCTGATCGCCTGGAAGTAAATGAGAAACCTGGCAATGAAGAACCTTCAGCATCGGAATCTATAACAAATGTTGCGGGAATAGGGGGAATTACTCGGAGTGGCAGATGTTATACTCCCGAGAAGTTATTAAAGAACCCCCAGGTGATAGACTCCCAGGCGGTGCATGTAAAGGAAAACAAAGGTAAGAGCCCTAAAGAAGAAGAAGAAGAATTTCTAAAGATAATGAAACAAAGTGAGTATGATGTGGTGGATCAGCTGAAGAAAACACCAGCGAAAATCTCACTTTATTCCTTGATCTTATCTTCGGAGGCTCATTGTAGCGTAATCAAAAAGGTGCTGGAACAAGCATATGTGACCAAAGACATAACCCCTGATAGGGTTGAAAGAATTGTAGGTGCAATCAGAACAGCTAATGCCATCACATTCACTGAAAGTGAAATTTTTGCTTATCCACCAGGGCGCCCGAAGGCGCTTCACATCACCTTGAAATGTCAAGGTTGTAATATTGCAAAGGTATTGGTTGATGGAGGTTCAGCGTTCAATGTGCTTCCTTATTCCACTTTGCAACAACTCCCAATTGATCCTTCTACGATTGAACCAAGTGGAACGATCGTCAAAGCATTTGATAGGTCTTTGAGGGAGATCATGGGAGCCATTGATCTTTAGCTGCAGATTGAACCAACTACCTTCATAACCAGATTCCAAGTGATGGACATTGATCCAGGGTATACAATGCTGTTAGGAAGACCCTGGATTCATGAGGCAGGTGCTATCCCTTCTACGCTTCATCAGAGGGTGAAGTTCATAGATGATGGGAAACTCATAAAAGTCAACAGGGAAGAAGAAATGCTGGTGACGAAACCAGTGTCAGTGTCATATGTTGATTGTGCTGAAGACACCCTCAAGGTATCATTCCAAAACCTTAAGATAGCAGAACCAGTGGAATCAAAAGGTGGTGTGCATCAAGTGGCTGCTCAGATAATGCGCAAGAGCGGGTTTGAAGAAGGAAAAGGATTAGGGAGTCAGTTACAAGGAATTAAGAATCCGATCTCACTTCCCGACAACCCTGGGAAATTCAGTCTCGGATACAAAGCCACAAGTGATAAGCAGCCCTGGAATCCACTGAGGAGAAGTTCCCGCACATTAGGGACACATTTCAAGGCCAAAGAATGTGATGATGATAGAGGGAACTGAAGCTGTTAGCACCCTTGGAGAAATCATGGAGATACCTCAGTTGATTTATCCTAGTCTTGAACCACTGAGCAACTGGGAATCTACTCCCCTGAATAATTTATTTTTCCTTGAGTAATGGATGCGTAGTCACCTTTGTTTGTATTTCAATTGAATAATAAAACGATTATGCATGGTTTCTCTTTTCGAATTCTCTTTTCCTTGTTTATCTTTTCTCTTCTTTTATTTATTTTCGACCTTATCTCAATTCCAGGAACTCATCTCTCTCAGGACCTTCATATCATGCAAATTATTGTGAAAACCCATTAACTGATTATTGCGTTACAGCAAACTTAAATGAAAATGAACAAGATGAAGATCCTAAGTTGTGCCAACAATTTGCCAAAATCATAAATTCAATGGAGAAAGGGATAAATCCGCATGATGAGGTTGTTGAAACTGTGAATTTGGGCACTGACAAAGACAAGAAAGAAGTGAAAATAGTCGACAATCCAGAAAGGGAAGAGATGATTGCACTGTTCCGTGAATTCCTAGATATTTTCGCTTGGTCTTACAAAGATATGCCTGGTTTGGACCCAGAGATAGTGGCTCATAGCATCCCATTGATTGAGGGAATGGAACATAAGCGACAAAAGTTACAAAGGATGAGTCCAGAAATGTCGCTCAAAATCAAGGATGAAGTCAAGAAGCAACTTGATGCGGGTTTCTTGGAGGTCCCACTCTACCCAAAATGGATAGCCAACATAGTACCAGTGCCGAAGAAGGATGGAAAGGTCAGAATGTGTGTGGACTATCGTGACCTAAATGAAGCAAGTCCAAAGGATAATTTTCCTCTCTCACATATAGATGTTTTGGTTGACAACACAGTAAGAAGTCATCGATTCTCTTTTATGGACGGTTATTCAGGCTACAACCAAATCTTGATGGCAGAAGAAGACAAGGAGAAGACATCATTTGTCACTCAGTGGGGAGTGTTTTGCTACAGGGTTATGCCGTTCGGTCTAAAGAATGCTGGAGCAACGTACCAACGAGCAATGGTGACTCTTTTCCATGACATGATTCACAAGGAGTTAGAGGTGTACGTGGATGATATGGTAGCAAAGTCACAAGAAGGAGAAAGTCGTGTTGCAGTGCTCAGGAAATTATTTGAAAGGTTGAGGACTTACAAGCTTCGACTAAATCCAGCAAAATGCACCTTTGGAGCATCTACAGGAAAATTGTTGGGATTCATTGTCAGCAAGAAGGGAATTGAAGTAGACCCGGAGAAAATCAAAGCCATCCAGAACATGCCAGTGCCCAAGACAGAGAAGGAAGCTCGAGGTTTCTTAGGCCGATTAAATTACATAGCAAGATTCATCTCCAATTTGACACACACTTGTGAACCGATATTCAAGCTATTGAAGAAGAGTCATTCGAGCAAATGGGATGATGAGTGTTAAGAGGCCTTTGACAAGATCAAGAATTACCTTTCAAATCCACTTCTCTTAGTTCCGCCAACACCAGGGCGACCACTCATACTATACCTCACGGTATTGCATGGGTCTATGGGAGCAGTATTGGGTCAGCATGATGAGTCTGGTCGAAAGGAGCAAGCCATTTACTACTTGAGCAAGAAGTTCAATGATTGCGAGTCCAGGTATCTGGCTATTGAGAAGACTTGTTGTGCACTAGTATGGACGGCAAAAAGATTACGACAGTACATGCTCTACTATACAACATTGCTTATATCTCGGATAGATCCTATGAAATGCATCTTTGAAAGTCCACATATCTCCCTGAGGATGTCCAAATGGCAAGTAGCCCTAGCAGAATTTGACATCCAGTATTTGACCAGGAAATCTATAAAAGGGAGTGTGATAGCTGACCACCTGGCCGAAAACCCACTTGAAGATTATCAGTCGATGGAGCTTGAATTCCCTGACGAAGATGTTCTAGCAGCTGTAGAAGAAGACAATGAAAATCAAGAAGAAGATGATTCGGTGTGGAAGATGTACTTCGACGGTGCAGTCAATATCCGAGGAAATGGGGTTGGAGCAATCTTAATATCCCCTGACGGCAAACAATTTCCAATTGCTGTGAAACTGGCATTTGATTGTGCAAATAACATGCCTGAATATGAAGCATGTATAACAGGCCTGAAGGCAGCAATATCCTTGGGAGTGCAATACTTGGAGGTTTACGAAGACTCAGCCCTAATCATTTTCCAGGTCAACGGAGAATGGCGAGTTAAAGAGCATAGATTATTGTCGTACTTTGAGCATCTTATGAGCTTAAAAGATGAGTTCAAGGATGTTAGTTTTCATTACCTGACTCGTGATCAGAATCAGTTTGCGGACGCTCTAGCCACCTTGGCTGTGATGACGAAGCTCGATCTAGAAGTAGAAGTACGACCTTTACAAGTGACAGTTAAAAGAGAACCAGCATACTGTTCCAACATTGAAGATGAGCCAGATGGCCAACCATGGTTCCATGATATCAGAAGGTTCATTAAGGAGAGAGAATACCCTGCAGCAGTAAATGAGAATGACAGGAAGACACTCAGATGACTATCAATGTCGTTCTTCTTATCAGGGGAAGTATTGTATAAAAGGAGTTACGACGGAGTTTTGTTAAGGTGTGTCGATGCTAAGGAAGCGAACTCCATCTTATCAGAAGTCCATGAGGGTATTTGTGGTACTCATGCTAACGGACACACATTATCCCGACAGATTCTCAGACAAGGATACTATTGGCTCACAATGGAAAAAGACTGCACAGAGTTTGTCAGAAAATGTCACAAGTGTCAAATCTATGCTGATCGAATCCATTCTCCTCCTGTTCCATTGCATACTCTTACATCGCCTTGGCCGTTTGCAATGTGGGGCATGGATGTCATAGGACAATCAACCCCAAAGCCTCTAATGGACATCGATTCATTCTGGTAGCTATTGACTATTTCACCAAATGGGTGGAGGCCGCTTCCTATGCCAATGTGACACGGAAAGTGGTGGTGAAGTTTCTGAAGAATAACATCATTTGTAGATATGGGTTGCCAGAAAGGCTCATCACAGACAATGCCACAAATTTCAACAATACACTCACGTAAACCGTGGTGAGCAATTCAAGATTAAGCATCATAACTCGGCTCCTTATCGACCAAAGATGAATGGGGCTGTGGAAGTAGTAAATAAGAACATCAAGAAGATCTTGGGGAAAATGGTGGTCACATACAAGGATTGGAGTGATATGCTGCCTTATGCATTACACGCCTATCGAACTTCTGTCAGATCCTCAACTGGGGCAACTCCGTATTCGTTGATGTATGAGATGGAGGCAGTAACACCCATAGAGGTGGAAATACCGTCTTTAAGAGTCTTAGTCGAAGCTGAATTGGAAGAAGCCGAGTGGGTCAGAACAAGATATGAGCAGTTGAATATGCTAGAAGAAAAATGGCTGAACGCAGTCTGTCATGGTCAACTGTACTAGAAAAGGATGGCCAAAGCATTTAATAAAAATGTTCACCCTCAAACATTCTAGCCAGGCGACCTTGTCCTGAAGAAAATCTTGCCGAATCAAGAGGATAATCGAGGCAAGTGGGCACCCACACATGAAGGTCCTTACATCATCAAAGATGTATTTTCTGGAAGAGCATTGATCTTGACAGACATGGAAGGCAATTCACTCACAAAACCGATCAATTCAGATGCTGTGAAGAAGTACTTCGCCTAAAATAAAAAAATAAGAAAAAGAGAAAAAGGAAAATGCTCGCTAGGTTGAAAACCCAGAAGGGCGGCGTAGGCAAAAATTAGAGCAAAAAAAAAATCAAAAGAGAAAGGCAAGTCCTAATTGTTAGGCTAAAAACCTGAAAAGGCGGCCTATGCAATGATGAAGAGTTGAGTCAATGATCAAGAGTTATGTGGAATATCGAAACTGGGGCAATTTGGTAATTATATTGTTGGAAGCACAATGAAGGATTGCGCTTGCCATCATGGAACTTGAGTCTGGTGTAATCAATGGATCAGTAAACTGGGTTGATCATATGAAGACAGCACTACCAGTCTTTTGTTTCTTCATTCCCTGTCTATTAATTATTTTGTTATTGAAGTCCTGTAAATACTTTCCAGTTTGAAATTCAATAAAATTGCCTTTCTCTTTCTTTGTGTCTCTGATTATCCTTCATTTTCCAAAAAATCCTTATCTATGTATTCTCTTTTGAAACTATGCATAATCATGATGTTATGATTGAAATATAACCAAGGAACTAATTTGCTAACAAAGCTCATGATTGATAAGTCAAGTATGGGGCTTGTGGATCAGGATTGAATCACAAAGGAAATGAGACAGATGAAAAATGGAAGAACAGGGGCAATAAGAAGATATTGAAGCATTACCAAGCGAAATGTAATTGAATCTACAATGAAGAGGTTTTCATCTAAGGAAATGGCTCAATCTGGGATAGACAAAAGCTTTCTTGAAAGACAATGCGAAGATACCTCAAACTGGGGCAAATTTTGGTTTTTGTAAAAAGCAATTTTCATCATTATTACATCAGTTTTGCATCAATTCATTCATCATGTCACCTTTTTACCAACTTTAGATAATTCACTATATCATTATTGCATCGATTCTGCATTATTCATATCACTTTCACATCATTCCAATATCATCATTCATCAAATTGCCAACCATTAACTTGCATTTGTTTCCACATACATTTCATACACATTTATAACATTTTATTTTCACAATATTTTTACATTTCACATTTCACGTGCTTTTGTGATGGTCACATTTCACAAGTTTTTACAGCTTTCACAACTTATAGCTTTTACATTTATAGCTTTCACATTTATCAGCTTTCACATTTACAGCTTTCACAATTTACAGCTTTCACATTTACAGCTTTCACATTTACAGCTTTCACATTTACAGTTTTCACAATTTACAGCTTTCACATTTACAACTTTCACATTTACAGCTTTCACATTTACAGCTTTCACAATTTACAGCTTTCACAATTTATAGCTTTCACATTTACAGCTTTCACATTTACTTTCATATTTACAGCTTTCACATTTATCAGCTTTCACTATTTACCTGCCTTCTCATTCTACATGCACTGTTTTCGCATTTACTTTCACATATGTTTACCTGGCTTTCACAAATATTTACTCTACTTTCATAGATTTTAAATTTCACATGCTCGTTACTCTGCTTTCATAGGTTTTAATTTCATATGCCTGTATTGCTTTCACATTTGCATTCATACATTTTAATTTCACATACTTATGCTTCATCTTCACATGTTGTCACATCTCTCATGCGTTTAAATTTCACATTGTTTTCCATATGCTTTTTAGTTTCACATGTGTTTAGTTTTTATGCACATTTTATTCCCACTTGATATTAGTAGTGTTCATTCATCTAGCATCATTTATCACATTATCAATATTATCATACATTCATCTTCATCGTATATTCATCATCATTGTCATCATTATTATGTCATCACACACTTACCATCATCAATGCATTCTCGGCATGCATTTGGACAAAACATGCGTTCATATCTTTACTTGTCTCTTATAGCAAAATATCAAAGTCATGAACTTTATATTTTTCAATAAGAAACAAGTAAAGAGGGGCAACTGTGAATACCATATTTTGTCCAAACTTTTATTTGTTTTCATATTTATTTATTTATTTTTATATAAAAAAATCCAGCCCATTTTCTTTTTTGTAGCCCATTCCATTTTGTTTTTTTAGCCCACATTTTAATATCTTTTTAGATTAAAAAATGATAAATAGTGTGTTGGCCCAATTCTTTCTTCGGATCCCATTTCTTCTCGTGACTCATGCAAAAGGAAAAGAAAAAGAAAAAGGAAGCCAATAACCGAGGCAAATGATGATGTTTCTAATCGTTTTTTTGCAAAGGGATGAATTTGGCTTCGGTGATGAACTGGAGATCCATGCCAGCTAACGGTAAAAATTAAGTCATCAATGATTTCATTTGACCGGGGGGAGCATGATATAATTATCCAAAAAACAACTAAAAAAAAAACTTCTTTCAAAAAAAAATCAAACCAAAATAAAAAAAACACCTCGAGATACATCATAAGCCAACGAGAATCCTGAATCCTGCAAAAAAAATAGAGAACAAAGAACCAGCAACAATTCCAGTACTACGGTCCAGTAACAATAAGGACAAGAACAAGGTAGAACCCAATAACAGCATCATCAATTTTGCATCAAGAAATTAACCAAAAAAAAAACTAAAGAAAAAGGGGAGGAGGCCGCGGCTCTTCCCCCACTGGCCGCGGCCTCCATGCTACTTTCATCATCACCAAAGCTTCCACCAGTCACGGTCCCCATTACCTCAAACCATGCTTGCGTTGGCCGCCAGAAGATCGAGTAGCTTCGGTCCATCACTCGCGAATCACCTCCGTCTTCCTCTGCGAGGCCACCATGAAGTTGCCATGGTAGATCAGCGCCACACCCTTCTGCCCCGATTTGCTCTTCGCATCGGTGACCAGCCCTTTCGCCAAGCTCGCGAATCCACCGAAGCCCTCCACCATGAAACACCATCGTGAACACTTCCATCGGTCGGGACACACATGGCTTCCACCGCCGCGATGAGCCCTTGTCAGCCTCTTTCCGCGGTCGCGATGACCGAACCTCTGCCATAGCCACCGCGCGAGATCCGTCTAACCACCGAAACCTCCGTCATCAGCCACCGCGAGTTCCGTTCAAGCCACCCACACTCACAGTCGGCTGGCCACCGCACGAAGCAGCCACCTTCCCCTCTCAGATCCGCCATCGTTTCCCAGGCCGCCGACCTCCGCAAAGCCCTTTCGCCAAGCTCCCGAATCCACCGAGCCCGTGACCTCCTCTCCACCTCGGACTTCCACCCTCGCTGGAGACACCATTCCCCCACAGTCTCGATCTCACGCTCAGGCCCCTTGCCAACAGCACTCCCTCCTTCCCGATCCGGAGCCACCGTCTACATACCTCTAATCGCCGCCACGAATGCCCCTTTCCCTCATCCCTTTTGCCTTACCCCTCTCTTTGTCTCTCTACCTCTCCACCCCTTTCTTGCTCATTCTCCTTCTCTCACCCCCTCTCTCTATTTTTGAGTTGAAAATAAAAAAGGAAGAAGAAAGAATGTGTACGCGTGTGTTTTGGTTTGTGTGGGTGTGTTAAATGAGAGGGAGAATCCGTGTGTGTGTGTGTGTTTGGGATGAGGTAAAAATTTTGGTTTTGTTATTATTATTATTATTTTGTTAGTTTGGTTATTTTATTAGATCAAATTTTAAAATTATTTGTTTGAATTTTTTTTTATTTGCTTAGTATTTATTTTGTTTAAATCTTTGGGTTTACTTGCTGGACTTGAGTTTGTTGTGGTCGAAAAAATTTTCTATTTAATTTGGTTCAAAATTAATATTTGATTATTTTGATAAAAAAAAGAGAAAAACAATTTATGATACGTCTGTTAGTTTTTTTAGAATTCTAGTGAAATTGAATAAATTAGTTTCAAGGTAATTTAATCTCACAAAATAAAACCACAAAAAAGGGTTCTTTTAATTATTTCTTTGATTTTGGGTGGGTTTAGTATTAGTGTTTCTTTTAAATAAAAAGAATAAAAATATAATAATTGGTTTTTTATTATGGTTTGTTGAATTGTGTACTTGTGTTTATAAAGTAATTCTTTTTTTTACTATCATTAGGTGCTTTGTTTAAATTAATTATGTGTTCGTGTTTATTTTGCCATTTTAGTTTAATTATTCTGCGTTTGTGTGTTTTTTGTTAAATTTGTCGTGTGATTATGTTTATGAAGTTTTTTTTTCGTTAATTTTGTTAGTTCTCGTTAAAATTAGAACTTGCCAAAAATGTTTTCTTTCCATTTGTTAATCAAAAATCCATTTTCAAAAAAATTAAAACCAATCAATCCATGTTTTCATTGATTTTCAAAAAATTTAAAATCAACATCGCATTTCTCATTTTATTTTAAAACCCACGCAACAACTTGTGATATTGATGTATAGCTTGCTATCCTCAAGTTTCATGAGAATGTAAGGGTTTATTGTATAGTTCATACTATCCTAAATCCTGTGCGAGAGTGGATTTTAGATTCCTAAAAAATAATTTCTTTAATAAAATCAATTCAACATACAATCATTTTCTACAGAACTACGTGGCTTTGAGTTCCTCATTGCACCAGAGGATACGTAGGCGTAGCCGACAACTATCAAGTCGAAATTTTTTATATATATAAAACTCGTTCTTTATTTCTTGTTTTAAGTTTAACTTTATTTCTTTGTAAATATGTAATTGTCATAAGTTTTGGGGAAAATAAATATTATAAAATTGTAATCAATTTGCATAATAAGCTCTAGGGTAATCGTATTTATACGGATGTATTAGGGGTGCAGTGGGATTAAGTTTTCACCCTTCTCTAATCATAATCAGACTCCCGAACTACAAATCTCTTTTAAAAGACCAGTTTGCAAATCAAAAGGTTTTCCAATTTTAACCATAATCAAAATTGGTGGCGACTCCTGTTTTATTTTAAAATCGGTTGTCATTCCCATCGCGGCGCCCTCCAGGTACGTTGTGACAACTTTCATAATCAAACTCTAGAAATATATCTTTGATACAAAACATATGAGTTGCTCTTAATACAAAATAAACCATAGAAACTATAATCATAAAAATACAAAATAAAAATGAAAATCTATGTAATCCATCTCTATGGTCCGGGACACTGCCCGTCATGCACACTGGAGCACTCTATCTTTAAAAAAAATTCCAAAAGGTACTTCACTCCAAAGTGAAGCTCGCCAACTAAAAATCTCTACTGCGGGGGAGGAGGTGGAAGAGAATAACCCACAGCGTCTATTATACTAATGGAGGTTGTCGCCTATCTCCTCAAATTAGAAATTTATTTTAAAACTAAATTGTACCAAAAATGTAGTAAATGGTATAACCTAGGTCGTCTCTCAAGGGGGCCTTATCACTTAGTTGAAAATTGGGAATTTGGAAGAATGAGAATTATAGTAATGGAAATTAAAAGATAACAGCAACAGTGGAGAAAGGTACTAGTGTAAGGTATTCTTATGATTGGAAATCAATTATCATTAACCAAATATTAAACCCATTGATGAATATTAGTAATAAATTACTGGCAATTCTCCTAGTGATCAATCGACCTCTAGAATTGATCAATGAAATTAACAAATAAATGAAATCTCAATTTAATTGGTAATTATAATGATCCAAGGTACCAATTGATATAGCCTAACCGCCAATCGAAAAGTTAGTTCTAATGTTCTCCTTCAAACATAAACCAATATATCTATCAATTTATGTCCAAAGGGTTTTCCTAAACGACAATCGTTAATTTAGTTATTCTAATAAAAATTATAGCAATCACCACAATAATTAAAGGAATATAAACTGCAGAACATTAAAAAAACCAATACATTCAATATAAATAAAAGGTCTCAAATGTCATCCCAATCCATCCGGAAATCCCTACACTAGTAAAGAAATATACTCCTCCATCTCTGGAGGATTACAACAATGAAGATAAAAGAACCTGAAAATAATAGCAATGATCGTTGCCACAATCTCCAAAATAGAGCACCTTCACCAATGGAACCCTTAGAGAGAGAAGAAGAAGATGTAGAGAGAGAATAATAGCAGCTGAAAGAGACAGCTTAAAACTGAGTAAAAAGTTGGGGTAAAAGTCTATAACAATTTCTTAAATACTGCTTTCTAAAATAGCTCAAATTGAGGCCCAAAAATAGATTAAACGAGTTGTTTTACGTCATCGCATCACCGCTGCAGTGGTTATTGACCACTGAATAACCACTGCAGCGGACTCCAGAGGAGCTTTGCTAACAAACATCATTTTGCAGGTGTTGTTGAGCGGTCAATGAGTGCTGCAGTAGTGGACAAAATTGAATATGGCCTTGGCACTATAAATAGCAATTGTAGCCCCCTGAATAAGCTTTCCAACGCCACCAAAATTATCTCAATTAGATATCTGTAACTCTAGATATTGCAAAAATACTAACAGGAGGTCAAGTTGAATAGCATCATAACATCAGCAACCTTTAATCTTGCAACTCAATTTTCACCTAGATACTCTTAGAACTGGGTGTTGGACTGAACAAGAAGGTTGTAGAGGACTTCTTAAGATTTTCAAAACATCTTTATTTGTATTAATCTGATCCCTGTAAAAAGAGATATAGATTTTCTTTTACAATGTTTTTTACAATTTTGCTCAAATGAACTCAAGAACTCTTCTACTTTACTTCCAAATTCTTCCTAATAGTTTCAAACCTTGTTCTTAACATTTGCATTTAATTCAAAGCTCCTGTATGTAAAAATCACACTCGAAGAGACAGGTTAAATACAATAGACTCTAATCCAATAATTATCTCAAAATCAATGCCAAACCATCAATTCTATCAAAATCACACAATGAGGAATAAATCAAAATCCTTATTAATTGTGTCAACAACACATTAAAACTCATGTAAAAAGCTAAGGTTTAGAAGTAAAATGAGTGGCACAAATATCCCTTATTATGCACTTATAATTAGGGGTGGGAACAGGCCAGGCCACGCCCTAAATAGGCCGGGCCTGTAACAAGAACACTAGGCCTGTTACCTCTTATAGGCTTTATTTTCGGCCTGGCCTGGCCTGAAGCCTGTTTATAAAGCCTGTTTCTAAAATTCATTTAAACTAATAAAAAAATCTACTGCAATTCATATAATAAGCCTTAAAGCCTAGGCCTTCATGTAGGCCTAAAATAGACTCAGTTAAATATTATAAAACCAAACAAAACATAATCTTCATTATATAACTAAATAAAATATAATCTTCAAATAAATCCAACAAACCAATAAAAAATTAAATCTTCAAAATGATCTCCTCCTCTTCTTCAAACTCAAGTACCTTGAAAAATAGAAAATTATTTAGTGTTAGATTATGCCATAAATTAACTACAGCTATAAAAGATAACATTGTAGGATATAATATTCATACCATTTGATTCTTCTTCAGATTATACTTATTGTATAGCCAATCCCCGCCACAAATGAAGGCTGTAATAGATGCTTCATTCAATCTTGAATGATACTCATCAATTACTCTTCCTCCAGCACTAAATGTTGATTGAAATGCAACTATTGAGATTGGAATGGCTAGAATGTCAACAGCCATCCATGATAAAATATTATATTTCATGCGGTTGCTTTTCCACCATTCCAAAGCATTGAAAGAGTTGGTGCTTTTATCAGGAATATGAACATTCTCCTCAAGATACACTTCCAGCTCAAATTTCATTGGGGGAATTGCTTGCTTGTCATGAACAAAACTTATAAATTCATCAGCTTCAATGATTTCTTGTTGAGAATTAATCTCATTGGAAGGATTGATATTATCAATGCCATCATCATCGATTTCACTACTACCACTAGCATATAACATATTTAATGAAGTCATAACCATATCCATATTCTCTCTAACCACATAATCAGGTTGATATATCAAGGGAAAAAAATATTCAATAATATGAAATTTGAACCTAGGATCCAAAACAAGAGCAATGGACATTAGCAGGTTGCACTCTCTCCAATATTTGTCAAACTTAGCTTTCATTGAGGCTACCATATCCCTCATAAATTGGTCTTCATCCGTTGCCACTTTGTCAATCACTTCTTTTACCCTCCAAACTTCAGGCAGATATAAATTTGCAGTTGGATAATCACTACTTGAGATAACATTAGTAGCAAGATTGAATACCCTTAAGACTTGGCAGACTTTCTCAACCTTCCTCCAGTCCTCTTGTGATGGCTCATAGGAATAATGTGGCTCTCTTTCCTTATAAGCTTCAAATACCATCCTAAAATTGAAGGCAATAGATAGCATCTTGTAGGTAGAATTCCACCTTGTTAGATAATCAATAATGAGCTTTCTTTCTTTCAAGTGCTTGTACTCTACTACATCACAAAATGCTTGCAACCTTGAATAATTATAATTTATATACTTGACATTCTCTCGAATATTATGAATAATATCCTTAATTCTTCCAAGGCCATCTTGCAATAACAAATTCAAGATATGTGCACAACATCTGACATGAAATAACTTACCATCAAGCATTAATCTATTACTTAGTGATAAGTTGTCCTTGAGAGTCCTCAAACATGAGTCATTGGGGAACCATAACTCTAGATTAATATCCAAAAATCTCTAGAAAGCTCTATTCTAACTATAACAAAATTGGGGAAACATCCTCACTTGACAAAAATAAGAAAAATAATCAGTCTAAATCCAAGAATATGAAGGAATAAAGACGTAATCTAACAACATAAACTTACCTTGAAGCTTGGAAATGATGGATTTGAGAGAAAGAGAGAAAGAGGGGGAGAGCAGGAAGGATCGCGTTTCTGGTTCGTTCTGCGTCCGATTTGGGGGGTTTTAATGAACTTTTGACTGCTTAGGCAGTCCTCTCTCTGTCCAGCTGGACCGCACTAGTCTCAGCTGATTGCATAGGTGGTCTCCAGGAAGTCAGTCAATCTCTAGGAGGTCAAATACTGGTATATATTGGATTAGGTTGTCTCAATACTCACTTATTTACATTTGGTAATGCCCTCATTTATTTTACTCTTCATTAACTTTAAAACATAAATGTAAATAAGGAAAAATCCCCATTTGGGTTCAAATAAAATATCAGAAAATTCAAAATCCTAACAATTCAGAATCCAAATTTTGGGTTTTAGTTCAAATTCAGGAATTTCTGAGATTTTCTAAACTTGTGAGCTAAAAACGAAACGTTCACAGATTTTGTAAAATTCATTAAAAATTGCTCTTTAACTTATTTTCCATCAAGGAACAATTACCTGGACTTTTGATTCCAAAAATATAGTTCTATCATATAGCCCTCCAAGGAGGTGTAGGATCCAGATTTAGTGAAATTCAAGATCCGACGGTGGTTCCCAGGGAACCCTGAGGCTATATAGAACCTTACTATTGACCCGTGTACCTCGGGAATCACAATTATAGACTAATATTTAGTTTTTTTTTCCTAGTAGGTTTCTCACATGTATCATCTCATCAGAGGTAATCTTGTTCGATTATTTGAGATCTCATAGGGGGCACAACTCTCCCCACACTGATTTTTCCATACCCAGGACTCAAACTTGAGAGTATTAATTAAAGGGAATGAGCATCTAACCACTCCAACTGGCCATGTGTTGGTCTAAATAATATTTAGTTAATTAATTAAAAACTTTATAAAATAACATGTGTAAAATATATTTTCAATTTAATAAATCAAAAGACTTTTTTTAGGTGAATAAATTAAATACTTTGTTAAACATGTGTTATAGAAATTTATTCATATAACATTAAATTTCATGCCTCTAACTAGTGTTACCAATTCTTTATGGAGTTTCAAGTGTGAGTTATAAAGTTCCATGTTGATAGAAAATGAATTAAGTGGAGAGTATATAAAATAAGAGGACCAATAGACCATTTGACCTAATATTTTGGGTCAAAATATGACATCCTGTAGCTATTGTGGTTTATTCACTTAATCTATTGATTGAGATATCCATTTACCATGTTGTCCTCCCACGAGTTGTATAAGACCTGATGGGCTGGATCCATAGTTTTCAGACTTGGACTGATGATTGATTTGGTTGAGACACCGGGTCACTAGATCACTAGTTCAACCGATGGGTTACTGGTGGAACCAGTTGAACCGAATTTATAACCAAAAAATATATATATATATATTTAAATAAAAGACAATGAAATGACAACTAATTAACAATTTGACACCCTTTAAGGGGTTCAAATACAAAAACATAAATAAATAACATAAATTCATAAATATTGTTCACATTTCACAATCATGAATCACAATTAACAAGTTCAAAGCATAATTACACAAGCAAACTCACAGGTCATGATAATACAAACAAAGTTATTATATTTTTCTATATGTCAAATTAGAATTTTTTTTTTAAGGTTTTAAGAGAAGACATTATTTAGCAAAAATAAAGCAAAAAAAGCACAAAAAAGAAAAACACTTGAGCCAGTCCGATTTGCTTCAAATGACTGAGTCAAACTAGGTCCACCGGTTTCAATGCGGATTCGATCCAAATGGTGGCTCGAACCGATTTTATGACTGGTTCACTAGTTTTTCAATCGAATCGATTGGTCCGAACCAATTTCTAATATTATGGCTGGATCCTTTGTCTGGAAGAATGGTGGTTGTTGGATCCATGAGTAGGATCTCTTGTGTCGAAAGTACTTCGACGATATGACGATGGATTGGTTAACATGTTCTATGAAGTGACTGTGATACAAGTAAAGAGAGTATGAGGTCGTTGTTAACATCACTGGGTCTTTATAATTGTTATTTTTATTTTTATAAAATAATATTTAAATTATTATTAATTATGTTTTAATAACTTTGATTTTCCTTAAATTCATAGCTTTGACTTTGATGTACTGACCGTATACAAGTTTTTACACTATCATCCAATAACATGTTGCCACATCAACTATGTCTATAATGATTAACTTTCATATCTATTACTTGAAAGGTCATTCAAATAGAACGATTATATTAGATGGCAACATAAAATAATTTCATACAGCTAATGAATCAAAGTTAAACTCCAAATTGAGTATAAATTTCAGTTAATTATGCTATCTTATATATGTTTATAAAATAGTTTATACATTTTACTGTGTTATTAATAATTATATCACTTTAATTACTATTTTCAAAAGAAACTGCTACAAATTACATGGTTATGATACATAAGATAGATGAAAATGAGAAATATGAAATGTTAAAATATAATAAATAATAATAAAATTTAAGAAAAATATTACATAATAATTTCAATGAAATAATATAAATAAAAATTAAAGAATAATATAATTTTATAGCATTTAATAATTTAAAATTAAAGAAAAATATCACGTGACACAGGCAGTAAAAGAAATAAAAGACCACGAATATCACATGAATAAAATATCACATAAATATAATTTTTTTTGCTTACAGTAAGGTCATTTATTCTTTTAAATAAAAAACTATAAAATAATTGAAAATAAAAAATTTCATTTCTCCACTTTAAATTGATTTCGTATTCGTTGAAAATTTCAAATAGATCAATTCTCAAAATCAAAATTTTAAAAAAATCATATTACCATAAGCACAAGCCAATAGATTAACATAATTAGTTCAATTTTAATTTAATTAGATTCAACGATAAATAATTTATAATTTTTATAGCAGTATTGAATAATATTGTTATATAGCTATGGTAGAAAGATTGATTCTGATGTACTATTATAGAAAAATTTGAATTATCTTGTTAAAGTGAATTCGCCAATTACATTGCAATTCAATAATTAGAATTAAAGCAATTTTATAATTATAAATGTAGTTATTACACATTAGAATGAATATTGATTACAAAGTGAAGTAGGATAAGTGAAAAAAAAGTGAAAAAAAATTACATAAAAAATAAAAATTATCTAATTCAGAAGAATATGCCATGTGGCAACTATGGTGAAAAAGCTTTAATATATAATCCTGACAGAATAGATAACCACGATTATATTAAATAATAACTAAATTTTCAAGTGGTGTCGGGATTGTGAACATTATATTAAAATATAGACTTCGAAACAAGCAAACAAGCATGAAAAGAAGAATAATTTCGGCGCTATGCGGGTTGAGAGTCACTGCATTCGTTTTACCTGGGGGACCATGTGAATTGTGGCCTGGGCCTGGCAGGCCCCCTTGGCAACCTACTTGCCCGCAATGGACGGATACGTTGCGTCAGGATCGAATGTACCCCTGCAGCGTTTATTCAATGTTCGAACACAATGACTCACTGGTCAATCGTGTAAATTAACATCTCAATGATAATGAAATTCAATATTCTATCAGTATATTTGCATCGATTTGACTATTTTTTAGTGCACCTTTTCCAGAGAGTAAAGTGTGTAATAGTGCACTTTTTTCAGAGAGTAGAGTGTTTGCTTATATATATATATATATATATATATATATATATCTATATATTTATATATATATATATATATATATATATATAATAAAATCATTAAATGAAATTATTATTATTATAGGCAAAGATTCTATAAAGTGATTTTTATAGCAAAGTAAAGAGATTTTATTTTTAGACTAAGAAAGTTAGAAGTGAGGTCATCTTCACTCTATTAATTTAAAGATAAAATTGCTCACTTTACTCTCTAAAATGAGATACTTACTTTAGATGATTCAAATCTTATTATTATATATCTATGCTTTATCATGCAAATATATATTTCATAAAATTTGATCTTTTGATTTTCTGATCAACAGGTTATAATTATGTAATTTATGTTTAGTAATATAGGGTGCGTATAATTAGAGGAGTTCAATTCATATTTGTATGCATGCTATGCTAACTCTAATTCTCCAAGGGTTAGTCTAGTGGAGCAAGATATAATTTCACATATGATAAGTCATAGATTCAAATTTCCATTTATTTTCTTAAGATGAAATAAATATTAGTTTTTCTACAAGTATTTTTTAAATCCAAAGGTTTCCCTATCTAATTAGGCATCGTCCTCTCATCCTATCTTTTTCATTAAAAAAAATGCACGCATGCTTTCCTACATCTATATATATGCCCCATTTGGGAGCGTGAAACACAAAAAATTACATGTATTCAATATTTTTGTATAATATTAGATGAAAATAAAGAAGGAGATGGGTTCATTTCAATTTTTTTATTTTCATGACACACTGCCCTATTTATTTTCTTCCTATGAGGTTAAAAATCTTGTACAAATTAAAGATGTTGCACCCATATTATCTCTCGTGAAACCTTCATGCAACCATAGCTTGTTCCAGAATTTTCTGTCGTTTTTGGCGTACGTATTTCCTGATTTAGCCACTCACCGTGATTCATGCCATGCCTGGCGACACTTTGTGATGGCATAAACAAGCATTAACGACAAAATGAAGCATTGATTTCTCCTTTTTTCATCGACGTGCAAAGTGTGGTCCTTGTTCGGATACATACTTGGGGTTGGGGGACCATATTTGGGAAGGAATTGAATGGTCTAAAATCTAAATAGCCATGAGTTCCCAGCAAAATAAAAACAAGAAATCTCGTACAGTTATTGCCATTTTTAATATTGTATGGCTATACGAGTCTATTAACTTCTGCTTTTGTTTGGAGCACATCGCATATTTGTCCAGCGGATATGATGAGATAACGAAGTTGAAATTACCTCCAAATTAAGATTAAATCAAGATTATGAACTTTTCAAAACTTAAAAAAAAAAAGAATCACATATATATGGATGTAACTTAGATAAGATATGCGATTTAATCAACTACATAATGTACGATTTTTTTTTATTAAGTCTCTTGAATAATATGCTCAAGGCATAATTTGTACGTGTGTATATATAGCATAATTTATACGTAATTGCATTTGTCTGCAGTTAATTTATTTGATTTGATGACGTACGTGATATATAATTGTAAAAAAAGAACATGCAATAAATTATCTATTGTAGATATATATTGTATAATTAGGTAGATAATTATAAATACTTAAGTGTTGTCCTTTATTTATTTTGTTTTATTTCTGAAGAAGGGACCATAAGCTTTATTCTAGCAATTTGAAGATGGATACATTGCACTAAAAATTTGATTAGGGTTTTCATCGGGTCCATTATGTTTGCACGAGTCTTGGTTGGGAATAAATTCAATTTATAAACAAGTTACATTAGGAGTCTGTTTATACATGCTTATTTTATAAAAAAAGAATATTTATATGGTTGCATGATAAATACCATATGTAAAAAAATTTTAATTTTAATTTTGATGTATTAATAACATATTTTTTATATTATTATTTAATTATATATTATCATATTATGATGGTGGTGATGACCTCAATGCTCTCTAACTCTCTTCCATGAAGCGGCATTCATGCATGGAAATCAGGACACATCTCCCAAGGAGTAGGTGATGGATCGTTCTTGAGTTTTGGGTCATGGATGACTCTAAATTAATACAGGATTATTTTTTTTTTTAACTTGTTGAAAGTAGATATTAATTAATCAAGGCAAAAACCCACAACCAGCTATACAAGGAAATAAAATAACGGTCAAAGACACAAAGCTCCTAGCTGGGCAAATCATCCATAAGATGGCGGCAAACAAAGCCTTATATAGCAACCCTATCAAAACATTAATCATAAAATTAAGCTTCATAACACTCTACTAACATCCTTGACAAATTTTGAAGCCTTTTTTTTTAAATTTTTTTTATGCAAGCTTTCTTTACATCAATATTCCAATCTATGGAGAAAACATATGCATAGGCTGTTGTGCAGAAACTCTCTGTGTGATTTTTTTTTTTTCTTTCTTGGATTAAAACATCTCTTAGCCTAAGCTTGTTTTTTTCCACATAAATCTCTAAATACCATAAGCGTGAAAAGCAATGAAGAGAAAATTAGACAGATCGGCCAGTCCGACTGGGTTAACCGGGAATCAGTTTAGTGACTGGTCCAGTCAGCATAAAAAAACTAGAGGAAGTCAAAACTGGTCAAAACCGGACCGGTCTGACTAGTTTTATTTTTGCAAAACTTTTTTGTTTATTCTAAAACTTAAATATTGATATTTTATAGTAGTCATAGAGCAAAAATAAAAAAAGGAACCAAAGAAGGAGATTAACAAAAATTATTGGGTTGTTCTTCTCCTCTCTCTATTATTTGTAAACTGCTCACCATAAACTTCACTAATTACTAACAAATATTGTTTTCAAATGCTTTGTAATCGTGCTATGAGGTTGATACTAGAGAAATTTTATATGGATTATGTTTAATTTTATAGATCTATGAATATTTTTTTGTTGATTATATTAATATTAATGATTTAATAATTTATTTATATTCTAATTAATCATATATATATATATATATATATATTTATTACATTTCTGTTGAACCCCGGTTGAACCGGTTGGTCCTCTAAATCTTTGAATCAGTATCTTCACCGATTCGATATCCGGTCCGATTTTCTCTTTTTTGATGAAAAGCATAGACTCAAGGTCACCTTCGTAACAATGCAGGAAAAACACACCGAGACTGGCCCAAAACTAGAACTCCCCAACTATCCACCATTGCTAGAGATTATTGATTTATCATCTGCCATGAGTGCACTATTCCGATGTTACTAAAGTGTAGGCAATCACCGCAAAAAAAAAAAAAACACAAACAAACTCATCATGACTTAAACACTATTGCAATCAAAAGATATATACTAGAAGAGATATCAAACACATCCTCTATAATGAGAAAATAGAACAAAGAAAAAAAATAGAACCAAACAAAACAAGAGAAAAGAAGAAAAAAAAAAGTTGGAGGGGTCACTGGACCACCATGGAGGAGATAAACTACCTCCAAGGGGCTAGCTTCCCCATTAGCTGAAGCAGAGGAGAGGTCGCAAGCAGAAGGAAGGGAAAGCGGTGCTAAGGTTTGTAGAGAGATGGTTTAACTTTGGTTGCTTGGCTGGATGTCATGGATTAGGTTAATATGCATGGGTCTGAGCTCGTTTCTAGGTCTGATGTTGGTGTAGGTTCTCTTAGCAAGCCCTCTTTTTTTGCTCTATTTTTTTGTGAGATAGTTTTTGAGGTTTTGTTGTGTCGATTTCGCCTTGGTCCATTGTTGAGCTTTTTTTTTCTTTTTTTTTAAATCGTCTGTATTGTAGAGCACTTGGTGCTTTTCTAGCTTCTGCGCTTCAAGAGTTGAACATTTTCAATTATAAAAAAAAAAAAGTTAAATAACATTACATCAAAATTAATCTCTAAATTTATATAATTATTTGTAATGTACTCAATGCTAAAATAATGCATAAATTTATATGTAACTTATACTATCAATCACGATATCATACGTAAATGTTCCAAACATGGTCATACTTCCTTTCCATATAATGCATCAGCTAACAAGAAGGGCCAATTGCTAACGAGATGGTTCTAGCTTAATCATAGATTTTGAGTATAGATCCTATACGTGTAACTAAATTAACACTCAAAAGAAAGAAGTTTACTGTCATAGTTCTCAGTTTGTAGAATTAATTTTAGGCAAAATTGATTATGTCATAATTAATTTAGTTAGAATTGATTTTAAAGTGAAATAATGTTCTAGTAATTTCTCTCAAAATAATTCTGACCAAAAAATTAATTTTTCACTTCTTCGAGAATTAGTTCCGGCAGCTAGAATAGATTGTGGGAATTAGAGACCAAACTCAATTTTGGCCCTCCAAACGCAACTATGAAGGTCCAAACTGGAAACCAAACATTCCCCACAAGTTATTTTTGGGCCTCTTTTTTCCCCAAGTATTCCACATCACAAATCGATTTTTTTCTTTGACAAAAATAAAATCCACATTTTCACAAACAAAAATCAACAAACTAAAACCAAAAGCATATTGACCCGAAGCAAGCTATTCATTCATCTTTCTTCAAAGCTGAAAATCCAAAAGCGAGGGAAAGGCGAGGGGAGCTTAGCGGGGAGGAAAAAACAAATTGGCTTTTTCAGGAAATGGATTTTGAGTGCTCCGACGCGAGTGTTTGGAAGGAAGCGCTTTCTGCTTATCCATCACGAATACATTCTCTGTCCCTCACAAAGAAAAAACCCGAATTGGTTTCTCTCGATGAGTTCTATTCCAAACAACTCCCTTCACTCATTCGCCAACGTAACCCTAACCCTTTCATCACAACACACGAACTCTCCAACCTCATGCGGTGGAAGCTCACGCGCGGGAAATGGAGGTAGCTCGGTCCTCCTTATTCACTAATTATCATACTATCTTATTTGTTAATCTTAATTAATTAGTTGATAATTATGATGATTATTTATTACTTTTTTTTTTAATGAGGCCGCGGCTATTGGATTATGTTTCGTCGCTAGACGACGCCGTTGTGAGGTCGGCTTCTGAGAAGGCGTTTGAGAGACTCCCGGATTTGTCGAAAGCGGTTAGTGAGCTGAGTGTGTTGAAAGGGGTTGGTGCGGCCACTGCCTCTGCCGTTTTGGCTGCTTATGCTCCTGACTTAGCACCATTTATGTCTGATGAGGTATAATTTCTTTCTTTCTTTGTTTTTTAAGAGTAAATATTCAAGGATTTAATTTGAATGTGCTGACATTTGTAAAATCTTTTTTTTTTTTGTCCATTATAGTCGAATCAAATCTATTAATGCGCATGACTTTTGAAATAGTGGAGTGTGAGTCATGCTTTTTAATTGATACTGCAATATGTAATTGGATGATTGTGTAAACAGATTTTACATACATCAGAATTAAATTATTTGCATAGTGTAAGATAAGTATTGATTTTATGATTGGAGTTGGTATCTAAACATATATTGTTGCACTAAATTTATTTCCACTTAAAACATTAAGGGTTTGTTTGGTTGAGGGGGTCAAAATTACGTGAATTTACATGTGAAACTCATTAGGGTGGGTTTGGTTAGGTGATAAAAGTGGGGATAAAATTTTCAAAAATAAGCTTGATCAGTAAAATTACACTTGAAGCTTATCCATGGAAATTTTTCCTTCCAACCAAACACAGCCTAAGAAAGAGTTGATGTCCAAAATTTATAGAAGGCAAACCTAGTGTTGCCTATAATTAAAGAGTTTAATTTTGATATAATGACAATCATATACCCTCATCTAATCAATTGTTTCCATATTTTAAATAGTAGATAGGGTAGAAGTTTTTTACACTCTTGATGCATCAAGATTATAAATCATATTTTTTTAAAGGCTAAAAATTGAGTTTTTTTAAATTATTATTATTATATGTTTTGTGGTGATTATGAGATTATCGGATTGACTGCAGGCTATGGAGGCAGCTCTTGGAAACTCAAAAGATTATTCCCTGAAGCAATATCTAATATTGGCCAATAAATTGCAGACCAAAGCAAAGGTATTATTATTCCATGTAATTTTAATATAAAAGGATTGATGTCCGTGATTTAATATAAGATGGTGATAGATTCGATTGTAAGTATGCAATGCAAATGGCAATGACTGCTAGTGACAGGCCCTGATTTGATATCATATCATATATGCAGAATATTTCATTAATTTTTGGGTATTTTAATCTGAATTGTGATAACATAGCATTGGTAAAACGGATCAGGATTTTCTTGTGGTAGTCACTAGCTAGTGAGAGTCTCATGTATATTAAACAGTGTTTAGGTCTACTATAAGAAAATTTATGTCTTTCTAGTTTGTAACATCACACTCTTTAAGAGTCTTAGTGAATATCATGAGAGTAGATCTGATAAAACAAGTACTCTTTGCTCCAAATTTTCAGTGGAGATCTTATATCTTTTGGTTTTAATTTTGGAATTTACTTTAGGGGCAGAATAATAACAATAATAATAATGTATTGTTAGGAATTTGCCTCCTTTTTTATTTTTAATATCTGGTGGATAAATAATCTGCAGGAACTGAGTTCAGAAGGGGATACCTTTACCCCATCCGATGTAGAAAGAGCATTGTGGAGTTGTGCTATAGGTAAGTCATCAGCATCCCAATTAAATGAGGAACCAAAGAGCAATCCACAAAGGAGCTCTAAAAGAAAGAGGAAAAATTGATATTGCAGCAGATCAACACATGAGATTAACACCAGTAACATCTGTTCTTTTTGGGTCTTCTAGTTATATCCCCTTCTCTGGGGATCTGTCCATCAATGATTGGACTGTATTAGTCACTAATTATTAATTATTATCAAATATGAACTATCTCAACATATAAGTTGTGCCCTAATTAAATATTCTTGTTCTTTGCTATTACCGCTTTTCTTGAAACTGAGCTTCTGATGGAACTCTGTTGCTTGCTTGCATATTGTTTTTGGCATTCATCTTGTTGATACTAATACAACATGATGGACTAAGATTTTCTGAAGTAGGTAATGTATAGCTTAGAATGTTGAAAAACAAATGAGTGATTTAGATTTTTCTGAAATTTTAGCAGAAAGTCACCTGTGCTGATTTGCTGGATTTTCTCATTAGTGATTAATATTTATATTTTACTTCCTAAGTTCCATCACATACATCATGTTCAGTGGATCTTGCCCCACAATTTAACTGTTCCTTATGAAATTTAGAAAGCATAATGTAGGATTTCACAATAAGGGTGGGTTCAGAGGATGTTGTCCACAATGCAAGTATGATTTCTGATAAAGGTTGGAACCATAATGTAGGATGCATAATAAAGGTTGAGTTCATAGGATCTTGTCCACAATGTAAGAACTACGTCTTACAGCAAAGGTTCAAGTATGGAAAATCTTGTCCATAGTGAATCCACTCACAAAATTTAGAAGCCATGGCATTAGAACATTTGTCACCGAAGATCTTGCTGAATCATTTCATCTAGTGTCGAAGTCCCACATCGGAGAATGATGTAAGTGAGGAGAGTGAGGTGTGTTATAAAAGCAAAGTGAGTGGCACAGTTGCAACATACTTACCTGGACGGGGTCAATGGGCGATCAAGAAGGCCTATGGCCTAGGCTGGTGACTTCCATTGCACTTAGGAAGGGTGCCCGCCTAAGGTCTACCCAAGTGGTGGAGCCTACGTCATAATTTGTGGTAGTGGGGGCCTGCGTCCGCGCGGCCCCTGTCCAACTCCAGTTCAAATTTTTTCTTAGGAGATGGGCCTCTTTTTGCTGACCAAATTCGATTGTGTCTTAACGTTTCGCAATTCGGCCGTTTACTGCCTCAAGATTAACGTTTTGAGAATCTCTCAGCTGGTTTGGTATGCTAAATCTGTCATTTTTAGTATTTTTTTTGTTGTTTTTCAGAAAAATATCACAATTTATGTGATCTAAAAAAGAAAAATAGCTAAGAAATGTATACACTTATTAATATGATAGTATTATACAATTGATACTATTCAATTAAAGTTAAAACTTACAAATAAAATAGTGTCATAACTCCCAAATAATATTATTAATAATAATATTTTTTTATCTAAGTTGGTGTATAGTTGTTACGAACTTTAAAAAATTAGATATATAAATAAAAAATATTATTTTTGATTTTTTTAATTTTTTGATAGGTTGGCCTAAAATGAGTTGGGCTAATTGTTTTAATCTATATTATTTTGGCGGGTTAGCCTATCTTAACCTATTTTTAGCGAGGTGGATCTAAATGATGTAAGCCAACCTGTTTTGACACCTCCAATGCTGAACACGGAATTAAAATTGAGAAAGGCTGTGTATTGTTAAAGCTTATCTTTTTATTTTTCATTTTGCACATCAAATATAGAGAAAGGAAGGACTTATATAAATTTTACACTAGAAGTTACTCATTTCCCTTCCGTTCATTCTAAAATTTAAACTTCCAAACATAACTCCACTTAATGTAATTGCATGTATGTAATGGTAAGAAATTAGAGATAGGAAGAACAAAGAAAATTGGAGGGAATAGGATAGAACTTCAAGAGAGGGAATCGAAGACAAAATAGGGGATAAAGAGACTCAAGAGGGAGAGAATCTTTTCCTATTTCACATAATTATTTCCTATTACAACTCCTAATATACCTATTTATACTATTCTTTACTAATTAAATCCTACTCTACTAATTGGACTACTAGTCCCCCATTACAATGTACTGAAGGCTCAATCCACCATCAGGCCTCCCCTTAATTCAAAATCAAACCATCTTACTGACCAAAAGAAGGGGGAAAAAAAGGCATCTTGATCATGGAAGCATGCCGCTAGAGATGGAGCCTCTTGTACTTCAGGGGTGGCCATAGCCTCCTGAAATTTTTAATTTTCACGTTTATATATATATATATTTTCCACCTCTAAAATTTTTATATGTTATAAAGATTTGTAGATTGTTTTAGAAGTTAGAACACATTAAATAAGCTTTAATATCTCAATAGTTCGAATGATTTGACATATTAATCTTTAATTATTTACAAGTAGTTCAAATTAATTGCTAATAGAACTACTAATGAACTGACTTATTGTGTATTTTTAATTATAAAGGCCACAAACGATTATTTTTAACAATCAATTTATTTATTACTATTTTTGTCGGATACCAACTTTCTTCAAATATATAATTTTTTAAAAATTTTAGATTAAAAATTAGAAGATACATTATTACTTTTTATAAGTACATTATCTTTTAGTGTTTGCCCCTCTTAAATTTTAGGTCTAGCTCTGTCCCATGTGCAGCGGTGATGGCAGCAAGTGGGAAGCGGTGGCCATAGAGGAGGATGTCAAAGCCATGAGCAGCAGAAAGCTTGCCTCTTGCGCCTTCTTCCTATCATGGAGGAAGCCCACGGTTGTAGCACAACACGTGGCTAGGCTAGCATTGGCTGGTTGTCTACAACCAGATAGATTGGTGTGTCATAAAGCCTTCCTAATTGGATAAGGAATCCACTAGTTCTTAGAGGGTTGGTTAGGGCATGTTTGATTTATTTTTTTTATTTTCAATTTTTAATTTTTTTAGATTTGTGAAGAAAAAATTTAAAAAATTAAAAAATTAAAAAACTAAAAAACTGAAAAAAAAATTTAACTAAAAATTAAAAACTAAAAATTAAAAATTATTTTTAGCAAACTAAGCAGCTATTAGGATTTTAGCATTTGTTGTTTCTTTTGTCCATTCATAAGTTGGGCCTTGCCTCTATGCCTCTTTGTAAGTCATTAAAAAGACGACAAAACAAAAATTATCAACTTAACTGGTCTATCAAAAGACAAAAAGATAAAAAGTCATACTGATAGGAGGGCATTTTTAACCGGTGTCGTAAAAAATTGATGCCCAAAGAGCAATTATTAAAAATTCCTAAATAAATAACTTTGTAAATTTTTTAATGGATCCACATGAAAATTTAAAATCATATTTTTTCAACTGGAAAACTTGCATTATTTTTTAATCTTTAAACAGTAACCTAAAAATAAAATGAGATAAGGTTTCAACCCAAAAAAGGGTTCAATTTATTCATTAAGATTACATGTGTGCTTTACATAAACTCCTAAAATTCAGATCAGTCAATTTGAGTCTCTAAAATTTATAAAAAGAAATTCAAATTAGTCACCACTAATATTATTTTAAAGACCAATTCGAATTATTTTTTATAATGTCAGAAACTAAATCACAATTTTTTTTAAAATTTTAATCATTAAAATGAAACATGCATGGAATCTAAGTCAGCTTTGCTCTAAAATGAATTGTCCACAATGATTCATTTTACTCGGACATCACAAAACGTGCATGCAAGTACTCCTTTGTCCATCGACTCGTGAATACCAAATGTGTAATGTTTTGTCCCTAACATCTAAAAGCTTAAAATCCCCAAAATCCCACAAGCCTCAAATTTCTCTTTACCTCTCCCATTTTCCTCCTCGCATCCCCTTACCCTTGGCATTCACAAGCATCTGGTGGAAGCAATATTTAAGCCCCCTCCCAGTTGGCGCTCCCTCTTCTTGTCATTATGTCCCCACCTTCCCCAAGTTCTTCTGACTTTGAGCCTTCAGATATTTGAGTGCTGGACTTTTATGTTTATATCCTTCGTTGCCACTTGCCACATCCCATAGGAGAATAACTGTTAGTTTGTATGAAAAAAGAATATCCAACAGAAGAATTTCAAGAAGGCTAGTATCGAGGTCCCACATCGGAGAATGATAGTCTTCGAGGAGGGTAAGATGGGTTATAAAGGCAAAGTGAGTCCAACCATTCCAACATACTTACCTGGACGGGGTCGATGGGCGATCAAGAAGGCCCATGGCCTAGGCTGGTGGCTTCCATTGCACTTAGGAAGGGTGCCCGCCTAAGGTCTGCCCAAGTGGTGGAGCCTACGTCATAATTTGTGGTAGTGGGGGCCTGCGTTCGCGCGGCCCCTGTCCAATTCTAGTTCTAAACTTCTCTTTGTAGTTGTGCCTCTTCTTGTGGCTCATACAATTGAATGGGCCTTTTCAGCAAAGGGTAGAGTTCTGTGAAATGCTCAGCTTGTAAAACCTTACAGTTTTGGTAATGGGTAGGGAGTATATTAAATGAGAAAGTTCAAGACGAAGGGTAACTATTTCCTAGGGATGAACGCATAAAGCCAACGTTGTATTGTAGCACATGACGTGGCTAGGCTAGCATCGGCTAGTTATCTAGAACCCAGATTATTCTCTGTTTTGTTTTTTGGTCAGAAAGCCTTCCTCATTGGTTCATTCATTGGATAAGGAATCCACTTGCTCTTAGAAGCTTGGGTATCCAACTTGTGGGCTCTTGTTCTTTCTTTTGTCCCATTCATAGGTTGGGCCTTTTCTCTTTGCTTCTTCGCAAGTAATTTCGTCGAACAAAAAAAGAAAAAAATCATCTTGCCAAAGAAAGTAAAATAAATGAGTAATGATTCAACTTGATCATTGAGAGTGTATACATGCTGTACTTAAGTACTTTTGAAATTGTAAAAGATAACGAGTTTTATTTTGATGTCAATAAAATAATTTTACATTTTCATCTAATTAAAATATTTTATTGTGATAACTTTTTAAATAATACGTATAAAAGTGTATAATTTGATGATGATTATGTAAAAAAAATTAATATTATCAGTACATGACAATTAAACTAAATTAAAAAAAAATCCAATTCTTCCTTGTGAATATTATCTTAGGAATTAACTCGAATAATTTTTTTATAATTTTAATGACTAAATCAATCATTTTTAATTTTAGGTATTAAAATGGAGAGTTAAGTTTGGGTAGAACGTGTATATAAAATAATCTTGCACAAACATTATATTACTACATTAGAAAAGTATTAGACTCAACTATTCAATGACTAAAAAATCATACAACTAAGATAATATGATTGGTTGAGAATGGAATTTTTTTTTATATAATGCATCTTATCATAATTAAAACTCAAATGAAAATTTACGGTTGCTCTAAATTGAATTATCCGCAATGATTCATTTTACCCTAACGTCACAAAACGTGCATGGAAGTTCTCCTTTGTCCATTGACTCGTGAAATACCAAATGGAATGTTTTGTTCCCAAACATCATCGACACCCATAAAAGCTTAAAATCCCGAAATCCCACAAACCTCAAATTTCTCTCCCTTTCTCCATCTTTCTCTCTCATCGCCCTTAACCTTTTGGCATTCACAAACACGAAAAAAAACAAAACATGGTGACATTCACCCTTCTCTTCTCCAACGGCAAAAACCGTCGCAGCACCAAAACCCATCATAACCATCATCATCTCCCAAGCAAAAACGACGTCGTCGATGGCTCGTCCTTCGCGGGCGCCGTGTTCAACCTCTCCACCACCGTCGTCGGCGCCGGTATCATGGCCCTCCCGGCCGCCGTGAAGCAATTGGGCCTCATCCCGGGCCTAGCCATGATAGCCCTCTGCGCAATGTTAACCGAATTCTCCATCAACGTGCTGTTGAGGTTCACGCGGGTGTCGAAATCGTCGACGTACTCCGGCGTGGTTCGCGACGCGTTTGGTGGGGTTGGTCGGGTGCTGTTGCTGCTGTGCATCATCGTCAACAACATGGGAATGCTCGTCGTGTACATGGTCATTATCGGTACTATCGTTTAATTTGTCTATAATCATGCTACTTTTTTTTTTTTGGGTGTACTATAATCATGCTACTTATAATATAGTAATTAATTAGTTAAATAGTAGTTAATTAAATTGATTATAATTCTCTGGTGCTTCAACATTTTTCTTTGGTTTGTTGGGGAAACAATTTTTGTGTTCGTGTTATTTTGTATTCATGGCATAAGTCGGTTGAGGATTTAAGTATAAAGTTTTGTGAATATTAACTAAATGATTCACCATGTACTAGTCCAAGTGACTTAATCATTTGAAGAATTGAATGAGGCCTTTTGTTTTTTCGAATTTGAATAGGCTGATAAAGTCGGAGTCTTCTTTTTGGATGTGTTTGACCGTTTGACTCTGATGAGGAACTTTTAACGTTTGAGGAACGGTATGCTCAGGCAAAGTTGGAAAATAAAAATCATTTTCTTTTTGGCCAACAGTACAACAAATGCGCATTTTGGTTCAATGAATCTGTTCTTCGTTATCCGGGATTGGGTAGGCCCAAATAGTTAATCTCCATTTGTGTTCAGCTGTAACTTCTTCGGAACAAAAAAGGGAAGTTGCAACCTGAGTTTGTTGGTAAAACAATGAAAAAAACATACTTGGGTTTTTCCTTTTTTCTTCTCAATGATTTTGATGCACAAACAGTTGAAAAACCTTGAATGTTAACTACCAGAAAAAAAATCTTGTATATTATTATGGAATTAATTTCTATGTACAAGTAGTGTATATATTTTTTATACAATCAATCATCTAATCATGTATAATGATATCAATCATCATAATTTATTCTCTTATCCACTACTTAAAAAGTCATATAAATTAAAGATTTTAATTAAATGACAGTGTAAAAATATTTTATACTACTAATATATGAAAATTGAATTCTATTATTATTCAATCAATTTTTTTTTGTTTGCATGTTTTTTAAGTATTGACAGCTGTATTTGTTGCTATAATAATATATGATTAAATGTTAGTGTATCAAAATTACCTTTTTTGTTAATAAAAATCAAATAAGTATTTGTTCAGAAAAAATAATGATATAGATTGAATGACTCAATCATGTGTGATATATGAATCAACTATGTATCAAAATCTTGCATGTATTGAAATAAAATCCAAAAAACTATTCATAAAGTGAATTATAATTATAATTTATTATATTAAATGTAAATATAAATTAAAATATAAGTTCAATTTTGAATAATTTTTCCAAAATTGAATTGAATGGTATGAGCATAGTTAAAGGGTGTTTCCGTGATTGGAGCAACTGTAGCAACTAAAATGGTTGTTGATGTTGTGTTGTGACAGGTGATGTATTCTCAGGAACGTGGTCTGAAGGAGTCCACTATTCGGGGGTTCTGCAAGAATGGTTTGGTCTACGTTGGTGGTCAACGCGCCCCGCCTTACTCTTGCTCGCAACGCTTCTAGTCTTCGTGCCCCTCGCATTGTTCAGGCGTGTAGGTGTGTCTCACTCTCATCTTTCGTTTCTTATGTTCCAAAACTAAATTGCGAAAGGAAACAAGCACATTTAAAGTAAAAGTGATTTTATTTCGGCTCACTGGATATTGGATATTGTATTAATTCACTTTTCACCTATTGAGTGTGGATCTTATTTAAGTAACGTCCATGTCTTATTTAATAGTAAATGAGAAGTGAGTCGACACAGTGTCTCATATTAAATGAGTACATATAACATTTTTTTTCTTTTAAAGTAATTCCAAGTTATGATCCTTGGGCATTGTTGATAATCAATAAGCAAATGTATCGAATAGTTCAAATAGTAAAATACGGTGAGTGAGTATCGTTCCCACAAAAATTGAGTTTACCAAACAATAGTTCGCAAATTTAATTCCTAAGTAAAATATTATAAATTTTTTTTATAACAAATTATGTTAAATGTGAGAACCAAAAAATAAGAAATGAACGTAGTCAAGGGTCAGATTTCACTTGACTCTTCCGATGAAACTTTAGCTTCTTATTTAATCAAGTTCTAAATCCTCACTTGATGGTTGAATTTTCAATTTAATCAATAACTAATTCCTTATCTTATTAATCCTCCTCTATCTTTGTGGAATTCCTTAATTCGTTAAATCAATTCCAAAATGTAAAAGGGCATACAATAGACACAATGAAATTCTCAACAACCACACTATCAATATCACCTATTCCTAGATAGATATCAATAATGGTGTTCATCACATGAGCCAGCACATATATGAATCTCCCAATTCAATACATGAATCCTAAATCAAGGTATGAGTTTCCATTTCATACAAATCATAGAACCAGTGATAATCATTCAAATGTAGAAAAAGAAACTTGAATCAAGCAAAGAAACAAAGATAAAATCATCCAAGTTAAGTTACATCATCACCCCAACAGAAAAGTTTAACTATACATGATAAAAAAGAAAACAAAATAGAAAATAAAGAGAAGAGTGCATTGGAAACCCAAGATTTGGAGTGATGATTCCTCAATCTCTCCTCCTCTAATTGTTCCTTGTCTCCCCTCTGAAGTTGCAAAGTGTTTCTCCCTAATTCTAACCTAAAAAACTATGAAAAAGACTATCTCTCGGTCTTTTAAAACGTAAAGATATAAAATAGATCGGGCCGCGTGCGTTGGGACACCAAGATTGGGCATTGGAACGCCAAAAATCAGCTAACAGCATCAATTCGTGTGGACCTGTGGGCGTTGCGACGGCGAGTTTGGATGTTGTGATGCCAAACACATTTGAGGATGCTCTTCTGCTGGCTTTGGGACGCCCACTTCTGGCATTGAGACGCCATAATTATGATGCTTCTGCTCCATTTTGCAACTTTTCCCTCAATCCTGAAAATAAAATGAAAAAAAATACTAAAATCAATATAAGTTCTAAAATATATTAAACAAAACCACAAAACATACTAAAACTCTTAAAATTCCAACAAAAGATAATCATCAAAGGTTAATTTGGATGCTTAAAACACTTTAAATATTAACAAATTGATAGAACATCAATTGTATTTACAGTAACAGATTAAATGTATTTTACCCCTGAATTTTAGGTCATATGCAATTTAAACCATAACTTTTCATAAGGTACATTACGAGACCCTAAACTTTTCAAACTATGCAAAAAACCCTATTTTTCAAACAGTGTATTGCGACACTATGAACTTTTTAAATTGTACAAAAATTTCCAAAAATTTAAGTCATAGCAGGGTGTCGGGTTTCACACGATAAAAATATCAGGGATTACTTTCATATAGTATTCACGAACAAGATATCGTGTTGCACAAATTAGAAACATCAAGGGGGATTTTTTGCACAGTTTGAAAAGTTCAGAATGTCGTGATGCATATTTTGAAAAGTTGGGGTGTAAATTACACATGACCTAAAATTTAGGGGGTAAAATGTATTTATCCCTAAAATAAATGGCACTTTTGATTGTTTTCCGAGTTTATCAAATTAATGGCTACCAGCAACTCTTTCTTAAAAATATATTAGCAGTCAAAAGTCGTTTTATATCTGTTTGGACATATTAGCTGTACAATTTACTATTTTCCGAGCAGTCATTTTTATTTTTTCGTATTTTTTTTAAAGCTAAAATATCTACTACTCAAAATTCGAAAAAGCCTCATGCATAGCTACAACCTGCAAGCACTGCAAACTAACACAAGAAGCATTTCTGTTGCTATGCATCCAAGCACAAACTTATTTACTACAATTTATTCTGCACACAGGTCATTTCTAAAAAGCTCTTTTCACATTAGGTCTTAAATAAGCTGTTTATGCACCAATTTTGCTTTGCACAAACTTGTTCTTTGTTTCCGGATGTTGTCTTCCCTGATTCTTGAAAATTATATATTTTGCTCTAAGACTGACTCTGACCAAACATGTCTTTTGTTATCTGGTGGTGCACATATGGTATCTCAACAAACAGTTTTAGGTGTGTGAAATAGTTATCGATTTGATCTCCCGTTACTTTTTTCCACTGTATCAGATTCACTGAGATACACGTCAGCATTGTCTGTGGGGTTGGCAATTGTTTTTGTGGTGATAACAGCAGGTGTAGCAATTGCTAAGTTTATTGAGGGAAGCATTGGGATGCCACGCTTAATGCCAAAATTCACTGGCCAGGAATCCTTTTGGAAGCTTTTCACAACTATCCCTATATTAGTCACTGCTTACATCTGTCATCATAATGGTAAGTTCCAAATCCTATGATATATGATTCACGGTTATTTCAAAGTAGTCGACGTACCCGAATCGTATCGGATACTTTATCGATACTTTTAGACGATCTTAATTAGATTTTGAATGTTTTTAATTTGATTTATATTGTATCCCCTATTGTACTCGTGTTGTACTCGATACTCGTACTTTTATTCGTGCAGCACAGCCGGTGATAGATTCTCACTTTTGTTGGCAACAATTCACTCATTCTGCTAATAGCTATATCAGTCATTGCATTGCAATTGGCAAGTGTGTGTATTGCAAAAGTACCTACTGATCCAGTTTTTCCACATTTGAATTGCTTCATTTGTGATGATTATGGAAAATACTTCTATGTCATAAAATTTTCTAGAACTGATTGCCTAGATTGCGTGGCAAATATGATAAGACATCAAATTTTTTAACCATCCATCCGACCACTCAAAATTTGTCACATGTATGTCAACTGTCTCTGGCAATTTTCGGGCACCCCTTCTTGGGGCATGTAGCAGCACTTATTTTCATTGAGCTAACAATTTAATCTTCACAGACTACATAATGGTTTTTATCATAGTATGGTTTTTATCATAGTCATCAAACCATCATATAGTTTGGTGTACAAAACTCACTTTATGCATGACATGATTGAAGGTCTCAACTTATGGTCTGATCTATATAGTTCAGTGTAATTTGTGCAGTGGACAAATATCCAGCATTTGCTGTTCTGGTTTTGTAGAATGCATGACATGATTTTGTTGCATACCATTTATGGAAAAACCCTATAGCCCTGCTCTAATTCTTGTTGCAGTTCACCCCATAGAGAATGAACTTAGAGACCCTACCCATATGAAGTCAATAGTCAGGACCTCGCTCTTACTGTGCTCATCTGTGTACATAGCTACCAGCCTATTTGGATTTCTGTTATTTGGGGAGAAAACGCTGGATGATGTGCTTGCCAACTTTGATAGTGACCTTGGAGTTCCTTATGGCTCATTTCTCAATGATGTAGTTAGAGTGAGCTATGGCATTCACCTTATCCTTGTGTTCCCTATTGTTTTTTACTCCCTTCGCCTCAATGTGGATGGTCTTCTGTTTCCTCATGCCATTCCTCTTGCATTTGACAACTGGAGATTCAATGTGCTGACCACAGTTCTCATGGCTTTCATTTTTGTTGGAGCCAATTTTGTTCCCAGCATATGGGATGCCTTCCAGTTCACAGGTGCCACAGCAACCGTTTCTGCTGGATACATTTTTCCAGCTGCCATTTGTCTTAGGTAAGTTTCTAGTAACAAGAAACTCTTAGTGTTTGTTTGGATAAAGAATAGAAAATGAGAGGAAAATAATAAGAAGAGAAAATGCTGAAAGAATATATATATATATATATATTCTGATGTTTGATTAAGATGAAAAACGAGAAGAAATAAAACAAGACTGTATGAAAATATCATTTTTTTTAAGAGAAAAAATTTCATGGATAAAATAGTAATTTCATTGCAAACTATCGATGCGCTCTGTTTTCATTGTTGTCGTGTGAATGAAAATTTTGTTAATTTGTTTTTCTTTCCGTCAAATTTCTGTTGCATTGCAAACAAGAGAAAATACACTTTTTTACTTGTTTTCTTCTCTCCCAACTTCTTTCCTCCTCTTTTCCAGACAACCAAATGGAGCATTAGGTTGGAACTTCCCCCTTAGGCATGCAAATCAATTTTTGACGTATGTAAAGTTATTTCAAATGAACTTCATAATTTCAAATGAAAGTTGGCACATGTCAAAGATCAGTAATTGCATACCTAAGGTGAAAATTTCTTGCCCAAAAATTTCTCCCGTGACTAAGTGGAATATGTTGAAACTGATAAGCGACATGTCCTAGATCTTTGCCAGAGTACTCATACATATAATCATGTTTAATTTTGTCCTTACCCTTTGGCAGGGACACTCGTGGGGTTGCAACAGAGAAAGACAAGCTACTATCTTGGTTGATGATACTTTTAGCTGTCTTATGTAGCACTGTGGCCATCTCTAGTGACTTGTATAGCATTTTCAATAGTGAAGAAGCAGCAGCAGCAGCAGGAACCTGATTTTATCATGATTTTTCTGACAGATAATGTTCACATTGAAATATACTTGACTTGATTCCAGGATATAGATCAAGAAAGAAGATGGTGATGCCACAAAATCCAAAGCTTCAGTATTTACACTACTGATTATGCCCCTGCAGTGAAAGCATGTAGAGTTGGCTGTCATGTTATGCATGTTGGGAAACTAAAACACTTTCCCTTCTTGAGAACTCTAAACAGAGAAATAAAATAGAAATACAATCACAACACAAGAATTTAACGTGAAAACTCCAAAATCAGAGAAAAACCACTATTTGTCGAAAAAGACAATCGGAGAATCTCATTTATGTGAAAATTATTTCAACACATGAACTTCTCTCTTACGACACCCACACTCTCACAAAGCAAATATTTGAGCTACACCTCACAACTTTAAAACAAGAGTAGGAGGAAGAAAAATCGGATCTGAGCAAAGTGTTTACAGTGCAAATTGAAAATGGAGAAGCTTGGGTTTTACATATATAGTCTTGACAACCCACTTCCATCCCAATTCTAAGCAATGTGAGACTAATTTTCCAAACGAAATTTCAATAAAAAAACTTAACAATGCATTCACTATAATCTTGCTAACAAATTAAGTGAAGGTCAGTTTTGGAATGCCAAAACTATGGTTTGAGCAAAAGTTATATACAGGAGTTTTTGCCTCACACTCACACCTAGTAGGGTCTGCCATGGTATGGATTTTCCAATTTGTGAATGTGAAACAAAGGAATTAAAAGAAAAGGTTGAAATATAAAGACAGAAATGTGAAATTACAGAATTTGTATGATTCTTGTTTTTATTTTGCACTGTGAAAATTTGAATGTAACATATATTTGGTGCATAGTTAGCTAACTAAAAGTTTATGTGAGCCTTTTTCAGTACAAGCTCACGGCACCCTTCTAGGGTCTAGACTCATCAAGCATTAATAGAGATACTTGCAGATTGTTTGTTAATAAAGAAAACTTGAGGATCAAAACTAAATCATTGTGATGTATGAGTGGAAAAAAAAAACATATTTATTATAATCAATATGGTATGCATGAAAATGAAGTGAAATTTATTGATTTGTGAAAGTAATTTGCATCATCGTGTTTCCTTTAAGCATTGATTGTAAAATTATCCAAGTAAAATTGTATTTTAACATATATAAGGAAAGTCAGAAAAAGTGTGTCATAGAATTATGAAACACGGGCTAATGAGTTAAACCTTAGACAAACCGAAACATCAAGTGATTTAACATGCTAAATGCATCTCACACCGTAATTACAGGAGAGGTTAGTCATAAAAGTTTTGAGATAGATCCCTTGACCAATAGAGTGCATTTTATTGACTGCATTGCATGTACGTGGCCTTGTGTTTAGTGCTTTTTACTTACAAAGTGCTAACTTTACATTAATTCATAGAATATCGGTTTTCTGATCATAGCGGTCTTTTGTTTTATTTTATCTAATTTCATGGGGGATTATTGTGTATCTTTATAAAACTTGGGGTTTCAACATCCTTTAGTTATATGCGACTTATTAATCATGTATTTCACTAATTCAGTTATTAAAATTTATAAAATTTATGATTAAATCATAGCTAAAATACTATAAAATAATACTGATGTCTTGGGGATGAAGAAGAAAATTCCAATGTTTTGTGCTTTCCACAAAAATTTAAATTTTATAAACTGATCACGATTGTATCAATCAATAGAATTTCATTAAAATAAAAATTATAAAATTAACTATTTATTATCACAATCAACCGCTTTGGATCCTTGATTAATTATACACCGTAAATGTATAGAAATTAATTTTCTTTTTCAATAATGTAATTCATTTAGTTTGTTCCAGCATAAGACAATTTGTTAGTGACGTGAAGACTCTCTGAGCTCACCTATATTCTGATGGGAATGCCTATTCTGCTCCTATTATTTAGCTATTGTCCATCTGTTTGTGCCCGCGGGGAAACTATTATTGTCGTTGAGTCCAGTTCATCAATTAACAATTGGCAATGCAAGAACTAGCTAATAAGTTTGTCTCCTTCAGAATTGTCCATTACTGTATGTATGTGGATAAATAAAGAGTTTTGTTATTTCAACATCTTAAAAGTGAGTATTTATTGAGATACTTATTTTATTATCATTAAATATGATAGATAAATAAGATAAATGAGATCAATCATCACATTTATTGATAATAAAATAAGTGTACTAATAAATACTCATTTTTAAAGTGTTGAAATAGCAAAACTAATAAAGAAACTTGGTTCTAGAAATATATATATATAACAAAAGTTTATCATGGCAATTCATTTTTATTTTATATAATTAACTTTGGTGCTAAAAAGAAAATCAATGAAGGATTAAATTTTCTTTCTTGATAACAAAAGAAAATTTTGGTGCTCAATTTATTGTGTATTTCATATTAATATATAAAAATTTCAATATAACGTGAAGAGAAATATATATGTTGCAATTGAGTCTATAACTTAATTATTGTGATTTTTTCTCCCCCATATTTGAGTGGGTGGTTCTCTGTTTGAATCTCACCTTTTCCTTCCTTTATCCTCTCTAGGAAGAATTCTCACCTTGATACCTTTGTTAAGAGAAAAAAAAAAAAGTAGATATGTCAATGAATATATTCTCTTTTAAATTACTTCAATTTTTTTCCATTTAACTTCTATGCACTGATAATGAAAAAAAATTTTACACAATCATCCAATTATATATTATCACATCAATCTTAATAGTTATCTCTTTCATCTACTATTTTAAGAATAATATAAATAACATATTTCGATTGAATGACAGTATTTTTATATTATCAATATATCACAATTAAACTCTTTTTTTGGGTCATGCTATTAGTTTTTATATATTATGAATATGCAAAATTTTACTTTAGAAATCAAGCACATACTATATTTGTACAATGAACTATCAATTTATTTGTACACTACTAGTAGTATACCCATGCCATGCGAGGGGGCATAAAATCATGGAATTTGTATATTAAATAGTTAGAGATGTGCTTTTCTTTTTCTTTTATCCAAATTAGCTCATATATGATATTTAATATCAATTGATTATGTTTGAATTTAAAGAAAGTTTTTATTATCAGAAATCGATCATATGTGAGGAAAAACTGATGTGATCTATTTTAATCAATCGAAATATTTATTTTCTCCCTAACTTAAACCAAAACCATATAGATTCCTTGCTAAAATTTTATCATAAGAAAATACTCAAATTGGTCCCTGACAATTTTATTAATGGATAAATTTATCCCTGACAAAAAAAAAATAGTTTTGAGGTCATTCACAATTGCAAAAATAGGAATACTATAGGTCCCTGAACTTACAAAAATAGGTCGGTTAGGACGACAAAGAGGGCAAAGGATCTCATGCCTTGGCTGAGTGGCTTGTGAACAGGGCGTAAATAGTTGAAGAAATAGAACACGGTTAAATGTTGGACCTAGTATGCCATGTGGCCGATCTCTTAGACTCGTGTCCGAGCTCTATTGTGAGCAGCGCATGAACAATAGAAATTTCATTGGTAGAGCTCTATTTCCTATTGGTCCAGCTATAGTTCCCATTGGCCGAGTTATATTTCCTATTGGCCAAGCTCCATTTCCAACACGTCAAGCTCTATCCTGATTAGGCACTTTGCTTGCCATGTGGCCGAGCTCTTGGATCAAGGCATGAACAGTAAAAACAAATAACTTGAGGCTAAGTAGATGGTGCTGAGATGTCATGACCGAGATGTCATGCCAAGGCCAAGTGGCCTCTCCAGCTCCCGAGCTTGGTCATAGACCGAGTAGTTGGTACCGATATGTCATGCCTAGGCCAAGTGGCTTGTGAATAGTAGAAATAGAACTCGACTAAACGTGGGACCTAGTATGCCATGTGATCGATCTCTTGGACCTGTGTCCGATTTCTATTGTGACCAGGGCATGAACAGTATAAATTCCATTGATCGAGCTCTATTTCCAATTGACCGAGTTATATTTCCTATTGGCCGAGATCTATTTCCTATACACTGAGCTCCATCACGACCAAACACTCCACTTGCCATGTGGCCAAGCTCTTGGACTAGGGCATGAATAGTAGAAACAAAAAACTTGAGGCTGAGTAGCTGGTGCCGAGGTGTCATGATTGATGTGTCAAGCCCAGGCCGGGTGGCTTCTCGAGCTCCTGAGCTTGGTCATAGGCTAAGTAGCTGGTGAAGAGGTGCCCTACCTAGGCCTAGTGGCTTGTGAACAGGGCATGAACAGTGGAAATAGAACTCAGCCAAATGTGGAACCTAGTATGCCATGTGTCTGAGCTCTATTATGAACATGGCATGAACAATAAAAATTTCATTGGCCGAGCTCTATTTTTAATACACCGAGCTCCATCCCGACTAGGCACTTTGCTTGCCATGTGGCAGAGCTCTTGGATGAAGGCATGAACAGTAGAAATAAAAAAATCTCGAGGCCAAGTATTTGGTGCCAAGGTATCACGACCAAGCTGTCATGTTGAGGCTAAGTGGCTTGTGAATAAGGCGTGAACAGTAAAAACAAAAACAGACACTCCAAACCACATGTAGTTGCTAATTTTATAACATTTTTTATAACATTATTGTCTATAAATATTGACTTTTAACATCGACACCCCAAGTCAAGTCCAATTACCATTTTTTTAACATGAAAAATTTATGGGAGAAACACCTAGATGGTGAACAGAAGCTCGACGATGGAAATGGACACTTCTCTTTAATAATGTGTATATATTTGGTAAACAAGCTTTTTGTAGCAAATGCATTTTATGGTTTTTGGTCAGGCAAATGGATGTGTTGAGGTTTTATTGGACCAGGTGGTGACCTATTTTTTGACGGACCGCTGCCACAGAACATGGGCATTATTTATAGAAGCAGGTGCCAAATCAACACCTCTGGTGAATATTCGGGTTTATACCAATTCAATTTATGAACATTCCACCGTCCACAAAAATATTTAATTTAATAATTTTATAATGGGAATTATTGTTTTGAAAAGTTTTGCTGAAAATTAAGGGACAGAAGAAAATCCCCAAAAGTTGGATCCTTGTTTTGCTTTTGACAAGTCGAAAATTATTAATCAATATTCCAAAGCATATGTTCTTGTATATTATTGTTTATTGAACGGTGAGGTTGTTACAAATTATAGAATCTATTCAATCTGTTCGTGTTCTTTGTTTTTGGACATTTAATGGTTGAAGTAATAAAAGAGCATTCTTAAATTTTTAAAAATTAAAAGAATTTCTTTTTTCCTGGCCAATGAAAATCTGGTCGTATTTTTGTAAAGAAAGTATAATATTAATAAAGGAAAAATTGCACTTATCCTGAACTATAGACCATATATATTTTAGTTCTTAAACTTAAAAAATGTGTGAATCAAACTTATGAACTTTTACAAATGTTCAGTTTGTCCAAAGTAAATATAGTATACTATCACTTAATTTAGAAACATGTGCAAGCTAATCCTCCTAAACTTACTTTAAAATTTCTTAAATTTGTGATATTTTCATTAACAATTAAAAAGAAAAAATTAATAAAATAATCAATTTGTATATTGAAGAAAGTTTAAAAGGTCAAATTATAAATTTTTAAAATTTAAAGTATAAAATACACATAACTTTTAGTTTGAGAGAATAAATTACAATTTTATATGATAAAAATAGAGAGGGAGGCAAAGTCCACTTCCACCAACTTACGATTTATAGGTACAACTGGTGTAATATGGGTAGTATAATACTTTCAAGTCACTTTTATTTCCCTTCAATGATGCAACTATGTGAATTGATTAAATCCCAAGTTCTCTAAATAAGAGAAGGGGCTGCACTAGCAAGAAATGTATATGAATAGTAGCGTCTATATGTATTGCACTAACAAAAGTTAGAGGCAGTAGTTAACTAATCACATTTTTTTCAAAAGATGATGACGAAATTTCAAATTGAAAAAACAATATCATCGTAATGCATGCATCATGAAATTAATCTTAACTGATCAGGTGCTTCCGTATGGAGACTATGGGAGTCATGGCCTTCCTAAATCCTTATAAAACTTTATCTAGAAAATACATTATATGTTTGATCAATATAGGATGACTCTCATAAGTATATTCTCTGACTGCCTAAATAATAACATAAATAAATAAAAAAACACACAGCTCATTTAAATATATTTTACTTTTCAAATAAAAAAGGTGTCGGTGCTGGGTGACATTCATCAAACTCTCCCAGATGGGCCAATGTTATGCAGTATTTTACCATAAAATCAGAATTAGTTTAATTAGTAGTGTGATGTAATATAATATATATATTCTAGTGTGAAACTGCGAATAATAAAAACAGACCCACCAGGATTCTTTGACAAGCATTATGCCCCCTTTGAATACACAAGAATACAAAATCATGGTAATGTAAGACACACTACGTGTCTTAGCCAGCACTTTTTTTTTTTTTTTTGGTTACAGCCAGCACTTTAATTATACCTAATCCCTTTCATTAGGCAACAAAAGACGCAATTGAGCACAGGGTCCTACATAGTGCATAGTGCCGTGCCTCCTTTTCAATATTATTATGATTATTTAATTTCATTCAGTAAGTTTTATAATAATAATAAGATAAAATTTTTATTTTAATACGACTAAAATTTCAAGATAAATTAATTCTTATAAAAAATAAATATTTAAATTAGTTTATGTAAAATTGAATCATCATATAAATTAGTCTCTGTAAAAAAAAATTATCAAATTGATCTTTATAAAATTAAATAATTAACTAAATTGGTCCCTAAAAAATTAAATAATTAGACAAATCAGTCTCTCTATTAAATTGAATTTAAGAGATTAATTTATTTGATAATTCATATTTACAGAGATCAATTTATATAACTATTTAATTTTATAGGAACAATTTAAAAATTTATTTTTTATAAAGATTAATTTATTCAACTTAAAATTTTAGAGAAATTAAAATAATTGGTTTTGCCTAATAATAATGCTATTATTGCAATGCCCAAGAACCTTCTACAATTATCCATGTTCTATTGGGTGGAGGAAAGGATAAAGGGCAAATTAAAAATGTAATCATTTGAAAGAGCTGTCATCCATGAAGGTTGAAAACCACCATGGTCGATTCATCACTAGACAATAGACAAATGAAAACCACGCATCCCCTTTTTCAGCTTTTTCTGCCCTTTTTGTCCCGAGAATACCAACGAAATTGATGCAAGCATGAAGCATATAAGAAACCAATAGAGAATGAATTATCTTGTCATTAAAATTTTGGATAATTTGATTCTCTGTTAATTTTTATCATATGGAAAGGTGAATTTTAGCTTGAATCTCAAAAATAAAAAATCTAATTAACAGTAAAGATCAATATATGATTAGGTTAAGTCAAATTTTTATATTAGAAACATATTTGTTTGGGGTTTAATTTTTATACACTATTGGTATAAAAAAATTTTACAATATCATTTAATTATATATTTATATTTATAAAATTTTTAAGATATGGGATTATTATCTAACTCTTTTATTGATATAGTAATATATAATTAAATATTTATATAAAATTCTTTTATATTTATGGCGTATATAAATTAAGTCATTTCTTGTATAAATATCATTCGTATATATTGCACAAACATATTCCACACACACCAACAAAAGGGTTGGTTACTTAATTTTCAAACAAGAAAATAAAATAAATTGGATAGAATATGCTAAACTCTCATCATGAATCATATAACCATAAACTAGTATCTAAATATCTAATGAACACAGCTATTTCTCCTCGACATTATCTAACACGTTTAAATTTTAGTTTGTACATCTTAAAGTATCGTTCGAAGTTTCACTTTTATATGCTAGCTCGACACACAATATTGTTGAATTTTATTCTAGCTAGCAAGTTTAAGATAACTTGTAATTTCAAATCACAATTATCTTTGCTCAAGTAAGACCTTGCTCTTTCATTTAACCAAAGCATATGTTTCTATAAATTAAATTATAAACGCACAGATGAGGATATTAAAATAAAATGATTGAGTTGTGCCCCAAAAACAAAATAAAACTAAATTACTAAGTTGAAGTGTCAAAACAGCGATGATTGCGCACAAACAAGTGGCGGTGGCGGCAATAGGCCCAGCCGGCCGTCGTCGCTGACCGAAGACTGCTCCATGTCACGCCACGTGTCCCCAATACCCCTATGACGGTGATTTCAGCACACAACACAACACAACACAAACAACATAAAAATCAATTCATGAATATTAATATGTTTAATCATTGTCATGTACCTTGTATAATTAACTGCTTCCCATGTGCTGATTTATTACGGGTGGCGTTTCAAGTTTCTCATCTAAGTACATACAAGACACACTTTTGTCTTCTGACAATCTCTTGCCGTTGTTTTGGGTTTATTCACCTTGAATTATCTTCTATTCATTTATGGTTGCAATTGAGTTCGATTTCTCAGTTAATGATAAGTTATGGTTATAAATTTTATCCTTAAATGATAAAAATTGTATTTTATTCCATTTTCATATCAAATATATATTATGATGATCTCATTAATAATTATATATATCACACTTTTTATGGCTTAAAGTAATGAACCGTGATGGATTGAAGGCCGATGTAATTTTAATAAACCTTAAAAATCTTTGATGACAATTTTATGACTAGAGAAGTATCAAGTATAATATAATTATATTAAATTTAACAAAAATAAATATAATTTATCTTAATTTATATGCATCTTTGTAAATGTTTGATAAACTTAGAGATACATTTTGATTTTGGTCTCCCTACACATTTTGCTTTTGTTGTGTTTTTTCTCTTTATTTTTCGTCCTCAGCGTTCAAAATTTTAGTCCCAATATGCATTAGTCGTTACAGATATTAGAATTTTATTTTTATTGTTAGAAATATTATAACAATCTTCTATTATCATATATGAAAGAGATCAAATACATAAACATGAAAAAAAAAGAGGCACAAACGTTGAAAAAAGGCTTGAGAATGATCAAAGCCAAAATAGCTCATATTTTCGAGAATTAAAACTACATCTAAGCTATTTTTTTTTATCAACCTACTTTTTTTCTATAAAAATTATATATAATCTTGCTCTTTCTTTGGGGGGTAAGATATCACCTTGATCTTTAGTCATCCTCCAGTACACGTGTTATTTGGCTCCATAGGCACCCAACATCATAGTTAGACCCAATGTTCACATCACCATTATTATCATTGTTGTGTTATGTTGCCAATTGGCAATGTAGGTGTCAGCAAAATCTCCATCTTGCCCTCCCAAAATGTTGCCGCTTCTGAAATCCCTTTTTTGAAATTTGAAAAGTCTCCGTTTACTGAATTTGATCATCATGCAGTGACTATAGTGTGACCAACAATAACATCAGCATGATTCAAAATACCATAATCGATCAGGGCCCAACCCCAAGTGACATTTGTCACAGGGCATTGCGACCACCTGTCTTTGACACAAAAAGATTAACAAAATGACTATTGTGTCCTTTTCATTTTCTTTAATCACTTGTCAGTTTCTCCCAACATCTGCTCGCCATACTTCCTCCCTTCTCTGACGATACTGTCCTATTTTAGCCATGGAATTGCATCATAACTATGAACGTCAAAATCTGTTCTCATTTCACCATTTTAATTAAAAAATAATCAAAAGAAGGTCCAAGTCCAACCAATGCCAACAGCAAAAGGAACCACGTTTATCAAATCATGGCTATCTTTTTAGTCTCAGTGAATTAAATAAACCAAAACAACAAATTTTATAATAGTAGTTCTAAGATTTTTCACATTTACCACATGCGAGGACCTATAATGCCCAACGTCTTCACCAGACAACCCAAAGTCTCGCCTCGTCGGAAAAAATGCCTTACATAGTCTGTATCTACGAAGCGTACACACTGACACAATACGGATACAGATACAAAGACACATTAAATTTAAAAAATTAATGAACACGACACACACACACATATATATATATATATATATAATTTTTTATTTTATTGTTTAATTTTTCTGTCTGAATTTCTTATTATAGGGTTTGTATAATTTTTTTATCTAATTAATTTTTCTTTTTATTTTTTGTAATCAATTGAAGAATTTTCAAAACAAAATAACCTAACAGCACAAATCCAATTAAATAACTAAGATTATTTTAGATTCATGTTGATATTAAAATCTTTTTAAAAAAATAAAGAAACTAACTTAGACTTGTCTGTAGGATATCCAAACCACATCCACAGTAAATTAGGATTGTATTCAACCATGTTCGGTGTGTGACTGAATTTAAAAAATTATTTTTTAATTAGATGCATGTCCAACCTTATCACATAACATGTGTTCGACACACAAACAGGCTATCAAGTCAGTGTGTCTTGTCCATGTTTCTTAGGCCTGTAACGACTTCGACCACCACAAAATATCGTCTGGCTTTGAATAATCAAGCAACTGGTCAATCGATTTCGAACCCAAAAGTTTCACTGACTCCAAAAATCATTTTCAAACCCCCAACAAACCACAACAAGCCCACCACCTTGCTGAACACTGTGGGTCACAAGCGAGAGCAATGGAACTAGGGAACTTTCTTTGCCCGCCGCTGTTGCTTGTGCTGGCTCTTTGTCACCCCTAGTCTCTATCAGAGGAGATTGCAAGGGATATGAGAGCCATGGATTGCGATGGACTTGGGAGGAAGTTATTGCTGCTATCACCTGGAGGAAGGGAGCGACAGGAGCTTGTCTTTGCCACCTCCGCTGTTGGTATGCCATGGAAGTCATGTGTTGCTATTGAAGCCTTAAAGGGTTGGGAGAGCTGGGTGAGAATAAGAAAAGGCTAACTAGTAAAATTAAATTCATCATAAAATCATTTTTCATACATATATTAAACTATAAATGTATACTTTTATTTAAACTCATTTTAACTATAGGATTCAAGATTTAATGGTTAGCATTAAGTAACCACCTGAACTCAAACTCCCTTTTTCCCACCATAAAACTCGTCTTGATACAGGGGCAATGTTCAGGAAAACTTGAGCATGTGGACGTTTGAGTTTCTTAATCATTAATCATAAATCATGCTTGCTTCGCTCTATAATATAATATAAGTCTTTTAAAATTATGTATATATATTAAGGTGATAATTAAATCTTATAAAGTATCTTTTAAAAAATTAAAAGTAAATAAAAAAATATCATTTTATCATTTTTTATAAATAATATCTCTATTAAATAATCATACTTATATTCTCATTATCACTCATCACAAATATTGAGATAAAATGAGTAAAAAATAATTTATATTTTGAATTAAATAAAAAATCTAAAAATGACTTATATTTTGTATGGAGGAGTAATTTTTAAATGCGACAATAAGAATTGTTTGGTTTGAGTTTTTAGTTTTTATTTTTAGTTTTTCAATTTTTCAATTTTCAGTATTTCCTTCACAAAGTTTTGAAAACTGAAAAACTGAAAATTGAAACCAGAAAAACCCTAATAATCCAAGTGTTTTTGCTCTTAACTTTCCACAACAATTCCTTTTGTTTTTATCTCTCTTACAAATATTTGTTACATCACCTTCTATTTTGATAAGCTTTTGGATTTTTGTTACCAATGTAAATTAACTTTTGTTGTTTTCTAAATGTAACTTTTCGTTATAAAATATATATTAAAATTAATAATATTTATTATAATATTTAATAAAATCAATGGTCTACTATATTCATTAAATGATATAATAATGTATTCAATTAAATATTTACTAAAAGTAACGAAGGATACATACTAATTAGCTATATTGAATTATGTTGATAAAAATAAATACATTTGTAGGAATTTCTTTAAGTACTGATCCCCGCTTGAATTTGATGGCGTTGATTTGATAATGAGTTTTATAAATGTTAATAATTTAAGTTAATGGGACATGTGATTAACTCTTAACTATAAATAATTAAAAGATATTGATACTTTTAATTTTTATAAGGGTATTAAAGAAATTATAATATTTTTATTTTGATTTATATATTTTTTAAATTCGTAAAATATTAATGCGTAAAAATTTATCACCCATCAAGAGAATTTTTCAGATAAGTGGTGTCTGTCACATTACATATCAAGTGCTTTATTTAATAGTCGATATAGATAAATACATTCTCATTAATTGTTAGTATATTTTTATTACGATTCACATAATTTTATACATATTCAATATTAAATTAAAATATCTGTAATAGGTATTACCTACTTACCATTGTTAAGAAAACCGGATCGGACCGGCCGGTCCGACGGGTTCGATCGGGAACCGGTCACCTGGCCAGTCCGGTTGAGTCCAAAATATCGGAAAGAGTCAAAACAGGTCAAGAACCGTCAAAACAAAAAAAAAACGGGAACCGGTCTGATCGGGCTTTTTTTTTTTTTGCAAAACTTAATTTTTTTTTTGGTTTTAAAATTTAAATATTGATATCTTATGACAGTCATAAAGTAAAAACTAAAAAAAAATGAAACCAAAAAGGGATATTAATAAAAATTATTGAGTTATTATTCTCCTCTCTCCATTATTTGTGGACTGCTCACATAAACCTTACTGGTTACTAACAAGTATTGTTTTCAAATGTTTTATGATCATATTATGAGGTTTAGACTAGAGAAATTTTATATAGATTATATTTACTTTTATAGACCTATGAATATTTTTTTATTGATTATATTAATGTTAATTATTTAATATATTTATTTATATTCCAATTAATCATATGTATATATTTATATATATTTTTATTATATTTTGATTGGACCTCAATTGAACCGATTGAACCTCTAAATCCTTGAATCAGTACCTTGATCAGTTTGATATCCGGTCTGATTTTCTTCCTCTCTGGTTACAATTACCCTTTACGTCAAACGTTGGAGACTTATTTATTGTAGCATTCCTCAAACGGCGATTTTTGTCCACTGAATTTCCAAAATTAGCCCTACTGCCTGTTCCGCTATTCTTTTGCTAAATTCTGTCGGTGGCTTACTCTTCCTGGCTGTAGGACACGAGGCTAATTATGAACTTTCACTAATATCTTTGTTTTTCCCCTCTATCTAAAGTGGGATATTCCACCCGCAACGCTGCGCGTGTATTGTATTGAACTGCTGAGTAAGCTGTAAGATAAGATCATCTTCCGTAGCCTTTTGTTTTGTTCCAACTACAATAAAAAAAAATTCTCCTATAATAAGGTTTAGCTAGTAATAAACTAAGAGCTAGTAACCAAGAAGGCCTAACTAAGTTGGCACATAACTAGATCCTTTAAACATGCTGTTAGGAATTTGACTTTTATCGTGTATATAAAAAAAGTTTTACTAGAAGAGACAATACCCGTGATAATATCTATGTCTAAGAGAGATTAGTCTTCAACTCCTACCTAGAGATACCTTTGGGCAAATTCAAAAAAAAAAAAAAAACTAAGAGCTAGTATAGTCCAGAAGTAACTAGAGCTAGTTCGAATTCATTATTGAACATAGTTCATATACATTGAACAATCATTATAGGTTGACCAATGTGAGCTACCACAAAAGAAAAGTTGTCTATCATATGATTAAATGATTAAAAATTTAAAATTGTTTTTATAAATTTGATGTACTTGATTTGAGTGTTGTAAGTTACTCATAATAAGTATTACCAATGTATCCGTATATCAATAAAAAGTATTATCAATGTATCTTGAGTCATGATCAAATAGTTAAATTAATCTTCTAAAAATACGTGACATTTTAAGTTAAATTTTTAATGCTTCAAAGTATTAATTAATTAGGTTCTTTAAATTCATCTTTACACATCAATTTAGTCACCAAGTTTGCTTATAGACTGACTTGTATTTAAAATTTCAAAGGATGAATTGGTGTGTCTACATTTTCTTGAAAAAAATTACGGGTCAAGATGAAATGGTATGGATTTTTTCATTCTTTAATTAAGTGTCAATGGTTCAATACTGACCATGGAATGAGGCAATTTTAAAACTCCTGGATATCATCTATTCCTTAAATGGGCTTACATTATGTAAAAGAAATTAACCACTGCTTTCAATAGTGGATGCACTGAAAAAAAAAATCTTGAAAAGAATAATTAATTATTGCTAAATTGATGTTACATTTACATACTAATATATGAATTCATTAATGTTACTAACATAATGAAATCAGATTAAACTAGGTTACGTGAGAATCTCTCTTCCGTAATTTTATTTTTTCTCGATCATGATCTCGTTGGCTAGATATGTGCTGTAGTAAGTCAAAAGAAATAATATGTATTCATTTAGCTATATTAAAAATTGTTCTACAATTAACACTCCATTATTTATGTGTTTTTGGCGGAGTAGGTCCGTGTCTTCTCATCTTCAACTCTTACCATCAAAGGAAAATGACAATTACTTTTAATAAAATATATTTTTTAAATATGGTTTAGTTAACTAGATTCATTATAGTGATTGATGCTTGATAACACCAACGTATCTAGGACAACACATGCAACAAGCCAACAACAAATAAAAATGGAATACTATGCTTAATATTTCTTCATTATGTATGTCATGGTAGTACAAACGTCCGCAATCTTTTATATATATATATATATAGTATGAAACAAATGTATGTATAGTTCTGAGTATTTGTATCTTAAAGTTGATAGCGCTTTTATTATCTGTTTTATGAGTGTGGCTTTCACCATATTAGCTGTCATTAAGTCATGGAATTTTTAGGAGAAAATTAAAGCCAAAACCATTGGCGGGTAATATCCACCCATTAGCATTGTTTACTACAATTAAAATCTATCTTGCAACTAAGAATTGTGAAGAAGGTATATTAATCTATATTCTATTTTCTTCCTTAGCCGTTAACAATGTATCTATTGACATCGGTACAATGTTAGTATTTTTTGTCTTGATATTTATTGTCGAAAGTAGGAACCAATTCTTTCACATACTCCAAATTCATTTAAGGGAGTAAACATTGCCATAAATTTTAAAGCTACTTCATTCTCAGCGCGAGAATTGAATCCTTATTAATATATTGACTAAGGAAAGAAAAAACTTGCTTTATCACCTCGTCTCGACCCATGATTATTGCGGATAATGTTTAAAATATAATATTTGTCGTGCTTATCAAAAGTAATCATTCCTTTCGTTTGATGAAACAAAGTCCATCTATAATTACTAACCAAGCTAAGAATGTTTTATGATTTTTTTTATACTTTGTTGAGACTATAAGATTCTAGTACATTTTTAATTCATTTAAATCATCTATTAATTTTTTAGTAAATAAAAAAACTAATTAATTTTATTCAACCGCTAAGTTAAAAAAATTTAATTACTTTTGTAAATGTTGGCTCGTATCCATTCAAACTCACATATTGATTTTGGTTCAGGCCCTAAGTATGCACTTGCATTAAAATTTAGAAGGTAGAGCATTGTCATCTTAGTGGTCCTATCCAATTTGAGCAAGAGTGCCTCCAATAAGAGGATATCTGGGATTTAGAACTAGAAAAAAAAAAACTCACATATTTATTATATAAATTTGTATTTTGTTTGAAATACAAATGCGTCTCTTATTTAAAACTTTTAAAAAATCCTTTTAAATGAATATTTAGAAGTAACTGCTTTAAAATTTATATATGAACATTATCGCTTATCTATTTTATAAAAATATAAATTAACTATTTTTTAAATTTTTAGACTTTATTGAGATAATTTACAAAAATTTGAAACATGATTTTTTTTATAAAAATAATACAATTAGGAGTCAATTTTTTAAAAAAAAAATTGACACATGATGAATTCTCCTTCAATGAGAATTTAATATATAGTTAATTTTTTGAACAATTTGAATATCATATTAATTTATTATAATACTAATTGTTTGACCCGTGTGATGCATGAGATATTAACAAAAAATAGTTTTTCGATCATTATCAAAATAATAAATAATTTATTTAATATATCTTATAGAAAATTGAGTATATAAATTTATTTTAAAAATAAGTCAAAAGTTAAATAATTAAATAAAATACAAATATTTTATTCAATTTTATATCTTATTTTAAATATAATATTTAAATGGTTGAAAAAATCTTGGTACATGAACTTTAAGTAACAATAAAAAGCTTATTTTATAAAAATTTTACACATTGTAAAAGTTAAAATTGTTGAATAACGAAATAAAATAAGTGAATAATTTTACTATACTATATCATGAGTCATTTATAGGGAGAACAATGTGTATCAATGACAAAGGAGACATGTCCCCTATCCCCTAACATCAAACTCCTAACACCCCCTATCTTCATTCCTCGCAGGGATTGAATCCATACAGATATTCACGTGTTTATTAAAAAAATTTCAAAAACATAAAATTTTTTAAAATTACAAATATAAATATCCATAATAACAAATAATACTAATGCAACATAATTCAAATTAAAAATGAAAATACATATATAATACAAATCCAATATATATATATACACACACACACAAGAGAATGTTTAAATAATTTATATAAATAGAAAATTGACGAGGACCTCATTTCTCTTCTCTATCCCATTTAACAAATGGGGACTCCACCCCTATCAGCTATCCCCATAAAGACAAAACATGTCCAATTCCTGTCCCCATTACAGGTAATCCATGAGGGCCTACTTTAGCAATTTTTTTTATTTATCCATAGTTATTTATATATTTTTAATAAATTAAATATATTTTAATTTATAAGAAATAAAAAATATATTTTTTAATTAATAAATTTAATTTTTGTGATTTCAATTATACTTCCTTTCCTTGAATATCTTTTTAGTAAATTAAAATATTAATTTTGAAATATATGTCATAATTAGTACAAAAAGTCATATATAATCCTAATTTACGTCATCATAATTATTGAAGTAGTGCATCAATTACACAATTATTTTTAATTTTTAAAAAATTAGTAAATAAATAGCATTAATATCAAGGAGGTGAAAATTATGGAATTAATTTTTTAAATATTTTAATATTGAAAATTTGAAGTCATTTTTTAAAAATTCCTATGAAAAATTTTGAAATTGATAAGTTCAAAGGTTTTAGTTGCAAAAAAATTATGTATAGCATAGTGAGACGAGTCAATAGATACTTTTTTTTTATGATTTTCAAAAGTTCTAGATTTTAAGTTAAAAATATTTTAGAAAAGGGAAAGAATTGAAAAATATATTGCTGATATAATTTAAGAAAATAGATAGATCTAGAAGAAAATATATACTGATTTGGAAAAGAATATGCGTGTAAAAGTTAACTATGCAAAATGAACCCTAATATATAATAAAAGAAATCTTTTTTAACAATTAAGTTCAGGAACACATTTTAAATTTTTTGGTTTTATTTATTATTTTTTATAGTTATTTTGAAAATTATATTTGTGTGATTTTTTCTTCAAATATATGAATGTCTTTATTTTTTGTATTTTTTAAATTATTTTTATTTTTTATTAATGATATTATAAAATTTTAATGTTATAATACCTTTCATTATGTCAAATATAAGTTATAAAAAAAATAATTATAATATTTTAAATGTTCTAAAGATTTTAAAGCTTGTAATATTTTAAATGTTTAAAAATTATGGAAGTGATAAGTAGTATAATATTCAATGTCGATTATGTGTTAATAGAAGAGATATGTGAAAATATAATTAGAAAAAATAATTAATAATTACAGTGAAAATAGAAATTTAAAAACTTAATGGTTGAGAAAATGGTAGGGTATAAATACTCTAAAGATTTCAAGACTTGTAATATTTTGAATGTTTAAAAATTATGAAAGTGATAAGTGGTATAATATTCAATGTAGATTATGTGTTAATAAAAGAGAGATATGAAAATATAATTGGAAAGAATAATCAACAATTACAATGCAAATAAAAATTTAAAAGCGTAAAAGTTGAGAAAATGGTAGGGTATAAATTTCTCTATAAATAATACATAGAAAATTTTTTCTTGAAATGAGTCTAAATTATTAGTAGTATAGATAGATAATATTAAAAATTATTCAAAATAAACAAAATAAATAGGATGATATTGAGAAGTTAACCAAAATAAAAGAATAAAAAACCTAACATGGTGAAGAAATATACACAAGGTTTAATCTTTATCTTTTTTTCTGGCACATAGTGTAATCTTTAAAAAAAAATTTAGCACAGATTGTAATATTTATAAATCTTATGTGATGAGGAATGAAAAAAACTTATAATTTTATTTTCATTGTAATTTTTTATTTTTTGGCACAGATTATAATCTTTGATTATTGTAATCTTTAGTTTTATTTCATATGAAAAATATTAATAATTAAAATATAAATTAAATTCAAAATATCACTTTAAATATAAATATTGAGAAATGATAGAGCCTAAATAGTTCTATAAATGATACATGTAATTTTTTATTAAATGAATATGAAATTTTAGTATAGTAGTTTATATTAATTTATAATTTTATAATTTTATTTTTACTATAATCTCTATTTTTTGTGTAGATTGTAATCTTTAATTTTATTTCATATAAAAAATAATTAATAATTGAATTCAAAATATTATTTTAAACATAAATATTGAAAAAGTGGTGGGACTTAAATAACTCTATAAATGACGTGTGTAAAAACTTTCCTAAAATGAGTTTGAGCTATTAGTGTGTGTATATATATAGCAGAAGTAGATTTTATAATTTTATTTTCATTGCAATCTTTTTCTTTTTTGTGCTGATGTAATCTTTAATGATTATAATATTTAATTTTATTTTATATAAAAAATAATTAATAATTAAAATATAAAATAAATTCAAAATATTACTTTAAATATAAAGATTGAGAAAGCGATAGAACTTAAATAGCTCTGCAAATGATACGTGTAAAAATTCTTATCAAATGGGTATGGATTATTAGAGTGTGTGTGTGCGTGTGTATATATGCATGTGCGTGTATGTAGAAAATAGGTTTTATAATTTTATTTTCATTGTAATATTTATCTCTTTTTTAACACGGATTATAACATTCAATTATTGTAATTTTTAAATTAAAAATATTACTTTAACTATAAAGATTGAGAAATGATGGAGCATAAACAATTCTATAAATGACACGTGTAAAAGTTTTCTAGGAATAAGTTTGAATTATTATTATAGTAGATTTTATGAATTCCTTTTCTTACGGAATAATATTATCATAATTGATTGATAAATCCAATCATGAAAATAACAAATAATTATAACTACATAAATCCTTGAAAGATGCCGCATTAATTATTATAATATATTTATGAAATCCTTTGTTATGGCATAATATTATCATAATTCATTAATAAATCAAATCATCAAAATAATGAATAAATATAATTTTATAAATCTTTGAAAGATATTGCATTATTTTCCTATGATTGATTTGGTGTATATGATTTCCCTTTGTCACTATATATATACATATGTCTAATGCATCTATTTGGTATTCTTCTTTTCTTTCAACTTATTATTGTATTTGTGGATTCAAGTTCATTATGATATGTTGATTTTCTTTTCTGATGTCCTTATGTTTAAGATTTTTAATTATGTTTCCTGTTAATTGTATTCTCGCATTCTATAATGATTGTTTTATATTTTATAATTTAGTATGACATTTTCATCTAACTCATCAAATGGATTAAAGCACTATTAATTGTTTAGGACCAAATCTCAGTGATAATGATTCATCTATTCCACTTTTTATTGTTATATTATATGTGATCATATTATTTGATTTGACTCCTATTTGATGATAAGGTTGGAAACAATATCTAATTAATAAGTTTCTAGCTCATATTTTTATTTTATTATAATATATATTATTGCTCTTTATCTTATTCAATTTAATCTTTATTAGTTATACGTAAATGTTACCTTATATTTTCTCACAATTGCTTATAGCATATTGTGACACTCGGTGGATACGTGACAGCGGATAAGTTCCGTATTACCCTATGGTCCCTTGAAACCTATTCGTGCCGTCGAGAAAGCCCCAGATGGGGGAGGAGTGATGAAGTGCAGGTTGGGTGCTGTTGCTGCAGAATTCTGCAGAACAGGCTCACTGCAGCGAGTATTTCTCGCTGTAATGAGAAAACAGGCAAGAAGGCTCACTGCAGCGAGCAGGCTCGGTGAGAGCATAGTGCAAAATGACGTAGTTTTGTTAAATGAACACCCTAACCCCTACAAAACACCCAAAGTCAAGATTTCCATCCTATTTCCGCAACCCTTCTCTCCCAACTCTCTCTAAACCATTTCTCACTCAATCCCACTTCATTCCATCTCCTTCCAAGATCAAAGGTAAGAGATTCATGGGTTTTTGTTCTTCTTTTTCTTTCCATTTCATATCCTAGAGTTTGAGTATTTTTATTTTCTCCATTCTTTCACATTTTTGGTATGAGCCACTGTGGTTGAATGGGTGAGTTCTGCAGAGGTAGACTCACTGCAACGAGAATATCTTACTGCAGCGAGGAAGCGGGCTAGGAGGCTTGCTGCAGTAAGGTTTGTTCACTGTAGCGAGTGGTCTTGCTGCAGCGAGGTTAGTTCGCCGAAGTGAGAGGGCCAATCACAGCTTTACTCTCCTAATACTGTTAGAGTTATGTTGAGTAATCTAGAGGTTGTTAGAGACTAACATAGAGCTTTGTGGCTTCAATGGCAGACGTTGGTGCCATTCCCCCTCTTTGAAATCCTGTCGGTGTTGACGCCACAACTTCCTCCCCTCCAGGTGAGTGGGTTCGGAATCTATGGCTCTTATATTGGTCATTAGAGTTAATTTCCTTAAGAGATAACATGATTGCATAATTTTAGAGAATGTTTCAAAGAGATTAAAGATTTCAAATGGTATATATGTTTACCGAAGAGATATTTTCAATTAGAGCATGAAATATTTATTTTAATACAAACTCATGGGATCATTGTTGCTGAATGATATTTATCAAAGACCTAGAGTATAATTATGATTCGAATAGAGATTTTATAATATTATTACGATGATTTCAAAGAGAGACAAATTATGAATCATAGAGTTTTATGCCTAGAGAAATGCTATATAAGAGTTTTAGAGAAAATCGTATGTTTTATGAATTAGAGATTAGGGGGTAGCTATAGAGAAACAGACAACGAGTTAACGGTTTGACCCTGATCATTAACCTTGGTACTAAGTTGTCCCGAGAGGACAATCTCATAGAGCAGAGAATGGAACCTATTTAGGTGTCTACCTTAGATCCCTGATGGATCATAGAGCATAATATTTACGGTTCTCAAAGAACCATAGAGTAAAGATTCCTATTTCCCTCATAGAGTATTTTATATATATATATATATATATGTGTGTGTGTGAATGTGAATATGAATATGAATTTTCAGAGATTATTGCATTAACTGGTTTTGATGATTTCTATGTAATTATTTATCTTCTTTACTGTCCTATGAGAGGGTTATAGATGAGGATTTGCTCATTGAGTTTTAGATAAAACTCACCCATCTCCCTTTCTCCATTACAGGTACAGAAGACGCTGTGGGTTCTTCTCTTCTATCCCTTCCCTCACAGTATAGATTTTTTAGTTGGCGAGCTTCACTTTGAAGTGAAATACTTTTGGTATTTGTTTAGAGATGGAGTACTCTAGTGTGCATGACAGGTAAGGTCCTGGACCATAGAGATGCATTCTATAGATTATCATAATTATTTTGTATTTTCATGATTATGGTTCCTATGGTTTATTTTGTATTAAGAGCAACTCATATGTTTTGTATTAGAGATATAAATTTAGAGCTTGATTATGAAAGTATTTATGATGATTTGATTTCCACAGAGTTAGAGATTTATATTAGAGATAAAATTATGTTTTGAAACTAGATTTTATTATCAAATTATGCACATAGAGAGACTCAGAGGTCACGAGACTTACGTGAGAATGAGAATTCCCTACATGCTGGTCATGTGCCTAAGTCGGGTCGTGACACATATCAAGTCAGGTCATGGCACATATGTAATTCGAAATGCAATGAATGAATGAAAGAACTTCTACATGGATTTTGCAAGTAATGATTGCCAATAAATGCAACAATTCTATTATTTTATAATGATTTTCCTTATTAGAAAATTCTCCTAGAACAATGTGTCTGTAACCATTTAGGTTTAGGTGTTTCTAACAGATATAGTTTATATTAACATTATAATGATATTTCTATATACAATGAAAGAATTGTAATTATTTTTTCAATAATATAATGAATTTCGTTGCTAATTCATCATTCTTCCAAATAAAGATAATTAGTAAAATTTAATTAAAAGTCAACATGATTTAAGGCCACTTAAACAAAAACTAAAGAAAAAATATGAAGGATAAATGTAATTTTGCTTTGAGTATCTTCAAGCAAATCATAAATATATATTAATATAATTTAGGACATATGACTTGAAAAACTAATATATGATTTTTTTAACTTTAATCCATAAATGTTTCTCTCTCTTGATTTCTAATAATCATTATAAATTTGAAAAAAATGAAGGATAAATGTAATTCTTCGTTGAATAATTTTGAGCAAAGCACACTATAGATAGTAATATAATTTAGAATATATGATTCAAAAAATTAATATATAATTTTTTTCTTTGATTCTCAAATGTTTCTCTCTTTTGATTTTCAATAATTACTGTATTAATTATTAAATGATATTTTAAAGATTTTTCTCTCATAATTTCTAAGCTTGTCATCAAAACTTTTTTTATAGGGATTGTTTAGTTTTTATTCAAGTCAATATTTTACATATTTAATTATATGATAATTATATATATATATATATATATATATATATATACACCTTATATTCAAACTCTAAATTTTGATTTTAATTTAAATATACATTATTTGATTTGAAAACATAATATCTTATTAAAAAAATAATACATAACTTTTTTACTTTAATTTTTAAATGCTTCTCTCTTGATTTTGAATAATAACTATACTCACTATGAAATGATATTTAAAATTTTTATCTTTCATACTTTATATGCTACCAACTTGATTTCAATAATTACTATATTATCTATTAAATGATATTTTAAATGTTTTTCTCTCATAATTCTATGCTATCCTCCAAATTTTTTTATGGAGATCATCTAGATTTTATTCAAGTTAATATTTTACATATTTGTTCATATGATATCATGTGTATATATATATATATTTTGAATTATTGGTATTGTTTCTTTTATTGGAACAATATATGTATATATGATTAGTTACATCCTATTTTATATTTGAAATCTAAGTTTCGATTTTAATATATATAATTTTTTCACTTTAATTCTTAAATGCTTCTCTCTTGACTCCAAATAATTACCATATTTACTATTAATAGCTATTTAGAATATATAGATATGAATAAATTTAGAATATATTACCATATTAACAATTAAATAATATTTTAAATGTTTCTCTCTTATGTATTTTATGTTATCATATATTTGTTTATGCGGATAATTCAAACTTTTTCAAGTCAATATTTATATATTTATTTATTAATTTATTGATTTTGTTTCTTTTAGTAGAATAATTTCTATATATACAATAAGTTATGTTCTATCTAATATTTGAAATCTAGATTTTTATTTCTATATGTATAAAGATAAAATTTTATTTGACAAATTAATGTATGGTTTTTATTTTAATTCAATTCTTAAATGGTTCTCTATCTCAATTTATAATAATTTTCATATTTAAAATTTTGTTTTTCATAATTTCTATTCTATCATCCATATATATTTTTATGGGAATAATCAAATTTTGTTCATGTCAATGTTTTACATATTTATTTATATGATAATAAAACATATTATACTATGTATGTTGATATAATAAATTATTGATTATGCATCTTTTAGTATAATACAGATGTATGTATATTCATACATTACTTGTATTGTGTTAATATGATATAATTAAATATATGAAATTAGTTTCTCAATTTGAATGGATGAATTTAAAATATAATGCACATGCATAAATGACATTTATACAATTTATACTACTAATAAAATAGAAGAAATAACATATAAAATTATAGAATGTAGAAACCAAATGGATTTTATATTAAATGTATTCATTAGAAAAGAAAAGATAGATACAAAAGTTTAAAAAAGACAAAAAAAAAAAAAAATTTAATGCGTTCAACGAACCACCACAAAAATAATGAAATAAACCAAAATTTTAAAATATATTTCTCAATTTAAATCTTCAAGGAGATTATTCAATATGTTGCTAATAAGAATTATTATTCATTTTGCTTAATTCAATTTTAGCATTTAAAATTCTCCCAGAAAATTGGACATTAAAAAGTAATTATTTAAATTTTTTAAAAAGTAATTTTTAATAGCTTTCACGATATTCTTCAATGCATATTTTTCTCCCAATCAACCATAACAAGAAAGTTATGTCGAGATTTTGTATTCCAACTATATTGTTGTTATAAAAAATATTTAAACTAAAGCTAGAGCTTTTCAAAATACTGAAAAAAAAATGTCAATACATATTATAATATAGAAGTGCTTCTTGAAAAATTATGGCCAAATAAATGTCCCTCAATCAAAAGAATCTTAGAACAAAAATTTTACTATATATTTTTGTAGTACTTTAGAAATTATATTAATCGCAATGAAGTTTAAACCCAAGGCCTCTTGCATACTACCTAAATCTCTTATCACTAGACCAATTTCAGTGACTTAAAAACTTATTGTATCTAAAAAGATTAATTTCAATTTTTTAAAAGTTTCAAATTTTAAATACAGATTTTCGTTTATAATTTTAATAAATGATTAATGATAGAGAATATATAATTTGTAGGATAATTAATGTTTAAAGTTTGAATTAACCAATTAGAATCAATTACTTCAATCTTTTACCCCCTTTTTTATGTATAACTAATACCAAAATTTTGAATTAACCAATGAAAAAATCATTTCTCCTTGCTAATACAACTTCTCTCTCTCTCTCTCTGTGTGTGTATTTGTATTTAATTCTCATCGGCATCTTTTTTTCCTCCGCTACGAATTTTCTTGCTATTGTGGTAAATCATTATGATGAGTTTGTACCACTTTTTTAATATTTTTTTTGCACATTTTTGTTTTTAAATTTGATCAGTCGAGTTCTATGTTTGTAGGTGTGTTTTTATTTTTTTGAATTCTTTTGATTTGCATTAAGTGTGTGGCATGAGTGGGAATGTTAAATAGTTTGTGTTAAATATGAATATGAAGATGGAATAGGGAGGTTACATAGTTTATATGAGGAGGTAACTAGGGCTAGGAATGCTAAATTTAATTAATTGTTATTGATTTTATATTAAATTTATTAATTTAGAAAATAAGATTTATATATCATTAAATTCAATAATTGTTATCAATTAAAATAATTTTTAAAAATATAAATTGCAAAATTAAAACAATTTAAATTGTTATTAATTACTTTTAATCATGTGTCACGTAAAAGATACACAACATAGTATTAGTTTTAAAAACTAATTTAATTACTCAAAACAACAAATAATGATGAATTATGAAAATTAAAAACAAATAATGAACATTTAGAAAAATATATATTTTTATAATTATAAAATAATATTAAATTAATTTAATATATTTATCCTCTTTATATTTCACTTACTTAATAAATCCGTGACAGTAAATAATTAATGTGTTGATCAGGCTCTTGTGTAAGGGCGCGTCTGGAAAACTTAAAAAGGTTAAGAAAATAATCTGATTGGGGGCTTGGAGTGAGGGACACTACTTGTTAGAAAAATGGGGACGACTTTGGAATGTTCATGGCCCAACTTTCCCTTTCTCCGCCGACAAAAACATATTCTCTTAAGAAAAATGAATGAGACCATGCATCCTTCCTCAAGAGTCCAGGTATTAACACTAAAACCAAATTTGAATTTAGAAATTATCTTAAATAATTTACCAGACACTTTTTAGACTTGTTGGCACAATATTCTAATGGAGTCGATTCACCTGGTTGATATTTTTCCCATGCACCGTTATAATTTGAATTTAATTTTTGAGCACTCATAGTAGAAGATTTATAAATATTTCTATGAGCAATAAATAAGTTTAAAATTTTTTTTGGTAAATGAAATGAGTTCAAAGATTTAAATATAGATTAGGGCAAGTTTTTTTATTTAACCTAAATTTTATCTTTTTCAAAAAAGTCTCGTTGACATTTTTTTTAATAATAATAGATAACAAGTTTTTGAAAATCAGACCAAACATCGAATTGATTGGGGTAAGAGTTTAGAGGTTCAACCGGGGGTCCAATCAGAATATAACTAGTATATAATAAAACATATATTTACATAAATATATAAAAATATAAAATAAAATATGTCATAAAATAACTAAAAATTAAATTAGGCATCAACAAAACCCATAAACATAACATAATTCATCTCTTAATCAAAATAAACATTATCCATATGGATCAAATCTCTCAAGTTATTGTTTCGCATATTCAAAAAGGGAAAAAATAGAAAAGATGAGATTTTAGGTCTTTTTTTTTTAAAAAAAACCCAAAATGATGTAATTTTTCATTTTTTTTACCAAAAAAAAAAATGGTTGGACCGGTTTTTTGACCGGGCCAGTTTACCTAGTTTACCGATTTCTGGGCGGTTCTCAGCCGTCGGCAGTTTTTAGATCAAATCCCGATCGGATAGCAAGTCGATCTCCAGTTTAATCGGTCCAACCGGTCAGTCCGGTCCGATTTTCAGAACATTGATGGATAACATATGATCACATATTTTAATTTCTACACCTCTGCTTTCAGGTATGATTGATTAAATTTCATTACCCCACTTCTTAATTATTTACCATTGTGAATAATAAATCACCCATTTTTCTCACATAAACATGTTTCACGCAGCAAGAACGGAGACCCACCAGAAAGCGAAGGAAGAAAGAAGGACCAAAAGCTTTAGCTTTCAATTTCAAGAAGCAGCATGTATCTGTGATTTTCAAATGCTTAAAGAGAAAGAAGAAAGAAAGATTGCATTTGTTTTGAAAAAAAAAAATATCTCAAAAAATTGTAAAAGAAGTTCCACTTGTGGTTGTTGTGAATGTTTATTGAAAATTAATGGAAGTTGGTGGTTAAAAATTAATCCGTGTGTATTACTTCAAGATTTTATCCATTTTTACCAATTGTCGCCTTAAGTGGTACACTCTCTGATTGCTGTGGTGGAAGAGTCTATTTGTAATGAAAAGAACAAGATCTGAATGAGAAATCTGTTAGGATTTCGCTCTGGTAAAAGAGATCTTTGCTTTATGGCTAAATATACTGCACATTTTTCTTAAGGTGAAAAATAGGATAAAAAAAAAGAAAAAATAGTTATTCGGAATCCAAAAACCAATGTCAGAGGTGTTAAGTTGTCACCTTTCTCGTCTTCTGTTCCTTCTATTTATTTAATTTTTTTATGGAACATTGTTTTTTTTTTCCCATCAATGCAGAGTTAATTACTTATAAAGTAGTTATATCTAAATACATTTATAGTAAAATTTGTGAATCTAGAAATAAGAAAATACAATTCAAACAAATTTAGTAGAATCCAATTTCATTATAAATATATCTAACTATAATATTAAATTTATATCATCCAATATAGTAAGTGAGTATATTTGAAATAAATTTAGTGGAATCTAATTTTATTTTTTATATATATAATTATGAAGTATTGGATTTTTTTCTATATAGAAATCTATTTCCAATTTAACGGACATTGTTAACTAGACACATAACAAAAAATAAATCAATAAATAATGATACTTTTTTTTTTGGTGTGCCAAGGGTATTCCCCATTTGAAAGTCAAAGACTAATCCTTTCGAGACTAGAGATCATCAAAATGGGCTTAATGATATATTTTATTTAATGCTTAATATTTCATATTTCTAAATTATTATTATCTCTTACTCTTTTATTTTTTCTACCGGTAGATAGGTGAAATTTTCTAAATCTAACCGAGGAATAGAATCTTATGCTTAAAGATATAGTTGATAATTGTGAGTTTGATTAATGAAGAATAAGAGAGAAGAAAGAAGATTTGTAATTCAAATATGAAATCCTCAATTTTCTTTTACTTGAATCAGCATCTTGTTGGTTATCTCTCATTTTAATTATTTTTTTAATAGTAATGACAGTATAATTTTGAATCCACAGTAAATTTTATACGTGGTAACATATCAATTATTTGAAGTGTAATTTAAAATAAAAAATCTATTAATATTATAAAAATATTCATAATACGTGTAAAATTCAAGATAAACTTGAGTCTTTATTAATATTTTTTATTTTAACGCAATTATGAAATTATCAAACGTTTGATAATTTTAGAACACAATTTTTTTGGTTACTTATGGAGTTATATAGGGCACTTTAAAAAAGAAATTTTTTTTCTCTAGCTCAATATCTTGCACCTTTTGGTTCTCTGACTTCGCTTGCTCCATCTCCTGTTGTTGCAAGCTGGAATTGGATGGAACCTCTTTTGGACTCTTCTTAACATGTTCACAACACTGCTCTCTCTCTCTCTCACACACACTCTTTCTCTTCTCTTTTAACTCTTCTCTTTCACTTTCTCTTTTTCTTCCTTTTCAAACTATTCCTCACACATTGGTTCACTCCCAGTGTCACCACCCCTTTGAGACGCCTCACTCTCCTTCATCCACCACGCGTCTCTCTCTCTCTCTCTCTCTCTCTCTCTCTCTCAACAATGACATCAAAGTCCTAGCACCCCTTGTTTCATTTGCTTCTATCTCAACCACAGCAACATTAAAAAAAAAAGGACATTTTCCTAAGTTGTCTTTTTATTTTCTGTTGGTTCTTTGTGCTTTTGAGAGTAACAAAAAATGGCACCTTTGTTCAACTTGTTTGGTAAAGAGAAGAATCACCACCATCGAGTAGGAACTCCTGTGGTAGTGAAAATGGAGAATGCAAACTGGTCCATGGTTGAACTTGAATCTCCTTCTGAAGAAGACTTCATCATCACAACAACAAAAACTACACAAACTTCAAGTACAACACTTCCAATAAGTGACAAAGCAAGAGGAAAAAATGCAAAGCAGCTAACATGGGTTCTTCTCCTCAAAGCACACAAAGCAGCAGGTTGTTTAGCCTCTCTTCCCCCTGCATTGCTATTCCTAGCTTCTTCAGTTAAACGACGTGTAGCTTCTGGAAGAACAGATTCTGGAAACGACAATGGAAGAGAGAAAGAGAACCATAAAGTGAAAGCAAGGTTCTATTCTTGTATCAAGTTGTTCCTTTGGCTTTCTGTTTTGTTGCTTTGTTTTGAGGTTGCTGCTTACTTTAAAGGTTGGAACTTTGATGCACCCCATCTTCAGTTGGAGCATTATTTCTTGTTGGCATCATCAAATTCTTCTTTTGGGGTTAAGGGTGTGTTTGATTGGGTTTACTCTAGGTGGGTCTTGATCCGTGTGGAGTACCTTGCTCCACCATTGCAGTTCCTTGCCAATGTGTGCATTGTGCTGTTCCTTGTTCAGAGCTTGGACAGGCTTGTGCTTTGTTTGGGGTGTTTCTGGATTAGGTTCAAGAAGATCAAGCCTGTTGTTGCTGCTGCTGCTGAAGGTGATTCTGATGTGGATCTTGAATCTGGAGACAAAGGGTTCTTCCCTATGGTGCTAGTTCAGATCCCCATGTGCAATGAAAGAGAGGTAATTAAGACATCAATCATGGTATGTTAAAGGGTGTATTTGGATTAAGCTTATTTTAGGTTCAAAATAGCTTTTCGAAAATTAAGCACTTATAACTCCAATATACTTTGTGAGGGGTGAGTCTGGGCAAAACTGTAAAGTAGCTGCTTTTTTTTATTTGGAGGTCCTGTTAGGTGGGAGTCCTGTACACTGGCCTGCCCTATATTCCCAATATACTCAATTTTCAAACATGCCTTAATGGGTTGTATCTTTGACAATATTTTTTTTATTTGGTGGAGTTTTGTTGATCTAATTAAGTTGATGGTGTGTTGTGTTGTGAAGGTTTATCAGCAATCAATTGCTGCTGTTTGCAATTTGGATTGGCCTAAGTCCAAGTTGCTGATTCAGGTGCTTGACGATTCTGATGACCCAACAACACAGTCTTTGATCAACGAGGAGGTTCAGAAATGGCAACAAGAAGGTGCCAACATTGTTTACAGGCATAGGGTGATCAGGGAAGGTTACAAGGCTGGTAACTTGAAATCTGCCATGAGTTGTAGTTATGTGAAAGACTATCAGTTTGTTGCAATTTTCGATGCTGATTTTCAGCCCACTCCTGATTTCCTTAAAAGAACTGTTCCTCATTTTAAGGTGATTGATTGAATCATTAAATGCAGTTGCTACTTATCAGAAATTTAGCATGATGTATCTTTTTGTCTTATATGTAGTTTGAATGAATTACCATGTTAGATGGATGTGTCTATTATAGTCAACTTGTTCATTTGGTGTGATTCTTACACAGGATAACGACGAATTAGGACTTGTTCAAGCAAGATGGTCTTTTGTGAACAAGGATGAGAACCTGCTAACAAGATTGCAGAACATTAATTTGGCATTCCATTTTGAAGTTGAACAGCAAGTGAATGGGGTTTTCCTTAACTTCTTTGGGTTCAATGGAACAGCCGGAGTGTGGAGAACTAAGGCCTTGGAGGATGCCAGTGGTTGGCTGGAGAGGACCACTGTCGAGGACATGGATATCGCTGTTCGAGCTCATCTTCATGGCTGGAAATTCATTTTCCTTAATGATGTTGAGGTTTGCCTCACTGCACTAATTTATATCAAACTGTTACAAAATTTTATTATTGCCAAGTCATTATTTTATTAGAATAATTTGAAGTTGTTACTTCTTCCAGTGCCAGTGTGAGCTACCAGAATCTTATGAAGCTTATAGGAAGCAGCAGCATAGATGGCACTCTGGTCCAATGCAATTGTTTCGCCTTTGTCTGCCTGACATCATACGCTCTAAGGTATGTACTTTGCATATCTCAAGTTAATACCTTGTTTACATGATAATATCAAATATGAAATGTGGATTTAATACACAAACATCCAATTACATACTGCCACATTAGCAAAAATAATTGACTTTACAATTATTATTCCAAAAGTCACACATGTGGAGAAATGTGATTGGTTGATCTTGTAGAATACTTTACATGGACAGTGTATCAAAATTAATTTCTATCAAATATTCTATCGAATGTACCTTAACATCGATTGCTAGCACTTATGTAATGTTGGTACAAATTATTTTCTTGCAGATAAGCATATGGAAGAAATTCAACATGATATTTCTCTTCTTTCTCCTTAGAAAATTGATACTACCCTTCTATTCATTTACATTGTTCTGTATAATCCTGCCAATGACGATGTTTGTACCAGAAGCTGAGCTTCCTGCTTGGGTTGTTTGTTACATCCCTGCCAGCATGTCATTCCTTAACATCCTTCCAGCTCCAAAATCCTTCCCCTTTATAGTCCCTTACCTTCTCTTTGAGAACACCATGTCAGTCACAAAGTTCAATGCCATGATCTCTGGCCTATTCCAGCTTGGCAGTGCATATGAGTGGGTTGTCACCAAGAAATCTGGCCGGTCATCGGACGGCGACCTTGTTTCCTTGGCTGAGAAAGGACCGAAGCATCATCATCAAAGAGGGGCATCAGAGCCTGATCTTGCAGAAATGAAGGAAGAAATCCAAAGACAGGAGAAAATTGCATCAAAGAAAAAGAAGCATAACAGAATATATATGAAGGAGCTTGCTTTGGCCTTTTTGCTTCTAACAGCTTCAGCAAGGAGTCTTCTTTCAGCTCAAGGAATACACTTCTACTTCTTGCTATTCCAAGGCATATCATTCCTTTTAGTTGGTCTAGACTTGATTGGTGAACAAGTTGATTGAATCTAAAAAGAAGGGGGCAAAAAAAAAGAAAAGAAAAAGATAGGACTCTATAATGTAAAGATACATGCATGAATTTTTATACGTTGCAAATAACTGAGGACTAAGCCATGCTCCTATGCAGAAGCACCGTATCCAAATTGGCCCCTATAGAAGACCCTCAATTGTGTTCCTATGGACACATAAAATGAAGGCTTTGATTTGGGAAAAAAAGGGTACAATAGAAAGAGCCAGTTATGGCTTTTCCATATGTAAGTTCACCATTTTCCCCCACTTTTGTAATTTCATGTTGATTCTTTTTCTCTGTTGGATCAATTCTTTTGTAAGAAAATTTGTGGTCAATTTAAACATAGAACCTCAATTGGGAAAAGGTTTAGTTGCAGTGTAAAGTCAGAACACTATCCTACTTTGTGTATAGTTCCTGAATGCTCCACCGCTTGGAATTAAAAACAGTGCAAACTTATTATTTATACCTTTTTCTTTTGTCTACTTCCCCAGTCCTCACTTGTTAGAAAAGTTGTCCTTGGATGACCAAAGGCATCACGAATATTTCGTGATCATAGTAAAAACAATTTAATGTGGTCCCTTGCACTTGGTTTAAATTTTTTATTGAGATAAAAGAATTGAGATTAAAAAGTTATGATGTAATGTTTACATCGTTACATTCTCAATAGAAGTAATTAAAGGAGTTATGATAAAATGACAAGGACACTTACGATAAAAGTAAACATAAACTGTAATAGGAGTAATTATAGTTGCACAAATCATGTAGGAGTAATTAACAAAGAGAAATATTTATGTGTTTTGAAAGTGAAAAAATATATTTATTCTGTTCTATTTAATAAATGACACATCAACTTTGTGAATTATTATTATCTTTTATTTTTTTTTATATTTAATGTAATAATTGATGTGTTATTTATTAAATGAAACAGAGTAAATATATTATTTTACTCTTGAAGTAATTGGGATTTTTTCAATTTTCAAATTTTAATATCTAGGTAAAAATATTATTGCCCAAATAACCATAAACACTAAACACAAAAGGGGATGATATATCCTCTTAATTGGTGTGTACATAAATTTTTTTAATTTGAGATATTATTTACATGTATTGAATGGTTACTAAATGTTATATAAATTATACTTTATAAGTGAAATTTTTAATTAGAAAGATATTTTGGTTCAGTAGAAAGAGGATGTATTGTTACTCAAACATAGCATTCATGGCAGGGTTGCTTTCATAGCATTCAAGGCACATGGATGTATGTTTATGTATGGTTACACTTTACTGTGGCGGATGTAGCTATTTGAAAGAGTTGGTTCGCCAAAATAATGGGTTCCATCCTTCGCGGTATTATGTCATACAAAAATAGAAATGCTAAATCTTTCTGAATGATGCATTTTTGAACTCTTCTAATTTGGACTTTCAAATATATAATAATAATTAAATATTCTATAAAGGAAAATCCATTTCAACAATAGTATTTGCAAAATGTGGTCCAAATAATTGATGCGATAAAATATGATTGAAATATTTATAGTGAAAAAATTAGAAAATCAGAAAATTTACTAGAATTTTATATCCAAAATGATGTGTCATAATTGTCAATCTTTAGATAAATTAATAGGTGATAGCATTTTATTTAATCAATAATTATTCTTATTTTTGTCAAGGATTTCAGATATACTTTTTTAAAATGTATAACATTACTCAATTTTTTAATCATCCATGATTTCATAAATTTATCATGGATGCCTATTGTGGTCGGCGACATGTCAAGAAAAAAAAAAGGTTATTAAACACCGCTTGTTTGAATTATAATCCATATTGTTGTAAGTGAGAATTTGAAAATCTTTAAAATGATCATTAATACAATATTTTTTTGGCCTTTTAGAGTATCCATCGTTGAACATAGTGATTAATTACTTTGCATACCGTAAGTCCAATTAAGGGGGTAAACGATGGTCACATGTTTTAAAATTACTCTATTTGATTATTAAGACAATATAACAACACTCTTTATTTAACTAAATTTAAGTGTTTTTACATCTATATTAAAAAAAAAAAACAAAAAATTCATATGGTCATGTGGAAAGTAATATTAGAAGATCCATGCCCGGACCCCTTTTTTTTTTTTGTCAATATCAGGACCACTATTCTCATTGCCTTGTATATGTGACCCCTTGAAATGAAAATAACCAACTTTCTTCGACAACCATCAATCACCCTCATTGATGTTTGCTTGTTACGTTCTGCTTTCCTTTTTCATATTCTATTTCAATTTAAAACGGTGGCTTAGTATGACAAATAAAGAAAGAATGAAAAAAAAAAAATTTCGGTGGTTAGTAAATCGCCATTCAACATTCATTCAAGGCAATAATGGACAAACTTATCCATAGTAAGGATTAATGCGGGAGGCAAGGAGTTATCACTGCAAATTCGATAAAACCCAAACTACCATTTGCCTTGCTTTCCATTCCATGCTTGTGGGAACAGGTAGAAAGATATTCATGAGGCTTTTAATGTTATGCCTAATGTTGGAGTGAAAGCACTTAATTAAATCTCTAATGCAAGGGAGAAATTCTTGCATCACACATATACCCTAACTCCCACTTTCAATAGAAAGGCATTTGGCAGTGACACATGGTTTTGTGGGGCTGCATCATGGGGGCAGGTGTTGGTCTATTTGCAGACCTTGTTACTTTTTTTTTTCTTCCTTTTTTTGAGTTTAATTCACGATGATATGAACCACATGCATGAGAATGCATCATAGTGAGTTGAGTTTGATTATCAGATTTTCTCCGTTGGTGAATAATTTGTAAGTACCTCTGTAATATTGGATGAGTTCAGAGTCATATACTAATCCTGAACTAGGATGAGTTTTCCTTTCAACCTAAACTTTTATTAGAAAAAGAAAAAGAAAAAGAAAAACGATAATATATAAAACAAATCTCATTAAATAAAGACAGTTACATGTCTAAAATAGTGAAAGGGATGGGTTGGTTGTTTGGTCTCTCTTATTAATTGAATGGAAGCCTAATGAGCACGCTCAAAGTTAAATGAGTAACGGATGGTGGATTGTCCTTTTTGAGATGGACATAATTTCATATGCTGCCTCTGCCTTTGGATGAAGATATTCTTATGTTTATATGGCTAGCATGGGACGAGATTATTACCTAATGACAGAGAAAATATAAATTCTATTGCAGTAAAATTTATTATTATTTATATTGACCGTTAATATTGCTTTTTTTTTTGTCATTATTTTATGATGGGACACTCTTGTATTAGTGTGAAATATAGAAATTCTTACACATTTTCTGAGTAAGTTTTATTTTGTAACATTCAATACATAATACATCAATGTATGTATTAAAAATGTAGTGAAAGTGAAAGATAATGATGAGCTATATAATTAATGTATCATGTGGTGAGCAATTTTCTTTTACTTTATGGTGTTTGGACTAACTGAGTTTTGCACCCGTGACATAGAAGACGCCTGTACACTAAATTTTTAATATATAATGCTCATAATTTTCTATTATGATGCTACTGCTGCTGCAGCAACAGTAGCACTTTGATCTGCTTTGTGTTGTATGCATATCATTTTTCTAGAACTCAACCCATGAGTCTAATCTATGACTCCTCACTGCATATGCTTTGCAAAGGCTATGCATTACTGGCTGTACAAGGCCTTGCTTATGAATAAATTTTTCTTTGTGATGTTAAGAATCAATTTTCTTTTCTTCTTTGTTGTGATTAAAATTCAAACCCTTTAATTTTTTCGGTCAAATTCAAATTTTGGAGTTGGTCATTTTAAGGAGAATGTCACGGCCTCACGGGAGCCCAATGAAGAGTGAAGAACACAAGTCCAATACCTCAGTTGCGGCCCAAACAAGATGTAAAAAAAAAAACTCAGTTGCAGCCTGCATGGGTTAAGTACTGCAGAAGATACTTCAAAAGACTTCAAGCATCTAGATTGTACATTCTGATCGCTCACAGTTTAGAATTGTGAATTTGGCTAATGGTCAATGCTTTTGACATTCATTCTTTCTCAATTTAAGTTATTCGCCACAAGAACTCAAATCCTTTCAAAATCCCTTTCTTTGAATAAATACTAGTCCCTGAAATTGTGCAAGAGTCGTATTGGTGTCTGAAGTTTAAAATCTGATTAATTGTGAGCCGTATTGGTGTTTGAAGTTTCATAATCAGCCTTAGATTTTGTAATTGTGAATCGCGTTAATCCTCTAAAGTATAAATGATTCATATAAGTCCCTTAGATCTAAATCATTAAATCAAATTTATCACGTAAAAAATGAGCTAGCCCAAATAATAACTGTCTCAAATCAATTAAATAATTTCTTAGCATTTATTCACTACTAATGTAATTCATGATTAGAGTATGAGACTAATTAGTCAAATTTTAAACTTCAGTGGCCAAAGTTGACTCGCATGCACAAGACTAAATGAAAATTAACTCATCTTTCTGTCATTCATTTAGTTGCTTCGTTGTTATGGTGTCAAAATGTTAGTAATATCAGAGTTATGTATATCTTAAGTATAATAAGCACTTTATGGATGTGAGCGGAAACGCATCCAAATTTATGAAGAGATGAAAAAATGAGGCAGGGTAAAAAGTATTGTACAGTGGGGCCCGCATTACTATTACGAATAGTACTATATTGTAGGATCCATGTCACTATTACAAATAATACTATTTAGTGGGACCTGCGTCACTATTTGTGAATAATATTGTTACTATTCACACTAACAAAATAAATTAAGAGAATTACACACTAATATTTTAACATGGAAAACTCTCCTTTAATTTTGTAGGAAAAATCACGAGCCAAACTCAAAAAAATACTCCACCAACTCCAAAAAATACTCCACTATATTTAAAAGTGATTACAATATAGTGTATCCCCAGTGAGATTCTCTTCTACTACAATTAGTAGTATTACAGAGATTTAAAGAATATACCAAAAACCCCAGTGTATACTCACATTGCACTCTTGGAATTTTCTTACACACACTTTCTATTTTTCTCTCACTACAAGAAGCCTATACTACTTCTTCTTAAACAACTGATAAATGCTTTCAGCTTTCGATGGATGAATTGTCTAGTTTCAGGCGCTATTTATAGAAGATTTTGGAGTCATTGTGCTATCAATGCACAGTAACCCCGTTGATTTTGCTACATTTGGTGCCTCCATCTCTGAGTAATTGCATACCTTCGAGAAAAGGAGAAAATTTTTCACTACTATTTTTGACCTTTGTGGTAAAAGGCGGCCACGGTTTTTGACAGTTGTCCACCTTGGCTGCATTTTGCAATAGCCTTCAATTTCTGCAAATATTGACTAGGTCCAAGTAATGCTTAAACTTGTCAATCGGCAATGTTTTTGTTATTATGTCAGCTGGGTTCTCAGCTATGACTATCTTCTGAACTGCAATGGTACCATTGTTGATACTTTCTCTGACAAAATGAAATCTAACATCAATGTGCTTTATCCTTTCATGATAGACTAGATTTTTAGCCAGATGAATGACACTTTGACTATCACAATGTACAATCGGTACATGTTGATTCAATCCAAAACTATCCAAAAGACTATGCACTCAAATGCTTTCTTTAACAGCCTCAGTCAATGCCATATACTCAGCTTCAGTAGTTGACAATGCCACTGTAGATTACAATATCGCCTTCCAGCTAATAGTACAACCAAAGACTGTAAAGATATATCCTGTCAATGACCTCCTTTTATCCAAGTCACCAGCATAATCAGAATCTATGTATCCCGTAACTCCACGGTTCTTCTGACCTTCAAACACCAAACAGATATCAGTGGAACCTCTCAGATATCACATGATCCATTTCACAGCTTCCCAGTGTGTCTTTGCAGGATTGCTCATAAATCTACTTACCACACTCAGTGCATATGAAAAATCCGGTCTAGTGCATACCATGGTATACATGAGACTACCAACTGCACTAGACTAAGGTATACAAGACATGTGCTCCACCTCTTTCTTTGTTCTCAAATATTCCTTCGAAGATAACTTAAAATGTGCAGCTAATGGAGTGCCAACTGGTTTGGATTGATCCATATTAAAGCATTATAGCACTTTCATAATGTAATTTTGTTGCGTCAAGCACAACCTGCCACTATGCTACTCCCTAAGAATCTCCATTCCCAGAATTTTCCTTGCCACATCCAAGTCCTTCATTTTGAACTCTTTTCCCAAATGAGTTTTCAACATATTAATTTCAGCCTTGTTGTGAGCTGCAATTAGCATATCATCTACATAAAACAACAAATAAATTTGTGAACTATCTGGAAGCTCCTTAGAGTAGATACAATTATTATATTGGTTTCTACTATATCCAGTACCAATCATAAATGTATCAAACCTTTTGTACCACTGCCTCGGGGACTGCTTCAAGCCGTATAATGACTTTTTCAATAGGCAAACATGGTTCTCCTTCCTAGGAACTACGAATCCCTTTGGTTAACTCATGTAGATTTGCTCCTCTAGCTCACCATGTAAGAATGCTGTCTTCATATTAAGTTGTTCTAGCTCCAAGTCAAACGTACTCACAATAGCTAGTAAGATTTGAATAGAGCTATGCTTCACCACAGGAGAGAATACTTCATGAAAGTCAACACCCTCCTTTTGAGTATAACTCTTTGCTACCAGTTTCACCTTGAACCTTGGAGGTTCAATACTAGGGATTTCTTCTTTCTTTTTGTAAACCCATTTGCAGCCTACAATTCTTTTCCCCATTGGAAGTTGTGCCAACTCCCACATCTGATTTTTCTGAAGATGTTCAATCTCCTCATTCATTGCTATCAGCCACTGCTTTGACTCCTTGCTTTCTATTGCATTACGGTAGGTACATGGTTCATCCCCAACTACACCATCCACCATAGCCAAGGCAAAGGCTATAGGATCCGCATCTAATGAGTCAAGTGCACAGGTAGTAGAATCCAGATATCTTTTTGGTTTTTGGATTTCTCGCCATTCTCTGTCAGTAGCAATATTGTATGGCTCTGCTTCTCTGGTTTGTCTACCAGCATCCTCATATTCAGGTTCATCTTATTGTTCTACTTCAGGCTGAGCAATACCTGAAGTACTTGGCTGATCTTCTTGCTTCATCTTCCCATAGTCAATCTCCAGCTCCACTTGCTTCTTAGCACTATGATCTGTCTCTGCCTTATCTAGGTTAGACTTCTTCTTCTGATTTAGCATTACTGCCTTGTCAAAAGTGACATCTCTGCTGACAATGATTTTGGGTGAACTCCACTTTTCTGTACACCATAGTCTGTAGCTTTTCATCCCTTGTGTATGCCCTAGAAATATACACCCTCTTGCCCTCACCTCAAGTTTACCATTACTCATATGGGCATACGCAGGACAACTAAATATCTTCAAATCAGAATAGTTTATGGGTAGACCGGACTATACCTCTTGTGGAATCTTCATATCAATAGCAGTTGATGGAGATCTGTTTACCAGATATACATTTGTACTGACTGCCTCAGCCCAAAATGATTTGGGAAGTACTACATTAATTCGCATGCATCTTGCATGCTCTAGAAGTGTTTTGTTCATGCGTTCTGCAACTCTATTTTGCTATGGTGTTCCTAGTACAGTATGGTGCCTCACTATACTAGCATTTCTACAGAACTTCGCAAATTCTTTATTGCAAAATTCTCCGCCATTGTCAGTTCTCAACCTCTTGACTGATCACCCAGTTTGCTTCTCGACTATGGCCTTCCATTGCTTGAATTTGTCACACACCTATTCTTTTTGCTTCAAGAAATAAATCCAGACTTTCCTAGAATAATCATTTATTAAAGTAAGAAAATAACGAGCTCTACCTAAAGAGTTGACAGTGGCTGGACCTCAAATATCTAAGTGGATATACTCCAATATTTCCTTGCTGTTGTGTTTGCCAGAAATGAACTTCACCCGTTTCTGCTATCCAAATACACAGCTTTTGCAGAAACCAAGTTTGCAATTCTTTAGGCCTTTCAGCAAGCCTCTACCAGCAAATATGGTCATTCATTTTTCACTGATATGACCAAGCCGCATGTGCCATAATCGTGTAGCATCATTGTTTCTTTCAGAGGATAGAACGACACCAGTTCCATCGACCGTGCTTCCCAGCAATAGATAGATCCCTCCTTTCAGCTTTCCTTTCAACACCACCATTGAACCTTTGACCACCTTCAAGAATCCACCCTCTCCAATGAACTTGTACCCCCGATTATCCAGGGCACTCAATGAGATTAGTTTCCTACCCAGTTCTGGAATAAGCTATGCTTGAAACGTCCTTTTAGTGCCATTATCTAAATTGACTTGCACATCTCCTTCACCTACAATCGAAATAATTCTATTATCTCCCAATTTAACTTTTTCATCCCGCTTTTTATAGGATGAGAAAAAGCTTCAATTAAGCATCATGTGAAAGGATGTGTCAGAATCTAAGATCCACTCGTTTCTGGTATCACCTATAAATACTGTTAAGGCCGAACCAGCATCAGCATCACTGTCATAAGAACTTTCAATTGTTATATTGGCAGAATCTACTGATTTCTTTTTTCTCTCTGGGCAATTTCTTCTGATATGTTCTGTCTGGTGACAGTGAAAACACTTTACAGATTTGTGCTTTTTGGACTTCGATCTTCTCTTACTTTCGCTTCCAAATCCTTTTCCTTGACTATGTCCTCTCATCAAGAACAACCCATCTGCAAGACTCTCGGCACTGGATCCAGATACTAAGTTCTGGTGCTCCTTTATCATCAGTGGTTCGTTGACATTTTTTACTGAGATATCGGATCTACCATAAAATATAGCATCACAAAAATTATCATAAGATGGAGGTAGTGAAGTCAACAAGATCATAACTTGATCAACATCTTCTACTTTAATTTCAGCTGCTCCAACATCGGAGATCATCCAGTTGAAATCTTCTATATGCTCTTGCATTAATTTTCCTCATGAATATTTGAACATGTACAATCTCTTCCTCTGATAAAGCTTGTTGGACAAGGTCTTTACAGAATATTTCTTTTCCAAAGTCTTCCATAGTGAATCAGCGATTTCTTCTTCCATTACTTCTGGCATAACATTATCCACAAGACTCGACTATATTGTACTCAGTGTTTTGAGTATCATCTCCTCCTTTTTATCATCAGCTAATGACTCTGGCAAATTTTTTTTTGCCTTTCAATGCCTTTGCAAGACCTTGCTGATTTAGCAATGCCTGCAATTTCAACTTCCATAATCTGAAGTCGTTCGACCTGTTAAATTTCTCCACTTCAAATTTTAGCATCGACATCTTGGATTTTAGTCAGAACTTTATACTGGTAACCATATACTGAAATAGTGCAAATCAATTGTAAACCGTACACCAGGAGGGTTCCCAGGAAAGAGAGATGGGTCACAATGCACACGCTTAAATACCAAGTCTTTCCTTAGCTAGAACATTTCCAAACCGCACTCTCATAGTATCACACTGTCTTCCAGCAACCACAACCAAAGGATGATCCTCAAGTACAAGGGAGAAATTCTTTTCTGATATGGAAGATCAGACTAAGCTGCAACCACGGAGCATACTAAGAATAAATTCCACCGAACCAAAAGCTCTGATACCACTTGTTAGTAATATCAGAGTTGGGTATACCCCAAGTATGATAAACACTTTATGGATGTGAGCAGAAGCGCGCCCAAATTTATGAAAAGACGGAAAAATGAGGCGGGGGTGAATAGTATTGTATAGTAGAGCCCGCATCACTATTAGGAATAGTACTATGCTGTGGAACCCATATCACTATTACGAATAGTACTATGCAGTGGGACCTGTATCTCTATTTATGAATAGTATCATTACTATTCACACCAAGAAAATAGATCAAGAGAACTACACATCAATATTTTAACATGGAAAACTTTCCTTTAATTTTGAGGGAAAAATCATGGGCCAAACTCCAAAAATACTTCACTATATTTAAAAGTGATTACAATATAGTGTATCCCAAATGAGACTCTCTTCTACTACAATTAGTAGTATTACAAAGATCTAGAGAATACACCAAAAATCCCAGTGTATACTCACACTACACTCTTGAAATTTTCTTACACATACTCTCTATTTTTCTCTCACTATAAGAAGCCTACATTGCTTCTTCTTAAACAGCTGAGAAATGCTTTCAGCTTTCGATGGATGAATCGTTTAGTTTCAGACTCTATTTATAGAAGATTTTGGAGTCACTGTGCAATCAATGCACAGTAACCCCCATTGGTTTATTGCATTCGGTGCCTCCATCTCTAAATAATTGCGTGCCTTCGAGAAAAGGAGAAAATTTCTCCCTACTGTTTTTGACCTTTGTGGCAAAAGGCAGCCACAGTTTCTGACACAAAGCTCCCCGCACATTCTTTGTTTGTGGTAATAGAGAAACAAGATCGAGTTAGAGCAGCAACAATGGACAAACAAGATCAATGGATTTTCTTTGACCTCTACTCTGTCCAAAATTGAGTAAATAATTCACGAGACAAAATTTAATGACATAGCACAAGATTCATGATGTAAGTTAGATTCATGATGTAAGTTGCCATTGTTTCACATCCCATTGAGATGTTTTTGGTGTCATCCATTAGTAAGAAGATAATATCAATGAATATATTCATGATTCTACAAGTGAAGAATTAGTTCAATGCATACTAAGATGTCTATGAAAACATGACTCGGCTGGTTGAGAAGGAAATTTAGTGTGATTCCATTGTCACTTCTATATGATTTAAATCTATAATGTTTGTATGATATTTTAAATAAAAGAATATTGCAATGTGCTTTCTAAATGGTATCTAGCACTGCAAATAGGGGTAAGCTCATTTGGTTTTTCCATCGCCATAACTCGGTCCGATTAATATGCTTTTCTTGTTAGTGTGTGATTTCTAATTGTCTCTAAAAATGTCAATAGATCTGAAGGCATGCCTTAACTCTGAACTGAATTCAAACAGACTTCTCCCTCAGCCTAAACTTTTAATCAAAAACGAAAAGATAAAAATCTAACATTAATAGTAAATATTTTGGTACTTTGACCTATCTGCATACTCCCACTTGTACATCGCCTTTGAATATATTAAAAATGCTAAAATAAAAGATAAGTGTGATCAATTGTGAATATGAAAGGATATTGGAAGTTCTGTTGTGTCTATGCATAACACAACTCAATACGAATGCATGCTTTCATGGAAGATTTATAAATGAAGCTCTTTTGGTTTCACCTTCCTTTACCTTGCATGCTTTCTTTCATCACTTAATATTTGAAGTTTGCCAGCACCTTCATTCATAATCACTCGGTGTGAAAATAATTTCATAATATATAGAAGTGATTCTTTTCCGCCAATTAAGACTTAAAATCACACTGTCAGGTTAATTGACACAAAAATGGAAGGAAAGTGTTTGTCTGTTAGAAACACTAATGAGGCCATTTTCAAAGGCAAGACCTACTCGAAACAATCACTTAGAGGCATTTCATTCATTGCATTTTCTTTCCAAAAAACACAGAAAACAAGAACAACCAAAAACCCTTACAAAAAGTACACATTATCTAAATATGCAACACTAGTTGAAACAATTGAGCTTCAAAAAATTCAAAGCCTGGCAACTCTATACATAATTCATAAAAGAGTAATGAAATAATGATAGTTGCACACACTTCACTTCTCCCATCCTCCTCAAATACTTGCCCTCCAAGTCATTAGATAACACCACTGAAACTTGTTCTGAATGATCCAAATTTTTTCACCCATGCCCTCTCATAATGTGTAACTGTCATTTTCCAATTGATAAAAGCTACCAAGTCATCTTCTGCTAAAAATTCGAAGAGCCAACAGTTAGGTATTAAAGATCCTATACAACTAAAACCTTTGTTTTTCTTCCATCCTCTCTATATTTTCCCTTCCTTTGAACTTCAGTTAAATTGTTGTGCAGTCAACTGGAAAATTCCAAAGTGTCGAAGGATCAAGGCCTTAACCACACATTATAACTTGTTTTTCAATCGCCCTGGTTAACATGACAACGAATTAGAAGAAAGAAGACATGTGAAGCCTATTTGGTTTCTGTTTTCAATTTTATTTATGAAAAAGCGAACTTGTTTTCAAATTGCCTCTCCTTTTTAATATTTTATGAAGGAAACAGTGGGAACAAGAAATAGGATTTTCTTATCTTCACTATTTCCGTCACAAAATATTGAGAACAAAGAACAAATTGAAAATAAGGTGACGTTTTTGTAATTAAAACTGAAAATGGGAAATGAATATGGACAATTTTTCAAACAAAAAAATGGGGTTTCTGCCTATTACCATTTGGTCCCAAATTGTCAAGTGCTGTACTAGAATCATACCCTATTCCATAGAGGCTTTGGAACTCATGGTCCAAAATAGCCTGCATATACAAGTATCAGTATTTTCACAAGCAAAAAAGCTAAGGAAAAGTTTGTTCAAAGATGTTAACTCTTTTTACCTGAGGCAAAGGAGGGAACTGTGTTGATGTACTAGGGATGCCAGCCACGGTTCCCAGGAAACTTCCATTGGGGAATAGGGGAGAAGAGCTAACACCAGGACCAAATCCACCAATTTCGTGTCCTATGCGCGACTGGAGAATCTAAATAACATAGAAATGAAATCAGAGTAATTTTGCGTACTGAAAATAGTAAATGGACCAAAAGGATTACTAGTGTGTTTGGATTTCTGTTTGGAACTCGAAAACATGTCAACATGTTACAAGAACTTGACTTACATCCTTGGATAGGATCCGCTCTACATCAAAATTCAGTTCTGGGTTCACTGTGGCAAGTTTCATGGACAAAAACTGCAAAACTTTTCTAAATTAGTTGAATAGCTAAATAACCATGATAATAGAATTAAGTCTTTGAAATTGTGTTGTTGACTAATCATTAAGAAATATCCTAATATGCATTATTCAATGAAAATATTGAAATGGCTAATTCATTTATATTATTCTGCAAGTTGGTTACTGTTGTTGCTTTTTTTAATATATTTGGGAATGAATCATGTGCAAAGTAGAAACCAGATTGACATTAAGTTTTGAGTAATAAATTGAATACTTGAAATATGGCACAATTGTCATACCTCAACCTGTTGCTGCAGAGATTGCACATAGTTTATAATCTCATCAAGCATTACTGCTTTGCCAGTTATCTAAAGAGAAATCAAACACACCAGAAAACTAGTATACATCATCAGAGTTTCATGATTATGAGATATCATAACACAACCACATCAATTAAAATAACCTTGTTGCATCCTGGAACAAGTTCTTGTAGCAATCTCATTCTCTCACTAATCTTTTCTCTTCTCACCTGCAGCCAAAAAGTCCTATAACTAAGTTCACTGCTAAAATGAAATGAGTTGCTTGGCTTGTTAACAAACATTGTAGCAAGATGTTTGTTACCCTTTCTGCAAGGCTGTGACTGTTTGTAGCTTGACCTCTCCTAGCTCTCACATGAATGAAATTTTCTTTGGGAGCTTCTCCACTTTGAGAATTATCTTTAGCTTGCTTCGCTGGTTGCTTACCGCGCAAATCTGCACTTGTATTCTGTTCAACTTTTGCCTTCTTTTCATGTTCTTTACCACCATCAGAGCTCTTCCTAGGAGAATCTTTCATCCCATCACCCTCAGAATTCTAATCAGATGTTGTTACGAAGCATTTCATTCATTAGCTCACCAAATCACATAAACAAGGCAATCAGTTACTCTCAAGTCCTAAAAAGGCATTGACATAACATAACAAACCTTGTTTGGACTGAAAGCAGGATCATGATCAAGCACACGCTTTCTTCTATTTCCACTAGGTGCAGATCCTGGGGCACCCTCTTCAGTAGTTGAATCATCAACCTGAGATTGTTCATTTATTGAAGCTCTTTCTGTTCCAGCATCCTTGCTGTGATTATAACTTGGTCTATACCCCATGTTAGCTATATCACCAGACCCCATTTGGCCAAAGGGGTGAACCATTTCTGAGAAGCTGCCACTTCCATAGGAGGGAACTTTTGGGACCATGCCCTCAAGATTTAAGTCAGACATATACTGAACAAGGTGAGTGGTGCTGCTAATTCCTTGATTCTCCATAACAAGAGGGTAAGAAGAATTGCCGATCTCACTATGAGAAACCACTGAGGAGCATCCAAAAGTTTGAGCCTGGCTCAAGGAAACAAGTGGATCCCAAGCAGAAGAAGCAGCGAGGAAAGGGTTAGGTGAATCTGAAGGCTTAGCCATGGACACAGAACTAATAGCCATTTCTAAGATATTTGTACTCAAACCAGATGATAGACAAGTCAGAATGTTCTCATTTCCATGTTGAAATCCCATGGTATTCTCATGACCCCCCATCTGAATTCAACAGTGACTAAAACAGCTATAACCCAAGAAAGTAACCTATTATTTATATATATGTGTGTATCAACCAATTAGCACAATCCTGACTCAACCAGCTTGATCAGACAAGTGCTGCATCTATAATATCTAAATATGATATGAGAAGAAATAAACAAATGGATATGATTAAAGGGCAAAGTGAATTTTGACTAAGTTGGCTGGAGAGATATCTTGCAGGACTAAACAAGGAACAAAATAGCTTGGCAGCTTTATAGGACTGAGAAGAAGTTAAAGTAAAAGAAAACCCTCCATTGTAGCATAGACGAAAAAGTAAAAGGGAATATAATCTTACTAGTCAGTGAACAAGTTGTTACCCTCTTCCCTTCAAAGACCCTTGGATTCAATTTTCTTACTAATACCACAATGCTGGGGAGAAAAAGGGGGAAAATGCTTCCTCTCAGACAAGAAAGTGAACCTTTCAGTTTTCAGAGCATAAAGGGAACATAATAGACAAACAATGGGATTAGCTCACAGCTCATCAAACTCCAAGCAAAGCAGATTCCCTTTTCTCCTTTGTCCACACAACAGCAACAACAACTAAGATCTCCACTCCATCAGAAAAAACAGCACCAATGTGATTGATGTTAAGCAAAGATAGTTATCACTAAGATGTGTTGAAGCTCCAAAACAAAACATTGAACAAACAAGTGGTATTATTGTTCAATCTTTTGGTTTTCCTTTTTTGGATTTAGAAGAAAGGACAGGAGGGTCTGCTGAAACTCTTGCTATTAAATCCTATGATGGGAATCCAAGAACAAAGAAAAGACCAAAGGCATCAAATTCTAACTCAAATCCTGCAATGACTGATGAAACTGAAAGGGACAGGATTTTAGCACAGTGGTACCCTTTTACTTGGGGTTGTGTTGTGTCTGACCCCTATCACCAGGGAAGCATCAAATGCTGAGATTAAATTTCTACACATCAAGAAAACCAATTTCACCAACTGGGGGTACCAAGCATAAAACATCAAAATGTTGCATAAGAATCAAACACTTTTAAATTACAGACAACCCCTTAAGAGCTTATAAGCTAGAAAGAGGGAAAAAATAAAAAACCAGAAAAAAATAAAAATAGAAAACTCAGAGTGTTAGACCCTTTTGCTTTGGTTACCTGCCCAAGCTATAAGGTGACATGTATCATTTTAAAAGACACACTAACTACTGCCAACTGCTCCTGTTGGTAAATTATTGCATTAGCAGAAGAACCTAATCACCTTTTCTTTTTTAAGTGTTCTTTCTTCCCACACTTTACTCCTCGTAATAATTATTATTTTTTCAGTTTAAATGAATCAACTTTATTAATTAATCAATATTTTAATTAAGTCCCCTTCTTTTTTCTTTAGGGCGTGTGTGTTTGTGACTGTGTATTTTGCTTTCAAAGTGTGTTGAGATTGGATTCGAGAGGTTCTTCTCTTGAAGGCCAAGCTTGCTCCCCCTTTGTATTCATTAACAAACATACATCTTTAGTATTATTATTATTATTATTTTTACTGACACATTTGCCAGCTGTTCTAAGTAACATATCCCTTCTTTCTTTCCCTCTGTCTTTGCTGTTACACACTCATTTAACTCAGTGCCAACTAACCCTCTTTCATTTCTTTTTAGAATCCTCAATTATGTGCACCTAACCTCCATCATCCTTCATCAACCTCAGTCACTGTTCATCATGGTTCCCAAAGTGTGGACCCCACCAAATCTTCCTTCTAAACCATTCAACCAATGTCCCGAGTCAAGGAGAAATTTGTGTTATGGTTAGCAATTTCCACATGCTTCACACCAATTAATTGAGTAATAATTCAGTTAAAAATAAATATTATGAAATAACTATTGTATAAATATAAGTCTATCAAATCACGCATAGGTATAATCACAATAAAAATGATGAGATCAATAATCAACTGATTACTGAAACAATAATAGAAATTATTTCATATTTAATAATAGAGTGATTTTAAGCAGAACTCAGTTCATCTTTAACTTTCATTTTTACTCAAAATATTATTTTATTATTAGAATTGATCTAGCTAGTACTTCAGAAATATAAAATAATTTCTTAAAATACATTGATCTAGGTTGGCGGACCACATGGGGGACACGTGTAAGACCTGATTAAGAGGGATGAAAGAGTAGTGTGTGGTGGCAGTGCAGGCTACAATATCTCCTGTCACTACTTTAACAAAGAGCATTTTATTTTACGTAATAATGTAATAATACAGAAGCAGCAAACTTTTTTTTTTCTTCTTTTATTTCTTTTATTAAATTTTGAACTTTGGGGAGTGAGGAACATAAGGAATAATGGAATCTAATCATCAATTTTACCTTCTTGTCCTGCTACGTTTCTTCCAGCTGTAGCCTGTGCAACCAATCCAGTCAAACCAAAATTATCTGGTCAACTATTAGCCTAGTTGTGATCTTGCTGGAAAATCCCCTCCCAAAAAATAAAAATAAAATAAAATTCCCCAAACCACCGGCTTATTCTCTAGTTAGTCATGAATCATGATCAGATCAAGATAAGTGATAAATATATGGTTTAAGGACCACCCTAAACTTACACATGACAAGATGTTTATTGTTGAATATTGATTTTTAGATATTTACATTTATAGTTTTAAATTATTATTTAAATACTAAATATTCTACCATGTATATATTGCTTCATAAATTTGTGATTTTGTGATCTTAACCCGATCAGGAACGAGACCCACATAGGATCATAAAAATGATCACAACTATTGGGAACTAGTTGTGATTTAAGATTTGTGATTAGAGGACCTACATGAAATAAACATACGGTCAATATGGCATATGGTGATTAAAATGGTATGCTTACCTAATTGAACCAATCAGGGATCGATGTTCACACTTCTGAGTACACTAATAAAAAAATCTTGGATTTACACCTCTTAGGGCATCACTTTCTAATTTCTATATAATAAATATAATCTTCATTTATTAATTTTAGAGTTTTCTTCGCCTTAATGATGAAACTTCTATGTCCCTACTAATTTTTTTTGTGAATCTGGCATTCCTCAATCTATCATTATAGATGGAAGATTTGATTTTTTTTTTTTAAATGATAAGCTGTACTTTATACAATAAGAATAAAAATTAGTTACAGCGAGTGAAAAATTCAAGGAGTGATCCGCAATCTGTTACACAAATGTGAACTATAATTTTATACAATTTTATTTTGTGCGATTATCTTGCTAGCACCCAAAACCATATAGCACAATTTTTTTTCTATTATTACGATCATATACTACATTCAGTTTCACATGTCTATCTTATGCATGATCATACTCTACTTCCAAACAAGGAGCAACATTCTTCACCAAAAATAAATAAACAAGGATCAATATTATTATTATGTTTTTTCCCCCAAGAATATCTCTTTACCCGATAAATAAGAGACTAATTTCTTGAAATACGACTCAATATCTAAACAGTAAGAAGCAATTACTATGATCTATATTTTCCAATAAAAAGCTACCTACAAGTGAGGTTTTCCAAATGGAAGCTTATTTCACTAGTGTGTTTGGATTTTCATTTGGTTGGGTTAGAATTGATTTTGACCCTTCAATTTCTTATAATGTTTTGTTTTTAGACATCAAAATCAATTCTTGAGAAGTGAAAAATTAGATATTAACTACTTTTAAATAAACTAACAAATATAAATTACTTTATTCTAAAATCAATTCTACAAATGCATTTTATTCCAATTTATTACCTTTCTGTTGGCTTTAATTGCTGGCAAGTTTAATCGTATTTCAACGAAGAAAATGATATTTGGATGGCCAATGGCCCCCCACCATCAATATGCACAAGAGATTCATAATTTGCGGACTTAGTTCAAGTTGCCAAAATTTTTGTGTGCGTGGGCCATGTTTTACGATCATTCATTCACTAATCTCCCTTTCAGAGTAGTTACATGGAAAACAACCGCAATAGAAACAAAGAAAGAAGACAATTCTAAAAGATGACTAAAACTTAATGTGAGAAGAAGTAGAATATATGGCTCTAGTAAAATTGGACCCGGAGAGATCAAATAATTGTACATAAATTATTAATTTAGTTCCCGAGAAGAGTAGTTTTGCAATAGTCTTTTGATGTATAATAATATATAACTAAAGGGTAAAAAATTATTTTAATTCTACTTCACTTATAAATTAATCCTTGATTAAGATTATGTGTACAAATTAATTTTTAGGTTGCTTCTCACCATAGAAAACAAAAGAAATCATGTGAGACAAGTTTAGATAGTTTAATGATTGAGTGGTATGTTAACTTAAGTTAAAGAACAATTTTCAGGGCTAAAAAACTTGTTTGAAAATGGAAATGTTAAGAGTTTCATAATAAAAATATACTAAAATTTATAATTAAATTTTAACATACCATTTGCTGTTGTGATATAAACATAACACAGTAAATAAAATGAGTAGAAATATACTTCATGTTTTATTTATTTATAGGTTTTTTCCAAAGATTAGAAAAGGACAAGTTTTCAATTTGTTTAAACTAGATTTAACGCATTAGAAATTTAAAATTTCAACTTTTAATAAAAAAATTGTATTTTTTAATCCTTTATAAATGTATTGGACCTGTTCAAAAAAAAAACCCTTTATTTATTAACTGAAATTGAAAATGAAAAACTTTAATAAAGAGATCATTGCCAACAAGAACAACAAATAGAAGTAGTGGGCAAGAGAGGTTTACAGCTAGCATTTTAGGACTAATTCGACGATTTGCCATGAATGACAATGAGAACAAGCCCCTCTAAGTCTAACTACTTGGTCTGACGGCATCACAATTTTCAGTTTTTGTCCCATGATATTATAATTATGTTAATTAAATTACTGAAAAGGACGTTGACCCACCTACGCCGGTGAAGCAATCAGGCTGAAGTTAACATATGAGCCAGACACATTATATAATTGCACATTGTTTACTTTGAAAAATATCTGGAATGTGGATGAATAGTTAATCAATAATATTATTTCAGCAATTTAAAGCGGATGCCGGGTTTAACCTACTTTATCATAATTAGATCAGACAGATAAGTGGATGGTTAGCATAGACTATTATCTTATTCAATAATAATAAAATAAATGTTTAAATAAAATTTATACTCTAAAATATTCAAATAATATTATTATAAGTTAATTAATTAGTGGATTATGAAGGAGAAAAGAAGAATCAAAACCCAAAAGAGAACCTGCGACCACGCGTGCGTAGGCCTTTCAGCTTGCGATGAAAACTCATCCTGTATGGTCCACAAAGATGTGGTCCTCCCTAATTAGCAATGATGGGCTTATGCACAGGTGAAGAATCTCTAAACCAGATTTGCTCTTGTACCTCCTAATTATCAGCCACCCTCCATTCTCCAAATAATAAAGTTAAAATAAGGACTCTATTTCCGCATTCTATTTTTTTTTTTAACAAGAAGTACAATATTATTTCTTAAAAAATTTTACTCTGGTTATATTTATGGTATCGAGAATAATTCTCATGTTAAGGGTGTATTTGATACAAGATAAAAATTTGAAAGATTTGATTCTTGATTGGCAGTTCTATTTATGAATAGGTTATCCCATTTTTATTTTATATCAAATGCACCTTAAGAGTATATTTGGTTGGAGAGTAAAAATGAAATAAATTTATTTTGATTGAGTTTTATATATAAAACTACACATGATACTCAATTACGAAAATTTTAATCTCACTTTTACTTCACACTAAACATATCCTAAAATACCTTATCATATTTTGATTGGTTGAAATCATAGTAATTTTTTTGCCTAAGTTAATTTTGCTCGAACCGGCTATAGAATTACTAGGGTGACTCCAAAATTTGATTAGTAGCAACTTTTATATGGCATTTTTAGACCATGTTATTTAGTATATGATTTTGTTAAGGGCACAAGTTAGGGATATCAAAACAAACAAGTTGTAAAACTTTTTATTAGTGGACTTCATTTTTTGAAAACAAAAATAAATCCCATCTTCTCAATACCAAAATTTCCTTTTTTGATTCTTTAATAAGTGTCCTTAGGACATTAGTTCAACAAATTCTTTAATGTATAATAAGATAGAAATATTTTTTGAATACCACTTTTGTTGGGAGACTAGACACCCAAGAAAGAGTGTGTATATATATATATATTCTGAACCAATAGCAGTGTTTTGGGCGAAGGTCAATGTCTACATTAGTTGGGGCCTCCTAAGTCAAGAAACGCAACACATATTTAAGGCCTAACCCATGATTCATGCGAGCTTACTGGCAGAGACCTATAACTCAGATTATGAATTTTTGGTAACTTATGAAGTCTCCTTAAATTAAAGGACATGAGAAGATAATTCAATTGTAACCAAAGGAAAGATCTCCTCCTAATATATCTAAAGAGATAAATTGTTACCCTGAGAATAGAGAATAAAATCACAACAATCCCTCTATATATGAACAATCTTAGCTTAGAACCAAGTAAGTAATATCTCAATTATTACTTCCTCAACTAAAACCTCTTTTGACTTGAGCGTCGGAGTCTTTACAAATTCTCCACTCCCAGTGTTGGAGACTCGAAGATCTATCAGCCATAGCTATGATTATCCAAGGACTCTCCTTCAGGAAATAGGTAAGAACATATATATATATATATATATATATATATATATATATATATATATATATATATATATATATATATATATATATATATAATTTACTCTATTATTTTATTAAGTTTGAAACCATACTAAGATAAAAATTGTGTAATATTTATTGATATTCTTGTGTATTATATTTGTCTCAATATGTAAATTTTCCGAATCCATCATTGACAAAATCATTCATACTAATATGTCATGTAGAAAGATGAACAAATAAAAAATTTTAAATATTTACATATATTTTTTAAGAGATTACTAACTTTCACATTTTCGTGTGGACATAAAACTCACTTATTTCTTTTCTTAAACAATTTATAATTAAGAGTATGTATGTAATTTTATTTAATGTACATTAATTACATCAAATTTTTATCTCTCTTCTCATTAATATTCTCTCTTAATTATTCTTTTGTAATTAAATATATTATTTCTTATATAATTTTACGTGATGAAGTACACTAATTTTTTTACGTGATGAATAATAACTATTTCAAGTAACTACTTTTTTCTACGTAAAATAATTAAAAAAGGACGTGAATGTTTTACGTCAATAATTATTATTATTTTATATTCTAGAGAGACGTTAAAGTAATATTAAAATAATATAAATTCAAGTTATATAAATCATGCATTTCTTTATAATTTAAACAATATTAAAGTGTATATAGTTTCTAAATAAAATCGTTTTTAGGTACTTACTAAATTAAACTTGCAATATCAAAATGAATAATAATTCAATGTGAACTAGTATTAAATACATTACCTGGATATTTACCTGAACTTTGATATTGTTTTAATATTTTAAAAATATCATAGAAAATTGTTTTATTAATTTAATATTAAATAAGACCAAACATATAATAATATTATTTAAAATTTTAATCACTTATATAATTATTCAGGTAATAGAACAAATAGAAAAGGATATAATATTTTTTAAGTGGATAAGAATAATAGATAGAGAATATTAATTAGAAGAGAGATAAAGTTAAAAATGCATTTAATATGGATAGATTTAACTTACAAACATACCCATCATTATAAGGTGATTAAAACAAGAGATAAAGAGATTTTAGTATCCGAAATAAAATATGCAGCTTGCTTACCTCCATACGAAGGTGTGAAAGTTAGCATTCTCTTATTTTACATATTAAATATTTATGTAAATAAGAAAAAATATGAATGAATCCACCTCCTAAAATCACTTTGTTAGGTGTCTTTGCTTTCCCAAGTTAACTATAGTACAGCCCATGCCGCAGTTGGATGCTTTTGCTCCTCACCACATTTCCTAGTCTTTTCGAGGCAGGGGCAACAAGATTTCTCATTTCTGCTTCTAAAGAAGCTTTTCCCTTCTTTTCTTTACATAAAGTTGTCAAATGCCAACCCTCACTTTTCCAATTAGACAAGACTTCTCGTGCATATAACCCAACAATCAATTCGTCCATTAATATAATATTAATTAATGGTCAATTAGAGAATCTAATGAGAGCATACATGGTACAACCTGAACTTAAATCACATCAAATCAGGCAGACAAAATTTAACACTTTAATTATAGATCGATGTGGATGATAGTTACCCTATTTTCTTCATCAAAGATCTCATGTTCGAAGCTTGAAAAAAAAAAATCCATTGAAACTTACAATATCTCTATCTCATTATAGGACTTATGTCATGACAGATTAGATGAGTCAAATTCCTAATAATAAGATTGAAATACCTATTATTCCATTGAAAAAGCAAATCCTTTATCGATGATTATATGACTACCAAGAATATGTTTATGAATTAGAATTTTAAACGAAAAGAGAAGAAAAAAAAATTTATAATATAAATATCATTCTCATCATTTTATCTTTAAAATTTCTAACTCATAAATATACCTTAAAACTAGAGCCCCCAAATGGAAAAAGATGGAAGCATGCGCAGGTGGGGTAGGAAGAGATGCAATCATCATCAGGTTTGCTTCAATATTAAAACTGAAAAGGCTGCTATTTATTAAGGAAGCTTATAGTAACTTGGATGCTTCCTCTCTGATGTAGCTCATCAATGTATATATCAAACGGATGACGGTTCAGAAAGAGCAATCATTTCAAGACATTCATGTTTCCACATTAAGAAAAAAAAAGTTTGCAGGATATTCAATTATTTAATAAATTAAAATAATATAATTGAATTGAATTTTTAAAATCAATAATGAGATTCTTAAATTTTTTTAATATATATATTTTTCAACGAATGTCTTTAAGTATTCACTGAGGAATAAAAATGAAGTTTCTTTTGATAAAATAAGTATTTTAAGTTTTTTATATAGTGAGTGCACTAAAAAATATAAAAACTTATTATTTAAAATTAGAAAAGTCCTTATAACATATTAAGTGTATTAAAAGAAAAATTAAAAAATCGCCGCTTTATTTGTTATTCAGCATTCTTAGAGTATTATTAATTAAAAAATAATTTAATTTTATAAATATATATTTTATATATGTTAGGTATATTCTTGAACTCATAAAAATGGTGGAAATTAATATAAGAATAATAATTTTAATTAATTAATGTGGTATAACTGTATAGTAAAACCAAGTTAGAATCTCTCTATCATGCTCCTTTAAAAAATAATAATATTATTTTGACATTTAAATATTTGACACTCATTCTATTATCATTTAATAAACTGATAGTTTTTGCTCAACTCCATTTATCCATACCATTCAATAATAATAAAATAAATATTTAAATGGGACACTCATATATAGATATCAAAATAATATTGTTATTTGGAAAATAGTCAATATATAAAGTACTAATAATGGGGCATGTATGCCAGAGAAAACAAAACTGGGAACAAGGCCCAGCTGGCGACCGTATTATGAAATTTTTGGCTTCATGGATACCTTCTTAGATCATATATCTGCTGAATATGTACGTATTTAGAAGAGGGAATAATAAAGATCTACCATGGAGCCATGTTATTTGTTGACCCCCCAAGAGCCGTTCTCCTTAAACTAAGCAAATACGACATGCTCATTAATCTGAATTCAGAAGCTGATTCCCTCATTTTTTTTATATGAATTAAAACATGTAAATATTTTTGCCAAGTACATTATATTGCCCCAAATCTAGTCCAACATAAGTGATAAAACTAAGTACAAAAATATAAAGGATGCAATTTAAGTCAGTTATAGTAAAAGGAGAAAAATTTGTTGAAAAGTAAAATGATTTTTTTTAATAAATGAAAAGTAAAATGATAACAACAATGTTATGCGTGAATTATATTTGAAATATAACCTGTAGAATGCAGGAACTGACATTGTAAGTAGAGATACCAATACGATATGACGACTTATGGGAAGGGAATATTTCGATATCAGCTCATCTAATAGATATTCTTGTCAAAATTATCATCGATGCAGTTTTTATGTGTGTTTAAATGAGTTTTTTTTTCTTTTTTTCTTTAAAAAGGGGTCAGCCTATCTTATCAATATTCGATAATGTATCGCTATGATATGGATTCGATTTCTAGTTTTTTCTATTTTTGAATATTTAATAAGTACATTTATAAGTGTTTAATGAATCTAAAGACATGCTATGACCTTGGACAGGATGAGCTTTCCTCTTAAGGCTCCACCCTAATAAACTTTATCTTTTCATAAAAATTATAGTTCTTTTTTAAATAAACTAAAAAATAATTTATATTTTTAAGTTTTGAAAACAAACTTAATCGAAAATTAGTTATTTTCCATTATCAAATTACAGAGACAATAATAAAATATTGAATTTGTTCATTATAGTGTGTGTATAGGTGTAAACGTTAAGGTTATGTTTTGTTTTAATTTTCCTGTTTTATGTTTTTGAAATTTTGTGAAATAAATAATATAAATAGATAATGAAAACTAAAAATAGAATTTTATTAGCCCTAAGCGTTTGCTAGCTTATCTTTAATTTTGAAGAGCATATAAAATAGAAATGAATCACAAATTATAAATACTGGTATATTGTGACCCGTGCGGTACACAGGTTTAATTTTTTGTAAGTAAATTGTTGAAAAGCTATTTTATTAAGCAATTCACTTTCTAAAGTCATATGACAATTATATCCAAGAGATATATTCAAAACACCTGGGTGCATGAATAAAACAAACACAATGTGATAAAATGTTTTAAAATAAATTTCCAAACTCTCCATCATAGACTACATTTGATGTCTCACTATTTTATATTTTCATCCTTAGAGAATATTATAAATTTCAAATATCAAATTGCAAATACAATGAATTCTAATTAGTCAAATGTCAGCCAAAATCAAATTAAGACTTTTTCATTTTAATTAATGATTTAAAATTAAAAATCAAACATAAAAAATCTTACAAGTAATTTCCATTAATTTAAAAATTAAATCGTATATATAAATATGATTAAACACTACTTAACCACAATATAATTTGATACTCCAGCCACTTGTATATATGAGATATCAATCATTCAAAGTTTACTTAAAATCATTTATATTTTCAATTGGGTTGATATTATAATGATACAAAATTTTAGATTTTATTCTTTCTTTAATATCTAAGATTTAATAGATTCGTGTAATATTATTTTCTTCATTATTTAGAGATTGAACTATACCCAATAAATAATATAAAACTTTGATGGAATGGAAATGTATTCTGAATTAGAACAAAACTGATAAGATAATTTGGTTATATAAGCTATAAAAATGAAACAATGGAAAAGGTAATGGATAAGGTAGTGAAATATGAGTATATAACTCGTCAATTTCTAAAACTCACCTCTTTCTAGAAATATGTTTAAGTTCTTAATATATATTATTCTTATTTTATTGAAAGTTTTCACTACATACCAAAGACAGAAAATTGTATTTTTATTTTTTAAAAAAATTTAATGTCATTTAGTGCAATTTGTATAGAGATGTATTAAATATCAATAGTTATATATTTACTTTAAATCATTTAATATATTTTTCAAATTTGATGATCTTAGAACGATACAAAAATCATAGTAAAAAATGTTAGTATTAATTGTGATGATATTCAAAATGTTAGTACTAATTATATATGATATACTAAATCGGAAGTAAGAAAAAAAATAATTAGTACCAATTCTGAAAATATAAAACTATTTAAACTCAATCGTTTTAATATACTTCAACTTAAAACCATAAACCAAATGCACACTTTTGCTAATAGTAATGGGAATGGGTATTTGAGGTTGTAATTTGCTTTGTTTCTGAAAAAAAAAATGTGTACTTCCAAACCAATCGAGCACAACTCAGAAAAAGAAAAAACCAATCAGGCAAAGTCAATATTGCATTTACAATTGTTTGATTATAACTCTAAATTGAAATGGACCAACTTTCCCCATTTTCTTGCTTAATGATTGTGTGGTGGAATCTGCACAACAAACTTGACTATTCTTATTATCTATATTAGGACAACTCTTTTTTGCTGGTGTTTTGTGGCTTGAATTCACCAAATGCCTTTGACATATCATATTTGTAGATGATCTTTTTCAATTACCTCTTCTATAAAATATGTACTCGAAAGAATACAAAAATAGTGTGTAGTATATAGTCAATAGTAAAAAAAGCCATAACAAACAACTCACTATATAATAGGTGCTCATAAACTTAACTTTCTCAATTTCACAATTGAAAAGAAGGCTTGATAACCAATATATCCATCAAAAAAGATTTCGTATTTCCTTCACAGAAGTGTTATTCATAAAATTTAACTTATATATGCTGAATGATCTTGAATTTGACCATGAAGTTTGACATAAGATAAAGATTATTTTTGCACAGAAGAGGCATATACTTCTCTAGAAGAGCATGCCTTATTGTTGAATTGATTCGTTGCCCCTGGTTAGGGAAAAAAAATCCATTAAGTAATGTAGTAATCGAATCATTAATATATCATTCATAAAGCAACCATAACTACCTTTTCATGTTGGAGCACTTTTCATCCTGAAGCACCATCTCACCTTTGTAAGTCTCAACTAGATTCCCAAGATCCAAGACTCTCCACAGATGAATCAGCAACACCTTCAAATTTTATTTGATTTTACTAGAATTCACATCACACGAGTAAATCTATCTTTGATGCCGTCACTAAAAGCTAAAAAAAGTGTGATTTTGAACAATGAAGAAAAGAACAATCTTATTTTTTAAAAATTGTTTTGGAAGTCACCATTTAAATCCTTATATATTTGAATCAAATTATTGAAACCATGATTTGTTTTCTATATTCTTTTTGGTTTGGCAGTTTAAAATTACTAAGAAAGATAATACCTTTATCAATATACTATAATTGATGGAAAAATTCTAATTATAATTGAATTGAATTGAATCAAGAGGAATCACCTTTTAATTTTATTCAATTACAATTACAATTGTAATATTGTTAACAATTAATGATGATTTCAAATTCCTGTGCAAAATTTTTGTTTGATATCCTCTTATTATATAATTTGATTGCTTTTATCTAATTATAATTTAATTGATTTTTTTCTCTCGATAAGTATAAATAACACTCACCAAAATAGGTAAGAGTACAACACATACAACAAGTCACAAAATTAGAATTTGAAGGCTCACAGTAAAGCATGTTTCAAGCCCCATCCCACCAAAACACTCATACACCCTTTATGTGTTACATAAGCCTGAAGCCAAACAAACTAGATCACACCATGGATCTTATCAACTAAAACCATGGCAAATGTACACCTTTAGAATCAAGATTGGCAACCCTTGCAATTAAGCTGATCTTCAAAGAGCTTGAATTATACTGAATAGGCTCAACCACCACTTAGCTTAGCGTTGGCCCAATGAACCTACATAAATGTCATATTTTCGACACTAAATGAAACCTGAAATTCACTAAAACAAACATGCTTTTGGAAAGTTTACATGAAAACCTGCACACATCATAGACTTTCCAAGCCATTGTGTATTAAACAAATAAGGCACACCTTCACTCTTATCTTATAGCAGCCAAACCTCCATAGAGATTTATGTATATTGCACGGGCTCCTACATATGCATGAAGTTATAAAACCAGACAAGGGACACATGAAAAGATTGGCACATTATATATGAAATCACTCAAATCCCTTTTGCATTGCTATCAAGATCATCACCGTGATAACACCACCAAATTTTGCCGTGATAACACCACCAAATTTTGGCATATGGATTAATGAAAACTTTAAAACACCATACACACACACCCCTATACTCACACACACATCAACACTGGCATAGTGTCACATTTCACCTCACAAATTATAGTTCTGCATAAGAAGTAGTAAAGCCACATAGTATATCACTGTCACAACCTCACAAAGGGTATCACTCATATTACTCATTCTCAGCAAGTGTATCACTCATACGTACGCATCTCACACAATGTATCTCTCATCATATGCCACACTCAAATCTCAAAAAGTCTCTATAGTCAAAAGAAGCCACTTCACCCCAGTTGCAATGCAAACCTGCAAAACATAATAGTATAGAGATACAAACACCAATAATCACATAATAAAACAAACACCAATAATCACAAAACAAAATCCTTTCACCTCCTTCTTTTCTTAGTACTTCCCACCTCTAATTTAGTTTGTTAACCTCTATCCTCACAGTGTTTAGATCACTCTACATCCCAAAACCTTATGTGTTTCACTCAAAATCCAAAGACCCAATTTGAATGAATTAGAATTACTAATGTAGACCTGCATAAGACAAGATATCCAAACTAACCAAACTTAATTGAATGCACAGTAGTACCAAGAAAATCTGTTAGTGACAGTATCATAGCAATATAAACAAAATCACCAAATATAGACCATATACCATGATAAGAATAGAATAAAGGATAGAAAAGTGCAACGAGCAAAAGAATGTCATAGACCCACTAGTCCAGCAGCCCCTAAGGCGCCAAATGTTTCTATCGGCACACCCACTTTATTTATTTCTGTTGAATATTCCAAAAGTCTATCATTTTAATTGCCTCATCCACCTCAATTTTCTTATTTTTGAAGATTAAACTATTCCTACACCTCCAAATTGTCCCTACAGATACAAATTTTCTCCACCAATCCCTTTGTTAATTGTTCTTCCAAGGAGCTTCTATCCAAGATTCAAAGAAGGTTTTTGACTTACCAGGAGACACCTATATTAAACCGGCCTTTAATAGCCAATGATTCCAAATATAGCAAGAGAACTGACATGCAAAGAATAGATGAAATTCATCCTTTATAGCCTTTTCATATAAAGCACAATCTAATTGGTCTTGTTGAATCACCCCAAATTTATGAAGCTTTTCTTTGGAATCTATTCAGTTGTTAACAATAAACCAACCAAGAATTTCAACTCTTACTCAAACAACTGCCTTTTCCACTAAAAATTCTACATTCACTCCACCTATCCCAAAAACTACACCCATTCACGGTGCATTCCTTTCAATTTGAAATGTAATATAGTCTTGGAAAGATATCTCTAAATCTTGCATTCAAGGCCCAAATATCATCCCAAAACTTTGATTTATTCCTATTTCCCAATTCCAACTTAATATTACTCACCATAGATTTCAACAATTTCTCATTTGCAGGTTAAATTTACATATATCAGCCCAAACACCACCTTGATTTCTAACTTGTTGGATATCCAGAGGTTTATCGATATGGATTCCATTGCATAAACAAACAACTATTTTCCATAACGGGCAATCTTTCTTAGCAAATCTCTACCACCATTTGAATAATAAGCTTGAGTTCTTAATTATAATATCACTAACTCTTAGACCACCCTTATGTTTGGGTTTCTATATCTGATTCCACTTAACTAAAGCTATTCCATTTCGTCCGTCACTTTTACCCCAAAAGAATCTACTATGCAAAGAAATGATCTTCTTGGCTACCCCTTTTGATAATTTAAATAGCCCTAGGTAATATAGAAGAAGGCATTGATTACATCATGATTTTCATGATTTTATATAATTTGATTATCTAATTATTTACCAAAATTACATTACAATCTTGAATATCTATATCTATCTATCTACCAATAATTTTATTTATTTGTCAATGTAAAATGACGGGAAAAATTTTAAAACCACTATTCTATTTTTTTCCTTTTCTTCCATTTTTTTTTCAAAAGCGGTCAGTCTACGTTGTCAATATTCACTCATATATGATCATGACTTGAGTTTGATTCCTAGTTTTTCCTATTGATGGGTGTTCTATAAGTACCTCTGTAAGAGTTCAATTAGTCCGGGGACATGCTATGACCCTAGACTAGGGCGAGCTTTTCCCCCATCCTAAACTTTATCTTTTCATAAAAAAAATAGTCCTTTTTTAACAAATTGAAAAATAATTTATACTTTTAAGTTTTGGAAACAAAATTGAACCAAAAATTAATTATTTTCCATTATCAAATTACAGAGACAATAACAAAATATTGAAGTTGTCATTATAGTGTGTGTATAGATGTAAATGTTAAGGTTATGTTTCGTTTCATTTTCCTGTGTTTCATGTATTTAAAATTTTGTTAGGAAAATAGTAAAAACAGAAAATGAAAACTAAAAGCAAGATGTTATTATTTTCAGTATTTTTTAATTATAAAAGTAGAAAATAAAGAAAATAGAAATAGTAACCCAACAAGCCCTAAACTTTTGCTTGCTCATCTTTAATTTTGAAGCGCATATAAAATAGAAACGAATCACACATTACAAATATTTGTAGATTTTAAGGTTTTTTTTTTTGGGTCAGGACTTAAATTTTAAGTCAGATAGTTGAGTTGTGAAATGGCCCCGTGGATCCATGTAGTGAGGTTTTATGGTCAGGCCAGTTTGGAGTCAACTTGGGTTCGCTTTGGTGATTCATAGGCCCACCAAGGTGCTGTAAATTGTTCTTTTTTAAATATTTTGGGTCTACACTTTAGTAGTAATACAAAATATTATATTTTCAGCATTAACTCACTGGACAAAAAGACCCTTGTTTTTGGTGGATGACTAATGGCTCATGTTGGCTCAATTAAAGCTTCGATAAATGGGAGTGGACTAACGTACACTGGATATAGGCCCAGCAACAACTTTATACAAAACTTCTCCACACCTTTCACGACCAAAATTTTGAAAAGTTCACGTTTTGTTGACAAAAACTGGAAAAAGGTATACATAACTTTCTACGTGTGTCATGACCCAAAAAAAAAAAGGTTCTTCGAGTAAAAATGGTATTTGAAGACAAAAAATTGGAAAAAGGTATACATAACTTTTTACGTGTATCATGACCAAAAAAAAATAAAAGTTCTTCGCGTAAAAATGGTATTTGAAAAAATAATAATGTACGAATATCATGGTTGATGCACTTGAGGCCTGGCACAAACAGCACAGCCTCTAAAAAATGTGCATCTGAAATAGTTAAAAGTTCACGAGTTCGATGCGTCCCCCCCCGGACCAAAAAAAAAAATGTATCATGGTTGATGAAAAAAATGACTGTGGAAACAGTAAATTGAAAGCTAGTATTTCACATTCACTTTTAGTGGGGGGAAAAAAGATATTTTGTACATGATAACTACATACACATCTCGAGACATAAGTAAAAGATAAAGATACAGATGTTATGAGTTATAAAAACTATCTGTAGACCCACCTGCCATTAGGACCATATATCTCAAAAGATTAAACTGATACACAAATAAAATATATGAATAATTTTATATCTATAATATCATTAGTACTTGGTTAGTTGGAGTAGATTCTCCTTACTCTTAATTAGTAGTTTTGAATTCAAGTCTCAGGTAAACAAAATCTGGTGTCAGAAGAACTATGCTTCCAATGAAATCTCAAATGTTAGAACAAGATTGCTTCCAAATTCCAATAGAAGATACTCATGTGAAAAAAAAGAATGTTGGACCCACATTTAAGGCTTGGTTTGATATTATTGTATGTGATTCTCAAAAAGCTGTTGAGTTTTATAAGCTCTCAGAAAAGAGTTATCAAGAAGCCATAGTAACCGTTTTGTAAAATAATAAAAAAATTGCTCTCAATAAATAGAAGTATCGATAGTAGTGTTTAATAAATATGCTCTAAATATAAAAAAATAATAATAATAGATATAGATATTAAATAGTATAATTTTTATATTTATTATAATTAATTACAGTAAGATCATATTAATTTTTTAAATTACAAAAAATAGAAATTAGCTTTGAAAAACATCTTATGAAATGCTCTCAAGAGCACTTGTGACTTTTAAAAGTCATTAGGAGCACAACTTTTTGATTTACCAAAAAGAAATAATTTATCTATACTTTTCAAAAATTAGAGTGCCCTCCAAAGAGTATTACCACCCTCACCCCAAAATCTTATATTAAAGGTACAGAAAAACTAAGAGACAACATTAAAGGTACAGGAAAAGCAAGAGGTAACAATGATCCAAAAAAATTACACTATGCTAAGTAATAAATGAAACATTGTAATTGTTTTTTCTTACTATGAGATAATACAAGAATCTCTCGTCTAATTGTTATGCACCAATAACACTCATGCTTGTGATGTCTTTGGCCATGACAAGGAGTATGGCTGAGAAACGACAGACACGAAATATCAGACCCAATCTTGCATTTTTGAAGGAAGAAGGAGTGGTGTTTGGCCACTTGAAGGACACAAACATTTTCTCAATTAATGGAGCAAGGGTCCTCTCTCGATCACTTCACTGTCCACAAATCAGAGGCAGAGGCATGCAGCATGCACCGTGTAACTTTGCGGGGGCCATTCCGCCACGTCCTTGTTTCTGCATGAGCTCTCTCTTACATTCAATTAAAATGTCTTCCAAGACCTTCTTGTTTCAACCGGGTATTTTACAATTTTTTAGAATTTATTTTCTGTTTCACTGACTGTGTAACACTGTCTATCCACACAATCTTATCAAAGTCATGAATCATGAAAAATAGGGCAAATTATATTGATCTTCCATCAGGTTTGATAAAATACATCCTGACTTCTCTCTATTTATCTGGATGATATTGACTTTCCTTGCACGTATAGTTTAGTGTGCAATGAAAGTGAGAATGGTGTAATGATTTTATAAACTTATGAGAGGTCGGTGTAATGATTTCATAAATTCAGGGATATTCAAAACAAATTTTTCCAGTAAAAGGAGAGTCGTGATGAATTTGACTAAAGTTCAAGAAATGTTAATATAATTTTCCCTAGAAAATAGCAACTCACTATTATAACAAGTCACTATGAGCTGTCATTCTAGTCAAATTTTATTGACCGAGAATGTAAAACTATTTTACACTATCAGTGTATAGAAATCAAACTAATGTTGTGCATATTGTTGATAACTCGAATTTCTTTTCATAATACTTTAATCTTAAGTTACTGTGGGTATAACAAGAATTGATGTTTTTGGGTCCTACTCTTTGATCCGAACTTGGGTTCAGTTAGATTTTCAACAAACCACAGCATAGTAAGAGTTATCACTAAGGACATACGGTCAAAAATATCAAGATGTGTTCTGGAGCGGTTAGTATTCATTTGGAATTACCAAAATAGACCATATGGAACCTCACCCTCAAATAATTGATAAAGTAAATGTAGGCAGCTTCTGTCCATTCTGAATTCGTATTGTGGTACAAAATTTAATGGAATAGCAGGAAAAAAGAAAAATTGAAAGAAACACTTATTCCGAAATTGCATAGATAAAAGAAGCTAGATTAGATTTTGTTCAGTAATTTCCAGAGATCCATCCAATGACTATGAGAAGGACAAGACCAAATTGAAATGAGTAGATTTGGTAGTAAGAGTTATAGTAATCATCAGATTATAAGGCTTCCCTGAATGAAACATGGCTAGTCTATAGGAGACACCCATTATTCTCTCCTCTCTCATTATAGCAGCACAAGACATTTACAATGTTTACTTGGTCCCCCAATATGGTCCTATTACTGAAGAAAATATGACACTTGATTTGGAGCTTCAACCATATGTTGATAGATAAATTGACAACATATTTATGGGACCATCTCTGATACAATGCATGCAGCATGTTTGTGTGGGGGGACCTTCCAATACTAACTATCTAAATGTATATCACTCCACTGTCTTCATTCTAGCTAAGGTTACTGAAAAATTAAACTTAAAAACTAGGGTAATTATCAAGCTATGGTCAATTAGAGTACCAGATGCTTCAATTTCCCTTTAATCAATAGTCTCCGGTTCGAGAACTATGTAAATGCTTGAACAGGATTTCATCTTATAGGAGAATATTTGGGGAAAAAATGGGTAATTGATGTATTGTTTTTTGAAAGTTATTAGCGCAAGTGTTGGGCTTGAAACGTGTGTGGATCATTTTGCTCTCTCACAGTCTCATGCATGAAATGTAAGAATGAATATAAATGTAGGACATTCCATATGCAATTTTATTCTTAACACAGTTTTTTATTTTTATTTTTGGTCTGTCTTAACACAGTTTTGCACACGCTAACATTGGGAGCTAATGGGCCAGTGCGCCCACTGGTTCTAACAATGCCTCCTTCACCATGACTTGAATGAAGTATGCTTAATTTCTGGGCTATCTTAAACTTCAGGGAGCTTTAGGACCTATTTGGTTTGAGTTTTTAACTTTTAATTTTTACTTTTCATTTTTAATTTTTCAATTTTTCAGATTTTGTAAAGGAAATACTGAAAATTATAAATTTCAGTTTTCAGTTTTTATTTCCAGTTTTCAGTGTTTCCTCTATAAAATTTAAAAAATCAAAAAACTGAAAATGAAAACTCAAATCAAACAAGCCTTTATGTTTCCATTGGAATTAGATTCTCACAAAAAAAAAAAATTTAGTACAGCAATAAACATACTAGACTCTTAAAGAAAGTATCAAATTAAATTCACATTTTTTAAAAAGACAATTATTAAGAACATGTAGTAGGGTATGTTTAGATTGATGAAGTTGGGTGGAATAAAGGGAAGTATTATTTTAATTTGCTCCATTGTTTGAACTTTTTAAACTTGGATGGAATATAGCGAAGACGAATTGACTCTATTTCATCCATTATTCTCAATTTTCTTCCGCTTAAATTAGGCAGAATAGGATGAAATGAAAAATTCCGAAACAATGGAGTCGGATAATTATTACACTATGCCCCCACTCTATTATATTCCACTTTACTCCATTCCATCCCATCTAATTACATTAATCCAAACATATCCTTAATTGTCTGATATATTAGTATCGCAACAAATATTGGGAAAAAATTTATATATATATATATGACTTTGACTTTATTCATATCTTAAATTCAACAATGTACTACGGACGTAATTCAGTAAATTTCTTCACCTAATTTTCAAATTGTGGTAAATTAGCTAGCACTGTATATGTATGTATGAATATGATCCAGCTCAAGCGCAAGTTCTTTTTGGAAAATGTCCTTTCTGAACTGTTTGAGCTTAGGATGTCCACCCTAAAATTTGTAATCATATTTGTTGACTAATGTCTATGGATAGAAACAAAAAGCATACAATTGAAATGGATCTTACTTTATTTTCTGTTAAGTTAAAGAGGGACGTACGTACCTCTTTCTTTTGCTTTCCTTATTTTTTTTTATATGACACTTGCTAACTTTTTGACCACCAATCTTATTATAGTTTTAACCTTTTTGCTGGCCATGCAACCTGCTTCTTCCTGTGTTTCACTTTTAAATGTGCTAGCCTTCCCTTTGCCAAAACAAAGGTTTTTTTTTATACTTTAAAAATAATATTAAATTTAAATTTAGAATCTCATACACACAGTTTAAAATCAATCCTAATGACTTAAAGCAGAGGTTTCTTTTATATCACACATAGTTTACTTTGGCCAAAATTATAAAAGAAAAAAAACAAGAAATTGCTCTTCCCTTTTGCACCGTTTTCCTGAAAGAATAATCTCACGCTCCTGGTTAGAATAATTTCACGTCTCCTGGTTGAACAAAATCTGCTTGACAATTATTTCACATTGGTTCAGTTTGGTTTGGAGTAAAAATAAAAGATAAAAAAATCTATGAGCATATCTTTACCATATAAAAACAAATATCAATCTTTAATAGAATAACAGTACACTACAATTAGTTTGAAACGGGCCAAGTAAGACTCGGTTTTTGTTCAATTCGGTTATGCTTCTCACAAAATGATTAAAACCCGCTTTGCCCTGAAAAAAAAAAAAAATTCCATTGGTCTTATTCCTTGCTGTATTTATGAATATTTTAAATTAAATTTATATAATAATTAATGATAACTTAAAATTACTATGTCATTTCATACACGTTGAAAACAATTTTAATCAAATTTTTTAATATAAATACTAAAGTTAACTTTAAAGTAATAGTACTTATTACTTATAATATGGGAGGTGTGCGTGTGAAACAGATTATGAGTTCATTTGGATAAACTTCTAAGAGAAAAAAAAATTCATATTTTTTAAAAAATATTTATAAGATTTACTTGCAAGGTTGTTTGCACTTCTAACGAAATATAAAAGTAACAAATGCTTAGAACACATTTGGTTTGGCTATTTTCTACTTTTATTTTCACTAAAAATAGAAAACAAAAGTCTATATATATATATATATATATTTAAAATGTTTCTAGAAAATATTTTTAGAAAAACATGAAAATTTGGAAATGATGCCTATTTGGTTTTATTTCAGTTTTCAATTTTTCAATTTTCAAGATTTTGTAAAGAAAAAATTAAAAATTGAATTTTACAGTTTTCACATTTTACAGCATTTTCTTTACAAAATATAAGAAAATTAAAAATGAAAATTAAAAACTAGAAACTGAAATCAAACAGACTGTAATTTCTCATTTCCACCATATCATTTGTAAATGCTGAAAACGTTTTCAATTGAAAACACGGTGGTATTATTATAAATATAAAGAAGTTTTGTAACATCTTTCTTACCATAAGGTAAAACATAATTTTGTAGTAAGAAGGGTGTTACAAGTTTCAATTGTTTTAGTTAATTGTATTGGGCTCAAACCTTTCAAAAGCATGATCCATTTCTATATTTAATTCTTTTATTGAAGAAGGATCTCCTGAGTCTCATCCACACAGTTAAACACTTTACTAACATATATTGCTAGATCCTTTTTCAATTTTATTCTATTTTTGTATATTATTATTATTATTATTATTTTGGGTATGGAACATTGATAGTAGACATCATTTCTTTACAGTTGTGGAATTAGTCATCATTATTCGGCATTCATAATAAAATAAAGGCTTATTTAGCATATATAATTTTTTATTGTTTATTATTACCTATCAAAGCTTAATAAATTTACTTGTATAGTTTATTATTTCCCTAAATGTGAATTACTACTTCCTTTTATCACATTTACTTTTAAAGAAAAAAGTAAAGTCTTTTAGTAAAAAATAATTTTGAATAAAAGGATATATTATAGGGTTTATTTTTAATAGATTATAAGCATAAAACTATTTTACACTATTATTTAATCAAAATCTTTCATTTACATTATTTTTCAAGTAGTGGATGAGAAATTTTTTAATAGAGTGATAGATGGAAGTATAATAATAATCACAGTTAAAACTACTACTAATTATTTGATTCAATTATATATCTCCTTTTATTACGATGACAAATCACTTAAAATCAAGTATATTCCAAACAAAATTAGTAATTAGAAATATTTTTATCAAAAGTACCTAAGTTTATAGAATTATTTATTATTTTAATAAATATTTTAATACATGAATCAAATGTTCAAATCTTATATACCCTTTTTATTGTTTAATAATAATTATTTTTTTAATAAATAAATATTATTTTATTGTTTTGAAGATTTCATTTTGAAAACATACAAACTAAATATATTTTCATTATTTTCACTTTTTGGAAATAGAATCTACTTTTATATACCAAACATATTTCCTAAACTTTGAAAATTTGAAAATGAAATCATTTTCAAAAAATAAAAATAAAAAATAAAAATATATAGAAATATTTTTACAAATCAAATGCACTCTAAGTTTTTTTTTTTTTTGTTCAAGCTAGTAGAGACCTATTTCGATCAAAAGCAAAAGCAGTAGAAGAGATAGATAGAATGCTGATTATTTTTTAAAATTATTTAAATTATAAATATATTTTCATAAATTTTATAAAAAGACAAAAATAAGCTTCCATTAAATCATTCTCATACCTTGCCCATTTAAATTATAAATCATATCTTTAATTATAATTTTATCTGAAAAAATAAGTTTATATCTATTCCATCTAAACAGTTTAACAACTTCTAATTATAATAAGAAGTACCCCTATAATTATATCCACACTAATAAAAACTTTGGAAAAGGTGCTTTTTCTATAATTTTAACTCAACGAGCCCTATACTGTCAGTAAATCGGTCCCCTGATATTTATTGAAGCTAATGTTAAAGACTAATGGGGGACTTTAAATACTCACAGATTGATCATGGGAAAAGTATATTTCCACGCATCTTTCTTAGCACTTTTTTTTTTTATAGTTTTTCATAATAGGAAAAAGTTATTATTTAATTTTATATATCTTAAGTATTTAAAATTGAGCAGCAGCAATAATCCTTAAAATTGAGCTAGTAAAGTATATATGAACAATATAAATAATAATTCTTGATCAATATAGGAGCACCTAATTTTTCTTTCGATTAATTAAAAAAAGAAAGATAAAAGAGAATGAAAATGATAAAACCAATCATTTTGTTGGTGCCGTTAGCATGCAGTATAAAAATCAACCCTGAGAAATTGTGTGGAGTGACATGTCCATTTAACTATTTAATTTTAGGATGGTTGATGTGTAGATTTTAGGCCATGAATTAGACGCTCTTCACTAGTGAATGTGTATGGTGCAGTGGTGCACTTCATATTGACAATAAAAATTATGAGATATATATTAATACACTAATCACTTGTGATATACTATAATAATTTTTGTTTTAATTATATTTTATAAATAAGATTAGATGATAAGATCTATTAATTTATTGATATATCCTACAATCTTCATCATCAAATTATATATAAGAAAAGTTATGAAATATATTAAAACAATAGACATTTATGCTCTGATCCCGAACTGGAAAATTATAAGATATTTTGATTTATTTATAACCTTACAATCTTCATAATCAAATTGTGTGGTACATCAATCAAGCATGTTCACTAGCTTAGTGCATGACAGCAATAGCCATAGAATTATCCTCTCTTATCATCTCTGCAAACACTTCCGGCGCAAAAGACTTTTGCAGTGAGAGGGTATATTAAAAGGCTTGGTCCTTCACATTAATTGGCTATGCTTTTTGAAATTACTGATCAGAATGGGAGGACGCCATTGGTTAATTGGGAAACCAGCTTTCAGAAATTAAAATTATGGCAGAGAAGCTAGCTGGATTCCTCTAGGCGATTACTCTTTCAACCACCACTGTTATTATAGGTCAATATCGAGATTAATATTTCCTCATATTTCTTATTCACACCATTATATCATATAACGTGGAAAGATTATCTCATGTATAAAGTTGTACATAATCTAACTATATGTACATATATCCTTGCGCCTGATTGCTCTCCCGCTCAAATATCGATATAATTTTGTTTCGATTCTCAAATTTTGTTTATTAATAGGTATTCTATAAATACTTCTATAAATATCGGTCGAGAGGCACATCCAACCTTAAATTGGGATAGACTTTTTCCAAATCTAAACTTTTTTTTTTCAGTGAAATGTGGAACATGAATGTCCTCATTGAATAACACAATCTCATATATATTAATAAGAATTATGAAACTACCCATCTTCGCTTGAACTGTCTTTTTCATCTCTTGTTGAATAACTCGGGCAATGTCCCATATAATTTTGATATATTGTTAACACGTTAATATTCCATGCAGAAAAACAACTGTTTTCCCAACATAGTTTGGAACTATTTCCACCTTTGCCGGCACTTATTATTCCTTCTTGTCGTCCTATCTATGTTTACGGTCAAGAACCAAGATTGCAATCGAGCACAACACGAGGGAGACACACGTGGGAAAACCAAAGCACTGGATATATAATTATCATCATGAACTATAGTTGTCTTAAGGCTCCAAAAGCAGTTTCACACCAAGACATGGAATCACTTTTACATCCCAAAATGTCTCTTTGGAATTTGGATTTGTCCAGGAATGAGAAAAAAAGTAACACAAATTTTTAACCACAAAACAGCTTTCTTTTTATCCTTTAAGAAAGAAATTAAAGGTGTCCCCAACTAATTATGACAATGCTTTAGTGCAAGAATATTTGTTACAACCCCTTTTCTTTTTGAATGACTTATTGGAGTGAAGAGGTGTTGGCTTGTTACCTTTGAAGAATGTTCAAGATAAGAAAATAAAAAGGCAAATATGCAATGATGGTGTTATGTAGATTGAGGAACACATCGGCTACAAAACGAGATTACGTGATCAAAAGGTTAGGCCTATTTTTGCATTATTGGGAAACATGAGCTGGTTTCTGTACTTAGCTGGGCCAATATAAGGTTCAACTCCAAAAAAAGCAAATTCAATAATTACGGACCCCACTTCCCATATCGTCAAACATCATTTCACACACTTAATCATTAGTCCTTCCCTTAATTAATTAATAGCTTTTCCCTCCAAATTGCACAATCTCCATCCTAATATAGAGCTACGTTTGGAAAAGCTTTGTTCCACTAGGATACAGAAACATGACATAAAAAATGGCCCCCACAAGCCATAAAGTTAACTAATCCCCCTCAAATCTTATATTGAATGTTAACTTCAAAACCCATATTTTTCTCCACCCTTTGAACAATTTCATCCCTTTTCGTCCCCCTCTTCCTTTCACATACATAACTTTAACATGTGACAAATGAAAGAGAGAATCTTATATTATATAATCCAACTCTAGAGATCATTCCAAGCCGCAAAAACTGGCATGTGAGACATTGAGATACCAGCAGGTGTAGGCCTAATTGAAGGGAACCAAGAGCTAACACCAGTAGCAATGGTGCTATTAACCATCCTTGGTACCATTGGATGCTTCTGAAAGAGCAATGTGGGACCCGTTTTATCAGGGCTACCTTCTCTTGAGCTGCTTAAACTTGTCACCAGCGAGGATGTGTTTGAAAAATGAGCACCTAGCTTGTTAGAGACATCTAGCATAGCGTGGCTAGATCCTACTGAATCAATCCCAATGAGATCATGTAGGGCCCCAGAGAAACCAGAATTTCTATAATTTCCACAGTTTATGGTCTTCTGGTCAGAGTTATTGGACTGATGATACAAAGCCACCTTCCAATTATCTGAACCATTTTCATTGTTGTTGCTTACAGCTTCAACTTCTTCCCTATTGATGATTTGGCTTGTTGTTGCAACATTGTACCCTATGGCCTCGGTTCTTGGTTCACTATTTTTGTTTCTTCTGGCAACATCTCCAGCAAGAAGGGTGTTGCTAGCCATGATCCTTTCAACATCATATCTTGATATGTCAAAGTTTGTGACTGCATTCACCCCACGAAATTTGATTGCAGCTACATCATATGCTTCGGCTGCTTCCTCTTGAGTACCTAAATATAATTCGAGGGACAAATTAAAACACCAATTCTTTTTGGTCTTTCCTTCGATGTATAGAGTATCTGTATCCTTTCGTGTTCGATGATTGAAGCTTCAATTTTCTTGATTTTAATCAATTGCGTTCGTAGGATGCATAACTAAAAGATACGGTACCTTTGAGTTTACGAGGATAAAAGAGAAATCCCAAATTCCTTTTCTTCAGAAAATGATTAAAGAGAGTAAATTTTCCATTGAAAAATGTGATTTTTAAGTTTTCAAGATATGGATCTATTAAAAAGTTTAAATTTTTTTTTTAATTCCTAATCAGTGCCCTAGTACAAAAAGAAAAAGAAAAAAAACACCTTAAAAAAGGCATTTCAAGGTACCCCTTATCTATCTCTAACAGCCTTGAAAAAAAAAAAAAAAGTGACTTGTTGCTGTCCAAAGTCAGCCTTATAAAAGCTTTACCAATCAGTACCCACTAGCATGAAAAAATAAGAGTCCCCCCAGAAACTACTTTAAAGCACGCTACCGCCTTCTATATGCTTATATATAAGCCTTTCTAGTTCGTAATTTGAATGCTAAAATGACACTATGTTTTGTTGTAACAGATCTAGCAATGAAGTACGAGGAATTGATAACTTTTTGGATGGACTTACTGAATGTCCCAAGATAAAGGTCCTTATTTCCTGCCACTCTGCCTATCCTTGCTTGCCATCTGCCATGTTGATGGTGCCTGAATTAACACATTGGAAAAGTTGATTTTATCTCTAATTAACCATGTGTTCCTAATTCATATCAAAAAGGGCAAAGAGGGGACAATCACTCTAACCTTGTCACCCCTCTATACATTGAAGCACCCCTTGAAAATCCACTGCTCTTTCTGCAAAGCAATCAGAAACCTTGATCATCAACTCACGATTTAGCATAGGAATAATAAGTGGAAACAATTTTATAAAACTGTGTACATTCACCCTTTCTATACCCTACCAGGTGGAAGCCTCGGTAGCTTTTACCAACATAAGGCGCGTCTGAGATTTTTATATATAATTGAAGAAACTGAAAACTGATTTTTCTTCCAGATTTTGATTATTTTCAAAATTTTATCCTAATATGCAAAAGTATTTTTTCCTGAAAAAGGTGATTTTGATCCAATAAAAGAAGAGAAAAGAAAAAACAGCCAAACCCACCCATAATTAGTTAGAAACACAATAACAAATTAATAGGTATCTGTACCTTCTCAAGTGGGCAACATACTCCTGCCTGCTCATGTTCTTCATTTCTTCAAGTTCTTTCTGGTAATTTTCTAGCTGCCAAAGATAAGAGATCGAGTGAATCTCCAAGGACTACAATGTACAATATTCAAAACTAACAAGAAATGACACAATTGTAATATACCGGGAAGTTTATATGTGTTGAAGGCCCCCAATACTTAAGAGCTGCAAGATCATACGCCCTTGCAGCTTTCTCTTCCATGTCATAGCCACCTTGAGTTCAAAAACAAAAAGTGAAAGAACACTTAACACTTGGCAATAACAAGAGGGTTGAAAATGCAGGTCTTTGGTTAATAACTTACCTAAATAAACTGCAACATGCAACGTTTGATTGATTTGTCATCCACACATGAGCATGAACATGGGAAAGATAAGAGTTAGTGGGAACAGCTAAGAATACTAATACTATAATACTAATGGGCCAAAATTTGACATGGGAAAAAAGAATAAAAGCACTTCCAAACAATTAATATATGTCAAAATGTCAATGAACACTAGTCTTTTTGTCCACTAACCTTGTCTTCCTTTCCTAGTTTGCCCTTCCTTCTTGCAGCTGTTATCCCACAAATGTGCTTCATATCTACCAGTCCATCTATGCCTAATAGAGAACAACAAGCATGAGTTACAAGAAAACTTAAATAAAAAAGGAAGCAAAAAACTCATTAAAGCTTCAAAAAGTAGAACCAACCACCAGAAACTTGACTTGAAAAAGAACAAAATTGTAACAAGGAACTAATAGTTTGAAGTAGTGAAAATCACAGTGAAAGAAAAGGGGGTGAGGTGAGGTCATAAACTAACCTTGTTACTCCTCTATACTGTGAAGTTCTCTGGCCAAATGTGTCAATGGATTTCCTATGCACAGTTTGCTTCTGGCCAAGCTTAGCAGGCCCTCTCTTCTTGGCTTCAATGGCCACCGAGTCCTTACAAGAAGGTGAGATCTGAGTTGGAACAGTGACACAGCTTGATTGAGAACCAGGACTCATGGACAAGCTTAAGGACTGTAAATCCCCACAACCACTTATAGTTCCAACACCAACAGACACAGAAGCACAATGAACAACATGCCCATTGATATTATTACCCCCATTCACATGCTGCTCTAGACTTTGCTGAGCAGCAGCAACAGCAGAAGAAGAATACTCTCTCGGGGCCACCCAGTTTTTGAAGCAAGCAATGCCCTCTTCTTCCACCTGTGGCATTTGGGAGCTGCCGCAAACTGTGACATGGTGGGGGGGTTCTTTGGTTTCTTCTTCCCCTAATGATGCTTGAAATATTCCATCATTGCAAGCAAGTCCTGAATAGTATGCATTGACATGATGATGGCCTTGTTGCCTGAAAGGGTCAGAGAGAAGAAGGTCCAGAGAAGAAGAATGTTCTCTGTTGGTTTGTTGCTCAGCATTTTGGCTATAGTATATGCTGTCTAAGCTTAAAGCCATTGCCTCTCTTTCATTGCCACCATATTCATGTGCTCCCATAGTTGCACCACCTAGGAAGTCCTCCAGTTTTGGAGAAGAACTTGGCACCATCACTTCAATAGAAAACAAAGGCCACAAGACAAATTTTTCAAAAGGGTCACCATATAAGCCAAAAAAAAAAAAGAAGGAAAGCCTTTTTAATGCAAAGAACATATTCTGAAGGGAATAAGTAGTGAAAAAAAAATCATTGGACTAACCTTGGGTTTGTGATCTGGTGAGAGCTTCCATTATGCAAAGTGAGCCATCGGACTTGAGTGGCATCATGGCCAAAGGAGAATGATGAAAGGCACTGTTTTCACCAACACCATAACAGATTCCTGAGGCATTTAGTTGTGAAGGTGACAAATAGAAGTTTGTGGAGGTGGAGGAGGCACTGCTGGAAGAAGCTGCAGTAGAAGAAGGATGTTGTGGCTGATGATGATGATGATAGTAGTGATGATGATCATGATTGTGGCCAGAAGTAGAAGAAGTAACAACCTCCATTTTCATGTGGGGTGAGAGAGAGAATCCCAACCAGTTATGATTGTTCCCATCATCAGTGTTACCATCATTCAATAAGGACTTCATCTTCTTTGCTTCTTTTCTTTGTTATTATTTGTTTTAAAATCCTCCCCTTACTTGAAAAACTTTGAAACTTGCTACCAGTGATTGTTGCAGCAAGGCAAGTCAATCATTGGGTGGCAAATAAAGAAATCATCATCACATCACAGAAAATAAAATCTCTCTCTCTCTCTCTCTCTCTCTGCCTACTATACTACTACTGCATTTGAAGGACCTGGTTTTTGTTGTTTAGCTAGTGGATACAGCAGAGTTTCTCTCTCTCTCTCTCTCTCTCTCAAGCACATACACACGCGACACAACACAACACACCAAAACCAAACTAGTCTTTGGTTTTCTATGCACTGCACACTCATCAAAAACAAAAACAACCTCTCTCAACTGGTCTCTTTAAACAAAGCAAAAGGAATGAGTTTCCAAGCAAGCGGTGCTAGATGCAAACCACATCATTCCATAGGGATCTGTGTATATATGAGAAAGACCACGTCTTTGCCATCTTTCTTTTTTCTATTTTTTAATTAAAAAAAGAAAAATTTAAAAGACACCCCACTTTTTTTTTTTTTGCTTAAACCCTATGTTAAACCCAGAATCAATGAATAACACCAAAAGGAAGAAGCTCAGAGTGGATAAGAAGAAAGAACCAGAAACGGTAATGGTAGCATAAGCTATTTTCGGTCAGTGTTTTTCTCTGAAACCGTGCGCCTTGGAAACTAGTGAATGGTCTAGTGGTGTGCTAGCTGAATCTAGCTATAGTGAGCAAATAGCAAATGGAGTGAATAGGACATGGTAGAGGATTCAGATTTCAGACCTCAGGTAATAAAACGAGCCTTTATTTATTATTTATTTATTATTATTATTTTATTATTACCATAGATTATAAATAGAAGTTTATTCTTGTTTGTCTTGTTTTCGGAATTGTATACATAAATCTTTAGTTTTAAAATTTGACTATACCCCCTTATTATTTAAGTTAAAATTATTATTTTTTAAAAATTAATTTTATTCAATAATATATATTTAAGGGATTGATTATTGATATAAATCATTTAGTGTTTATTTTATTTATATTTTTCTTAGAGTAAAATGAAAAAAAAACCACTTCTCAATGCATTTTAATTTTCTCTAAGGTAATAAAATTGTTACTTCTCCTAAAAAAAAATTTGGCCCTTTCAAAAGTTATAAGCAAACAGAAATTTATATATTCTAAAATTTAGAATTAATTAATTTGGTTTTAAATTTTAGAAGACAAAATTACTCACATATTCAAATTTTAAAGATCTCAATAAACGTTAACTCTAAAAATTTAAGTTAAGGTATAGACTCACTTAAGTACAAAAGCAGAACCAGAAAACATTTTTAGGCTCATTGACTGCTTATTTATAGATCCTCCATTCCTCCGTGATGAAAAGGATCGAAAGAAATACGTGAATAAAAGATTGATTTAGTGGAAAAAAAATTCCAGTTACATTCAAACTTTTATTCATTATTTATTCAATTTGATTTTTTACGGTAACAATGTCGCAGTGCAGAGGGGCCTTAGATAGATTTGACAGGCAGGACATATATCTGCCCATCCAGTCACTTCATACAGTGTCCCATCCTGTGCCACCCTGCATTCTGCAAAGTCCAAAGGCATCTATTTCTTAATAAAATAACATTTGTGTCATATTATGAAAGATATAATGAATTCATTTACGCCTCTTTACTTCATAATTTAACTTTTTTGAAAAAAATATATAAACTTTGACTTAATATTTGTTTTCTATAGCCAAATAATTAATGGCTTATCCTTCATTATTTATTTTTTTTTGAAAAGTCTCCGCAAAATGAAGGGATAGATTTATATATTATTTATGTATCAAGTTTAAAAAAATTATTTGAAAAAATTTAATATTTAATTAGAGTTTAATCTTAATATACTATTAGAATAAAATTTTTATATTTTCATCAAATCACATATCTTTATTTAGAAGACTTTTAAAAAAAAATAAGTGTCTGGCTCAAATAATTATATATATATATATATATATGTATATAAAATTATTTTTTACTAACACTACATTTAAATTAAATTTTTTAATTAATTATTAAATAAATTATTTATTTATAAATTACAATATATTTATTTCTTCTACTAAAACAGGTTTTGTTAAATATATTACTTTCATATAAGATATTATCAAACATTTATTGACAACTGATGAGATTAATTTTAATACATTTTTTACTATAAAAAATTGTACTAAGATTTAATTATATACAATTATTATTATTTTATTCCTTTAAAATAATAGTTATAAAAATAAAATATTTTACTAGTATCATAATATATAATTAGATGATTATTTAAAAGTTTAAAATAGGTGTTCATTAAAATTAAATTCAATATTTATATACTATATCATCAACTGATTAAATTACAATTAAATAAGTAGTAAATTAACCTGATTGTCATTTCAAATAATAAATTAACTATGTGTTATTAAATTATTTAAAAAATTAACTTTCATAGTAGCTACTGTCTTTGGTAATGATATAGTAACTATTTTAATATTTAACATATAATTATAATAAATAAACAAATAATATAGATATTATTTATATAAACAATATACACAATTAAATTCATCTATAAAAGCCTCATATATAAAAAAAATTATGTTAAGAATTTCATTCATAATTTTAAATCAAGGATGATATGTAGGTCAAACCTTCCACAAGACAATGATTCTAGAGATTCGAATTTGGCCTGCAACTTTTATATTTTTCGCTGGCATTAATTTCCTGAGAATTGAAATGAATTCCTCTCTATGGGTAACAATGTGCACCCCGTGGTGGATATATCTGGACAAAGAGAGGTTTCTTTCTTTTGTGGGTCATCTGATCTGACCAATGCTGACTTTAGGGCCTGTATATAAATAAATGTATCTAACCAAACTATTTATACGTACCATTCTTGTGTTTCTGTGAAAATTATTCCAACTGCAATTAAGGAAAACGAAGACTAATTGCAATACAATAATGTGTCCTCTCCGTAGGAAACATCTCCCAAACCTACCATTCTTGTTCATCCCGAGTGACTTGTGTTTCTGTGAAAATTATTCCAACTGTAATTAAGGAAAACGAAGACTAATTGCAATACAATAATGTGTCCTCTAGGAAACATCTCCTAAACCGAAAGAGTTATGGTATTTATATTGGTAGAGTGTGGGATATCATATCAATTCATATTCAATTTATTATTACATGCAGAGTAAATTCCATTTAAGTATGGTTCACTTAATATAATGTTTCATAATTTATAAGTATAATTAATATTTTTTAAATGAAAAAAGGATAGTAGTCAAAGTTTATCGGAAGAAAAAAATAATATTCAATTTAATTCTTAAAATTTAAAATATAATATATTAATTGAAAAATATCATAACCACAATTATTCAAACCGGCTGATAATATATTTGCAAAGATACAACACTTTTTACCCTACTCTTCGATATGACAAAAATGTTTGGACATCGGCGATGGTCTTCAAATAATAAATAGCATAGTCATTGATCAGCGGAAAATTAGAATGTGTTATAGATTAAATATATTAATTATTTCTGAGGATTAAGAGAGGGGAGGTGAAAGTCAAAAAAAAAAAGTCTCTCCCTCAAATGTATGAGGGACAATACAGTCATTAGACTGTCTGTGTACTCAACTACTCTTTTATATATTTTTAATTTTAGACATGATATATTTTTTAAAAAAAATTGACAATTCTTATGGGCATCTTAGTGAAATAATTTTTTTCTCGTTTAAAAAATTTCAAATAACACATCGAATATATGATTCGTCTGTGAGATGAAATGAACAATTTAAGAAAACAATAGTTCTCTAGTTTGGCGAATCTTGGTCGATTCTTACCATTAATTATAATCCTCAACATCCCCTTCTATTTTTTAATTAAAAAAAAACACTCAGGGAATGTTTCAAAATCTACAGTAAATATTGATTAGTGTAAAACATTATCACTCACTCACCTACTAAATAGGTCCCCAAACAATTCCAAAGAGCATTTGGATGTGATCCAAAGAGATTTTCTATTAAAACTAAGTGAAAAAAAAAAGATGGAAAGCAAAAGTGCAGAAAATATAAACTAGAGAACAATAAAGATAAATATGAAAGGGGTTGTCATTGGTTCATTATTCACCCGCCATTGTTTCCTTTGTGCACTTGACCTATCCATCTCTACCTACTACGACTGTGATTGGGTTGGCGATGCCATAGACAAGAAGTCCACCTGCGTATATAATCTACAGGGGCTCTAGTCCTATTTCATGGTCCTCAAAGAAGCAGTCCATTGTCGCCAACCGAGTATCGCGCCATTGCCACCATCTCCACCGAACTCCTTTGGCTGCGTGAAAACATGAAAGAACTTTACATCCCCTCGTCGAGCCACCTGCCTTCTTCTCCGAACTCCATCTTCCACACTCATCATTGACAACAAATTTTTTTGTGATTTGGTGGCTAACAAGGAACTTTTGGTGTCTCTAAGTCCCTACAAGTCATCAACTTGTTGGTTTATTCACAAAACCTCTATCATCTATTCACCATTTCTTCCTCCTGGACAAAATTGGTGATCGGTGTCCCTCCACCTTTTTGCAAGGGCATGTTGGCACCTTCTCTACAACCACGAATCAAGCTATGATTGGAAGATCCTCGATAGTGTCCTCCTTCGACACCCTTGTCACCTCCACCAATCATGCTCTCTACATTCACTCTTGACAGCATCACTCCAAATCTCCTGTTAATTGTATTTCCTATTTTGCATGCTTTATATTTATAGAGCATTAACCATTTGTAATTGTAATATGTATTTATACATTGTAATTAGTCATATTCTATGTAATGCAATATACACTTCTCATACAAACCCTTTATTTACAACTTAAGTACAACGTTATCTATAGACACATGAAGCAATTATTCAATCTTACCCGTACTAGTCACATGCATATGCGTGTACATATATTTTGTCTGGGGACTAATAACTTTAAGCACTTAACTAACATTGCCTCAACTAAAATATGTTAACCGCCTCAGCCAATATGGTCATCGACTAATTCTTTGCCACATATCCTATTTTATAGGAAACAACTCCTATTTTTCATGTAACCTGCAACAGTTATTCAAACACTTCCTCACTATTTGAATAAAAACCTATCTCCCTTGACTAGTATTTTTCAGAAAAGGGTTGTAAATTTGGTTAAAACTTTCTATTCAATTTTCGAAGCACGTTTCTCCTTCTCAACCAATGTTTAGAAGTGGTTGGTGGGTGGCAAATTGTGATGAGGGCCAAAGTTTAACAAGGAAATTTTTCCCTCAAGTAATAGTTAACATTATTACTCAATTGTCTGTTTTAATTAGCTAATAGATATTCAATTGTTGTTAACCATCAAGTTTCAAAGTACTTTATATAAGTGGCTAAATCTTTTAAAAGTCTTAAGAAAAGTCTTAATTACATACTTATCTAAATTTAACACAATCAAAATTGAAAAATGCCCAAAACAATATTGAAATGATATTTTCCATCGTCAAAACGATCTCGACCAGATCCTAGTTACCATGTTGAAGCTCTAGTCTTGGACTTCCTATTGATATGTATTAATAATCATTTTGACATCTAGATATCCGTCAGGAATCAATTAAAGTTGTGCTAATTTTTATTCACCAACACCTTTCACATGGGCGTTTATAATTCACCACTTATTCATTGGCAAACACCCAACTGGAAACTAATTTTGACCTTTATTCTTTTATTACTCGACCAGCTTCTCCTCTACCAAAATCCACAATTTTTATGTGTGAACACATCAACATTTTTCTGAGCAACCATCACAATATGTTGCATCATCTATCATGTTATCATGTCAGATATCAATTGCTAGCTAGATAGACAAAATTGTATATGTCAAGGTTTCATATATTCTATACATGTAGTAACCTGAGGAAGGAGTCATGCTCCCTACAAGGTGTGTACACTCGTGGTAAACTTAAATACATATTTGTATATAAAAAAAAGATAAAATAGCATGAAGACCCTTTACTTTTTCTCGTGTCTCTTTGTGTGTAGTCAACAACTGCTTCCAGACAAAAAAGTGAAAAGTAGGTATTTGATAAGCTTGAAATATTCCAGAAATGATGAGCAAAAGGGCCCCAAAAAACAGACTTTATGGCGAAAATACATTTTAATTCTTATCTCTTCGCATGCATGTCTCCTTTCTATTCCACTATATAATCATATAAATTAAAAGCAATGTTTTGTACATAATAAATATATATTATATATTTTATTATTATTAAATATGATGAGTAAGTAGAATGAGTAGAGATCATATATTACATCTAATAGTGATAAAATATATAATGTATATTTATTATATAATTTTATTGATACAAAATATTATTCACAAATTAGGATGTATTTGACATAGGTAAAAATGAATAGTAAAATTTTATAAATAAATTTTATGTATAATTTATAACAATTAAAATCTCGTTCATAAAATTTTATACATCACATTTTTATCCTCATACCAAATTAAACATACCCTAAACAAGTCTCTCATTTGTGTTCACCTGTGTTCTTCAAAAGTTCCAACTTTCATTTGTCTTGATTTGTCTTCTATTGCTTGATTCCAATTTATTTGCTAAAGTTTTTTATTATTTTTTCTTTTAAAATTTATATATATTTCTAATATTAAGATAGCATTAATTTTTTTCAATAATATGTAGAACCTTAATCTAATTAATTATATTAATTGAAATTGAAATAGTATACTAATGGTGTGGTATATTGATTACATTAATAAGATGGATGGGGATAATTTTGTCAAATTACACAATTTTACATCATTACTAAAAGTACAATATCAATTTATACTCTCTTGAATATTTTCATATTTAAGTTTTTGATAGATAAATTAAAACGGAAGGAATATACGTATTTAATTAAGCTGGTCGAAGTATGACTTCTCTTTGTCCCTCCATTTTTTTCATGTTTATGGGCATATAATAATGTCAATGTTAATGCAATGTATATTTTCCATCACTCCATGTACGTACTAACTTGAATTGCCAGCTAGCGATTGGTCTAGTTTAATTTTTTATCGAGAAGAAGATGCATGTTTCACGCAGAATTTGCATGGAATATGCTTCGTGGAGACACATTTTCAAATTGGAATGATGATTTTGGTTTGAAGCTCATGAAAGGATGTCCCAATTTGAGAGAAAAGAAATGCTGAAAAGGTATACAAGTCTCTGCTTGAGCTATTATAAAGAAATCATGACCAAATTCATCAATACTCAACCCCCCCTCTAGCAGATCCTCTCTCTCTCTAGCCTTTTTTTAGCAAAGGGCTCCTTCACCTTGCTGCCTATGTACCCATCACAATTCAGTGAATTTCACTTCTGTAACTTTCACTTTCGCAAACCTTTTCAAATAGAATCAATTGTGGTATATTTGGTAGGTAGGAACGAGGTGCATGTTGGTAATTTAAATTTTACTGTCTTTTTTTTTTTTGGGTTGGCTGAAATCATCTCTTGTTTTAAAAATGAAAAGAAAGGGAAAAAGTTATACAATAATTTTAGAGAGTCGAAAGCTATAGACTCATAGTTCACGATATTTATAGAAACAACTAAAATTAACATTTTGAGATTTATGGGGGTCGATTGATACATCAGCCTTATTATACTCTTTTCATTTTGTTTCACAATATTAAGCGTGACAACACAATTATTATATTAAATGTGGTAATGAATCAACAAAAAGTTGGATAATACAATGCTACTTGAATTGCATTTTTATATATGACATAATTGTGTAATATACTGTCATGGCAGGATTCCAACAATTGGGTAATATAATCTTATGACATAGATTTCAAAAAGAGTGTCAATTGTGTAAGATAATCTAATGACATAATTTCAACAATTCAAACTTTTATGTCTCCTTTGCCACACGTTCTGTTAAACACTGAATCAATAGCTTACTGACATCAGAGAAGAAAAAGACGAGGAACTAACTAGAAAGACAAAAACACTGTTCAGATGCACAGAACAGTAGAAGCAGCCATCCATACGGAAAATCTGGAGTCATTAACCATGAAATCGAAGGACGTGTGTTTGGTAGAACATGAAGTATCATGAAATTTACTCTACACTACATTACTTAATGAATAGCGGTAACATAAAAAATAAAATAAAATAAAAATCTAGCTATTTCAAGGCTTTCTCTGACCAGCGCAGTTTTCGTTTCAGTTTCTGAAAATAATAATGGACAAACGTGTTTACTCAATTGCAAATAAATTTCTAATAAAAATTATCATTAAGGGTCCGTTTGAATGTTGCAATTGGAATTTGAATGTTAGAATTGGAATTGTAACGTAGAATTTTAATTCCATTCCCAATTCTTTTAGAAGAACTGAACTTGGCTTACAATCCTAAATTTCATTTTTAGGTTTACTGAAAATTGATAACCTAATTGTTAGAAAATAAATGAAAAAGAAAAATAACTACATTAACTTTAATGAAGAGAAAAGATTTTTGATAAGTTTTAGAATTAATAATTCCTATGGTATGGATTAGGAATTTAAAAATGTCTATTTTAGTTGTTTTTCAATTATTTCATAGAATTGTATTAATGTGAACTAAGGAGATTTCAGTTAAGTTCTTTGAAGTTATAATATGAATTTGGATTCTCTTAAAAGTACAAGGTACATTTTAGATTATGAAGTTCATAATCTAAATCGTTTAAACAATTACAAAATATATTTGTAATTAGAAAAGGGATATTGGCAGTGCTTAAAAACTAGAAAGTAACTACAAACAAAGATGAGCTATAGTTGTAATTCAGTGCTATCCACTTTTTTTTTGGGGGGTCAAAAGTGCTAACCTTTTAGTTTTGGACTTTATTCACACAGTGTATTGCATAAAGCTGAGGCCCAGACCGAGAAAATGGACGGACCTACGAAACGAAGGAAAAGCAATAAAGATATATATAAAAAAAAAGAAGCATAATGTTAATTTTGATATCTGAAGTTTTATATGGGTTCATTCTAATTGTTGAAGTTTAAAAAATTATAATTTTACCACTTTGATAAAAACAAATGTTAATTTAATACTTAAAATTGTAAAATATAATTTTGGTTAGGTTTTTTGATGATCCAATTCGGTCTTTGAGCTACATATGTAAAGATTAATGTTTTTTTATAAAAAAATTACATTGAGGAAAAAAAAAACTCACCATGATCCAAAGTCATGACATATTATTGGACTTATTGAACAATGGATAGATGCCTATAAATAACTTGTTAAGGGCAAAAAAATTTGAGAATTGAATTTAAGTTATGACGATGAATGTGCAAACGCTTGACTAAGGTAGTTAGTCCCCTATTGGCACATACTAGACTAACTTAAGAATCAAATGTACGCCATAGTGTCAAAAGACTAACTTAAATAGTTTGTGTTACTTGAAAAATTAAATTAATAATTTTTTGATGTTAAAGATTTTAATGAAGCCTTTATAATACTGAAATGAATATTCTCACCGAGAACAAAAAAGCAAGGGAGTTATGAGAATCACGTGAGATCAGAAAATACAACATATCATTCAAGGCAGAATTGAAGCAGAGGAGGAGGAGAGGTCCAACATAAAACAAATTTGGGATTATGAGATCACTGCCCCCTCTCTGTGGTGATGGCTACCCGACTGAGAAAGACCACCAGCTAGTTGTAAGGTGTGTTGTGTTGTGGCCCTGTTGCAGTTTTGTGTGTGGTGCCACTGCCACTATGCCTGCATGTTTGGCTATCACAATTGAAATACCACTCATGACATGCAAATTGGTCTACAAACTTTGCCTTTTTACTATAGAAATTATATTTATGCATACCGATATATTATATTGATATACTTATATTTGTCTTTAGATGGGATATGAATCGTACGTGATTTGGATCCCACTTCTCATTAAATGATAAATAAAAATGTGTTATTATATTGTAAGTTTAAATAATATATTTTTTTTTTTGCAATATTTGTATATCACTCTCTCTCCTCTTTATGCTCCCTCCCTTAGGTGCAAAAACTGGGCCAAAACTTGCAAATTCAATCCAACTCTTCCACTTCTTACACCATCGCCACTGCCATATATTTCCTCTCTCTGAGCCCGTGATGAAATGTCAAAATCCAAGCTTGTATGTCATGTCACGGTCACATTAGATTCTCTTCCTCTCGGCTAATCAAGAAAGTGCTCATTTCCTTTTTTTTATTTTAATTTCTTTGTTTTTTATAGCAAATGTGGATAGGTGTAAAACTGGCAGACAGCTTTGCGACTGCTTTCAGGAAAAATGGTAATATCAACTATGGTTTATTGGAAATTCTACAATTGACACAACTGCTCTGATAATATTTATATAATTTTAATTTTAAATTATACTTTAAATAGTTGATATATTATTACATGTAAAGTTTATTATGGATGCAAGACTATACTATCACTACTCTTATTTTTAATTTTACAATAATATTATTTAAATATGTAAAAATGAGTATCCAAATATTATCATTAAAGGCATGATTGGAATGAGTAGAAACCATTATCTCATTCAATTATGACAGAGTATATGTTTTATTTAAACACTCAATCATAGATGTTCAAATAGTATTGTTGTTATTTTTATTATGATAAATCATAATGGATTATTACTTTAAAATTAAACAATATCAATTATGCAACAACTTCACAATTTGCAAAAATACAATAGTTTTTATTTTCAAGAAATAGGTAATAGATATATCAAAACAAAAAAAGATCTAGCTATTATTATTATTATTCTTAATCAAATACTCTTATAAATATGATATTAATTAATATTCCTATAAGAAGAGAAAGTGTAGAGATAACAAATAAAATGATGTCATTTGTGATATCTAAAATGGTATTGAAACTCGAAGTAAATGAACAATGACAACCAAAGCTAATTAACTGCTCCATCCCCCACCTCCAGTATACGTACAACGTACTACTTTAAATTAAAGAGTGAAAAGGATATGAAATTCTTGGAAGTTGGAAGATGTATAAGATTTCAAAGTCCATAGGTAAATCTTTCCCGAAAGTAGGGTTAGGCTTCCTAGTTCAAAAATGATATCCATGCATGCCTTTCCCTTGTCATGACTCTATAATAATAGAGCAAATACTTTCTAAGTGTTGATTCCATGGCCAGTTGTGTTTGGTTCATCTATTGATTGCCTTGCTATGAATATGCTTATTAATGGAACAACACACTATGAGTCTACGATACATGTTTCTTTTTATGGTATTACAGGTTTTTAAGAGCAAGCATTAACTGACCTGCCAGGAATGTGATGAAAAAGAAAGCTCCACAAAACCCTTCTTGTTTAACTTCCTTCTTCACATGAAAAGCAAGCAAGCAATATGGAATTTTTTTGTCCATAGGATATAACATAGGCTACCTGCTTTATATATTCTATATGTTATGATCGTGCCTTACACACCCTATTATATGGTAGGATAAAAACTCTAGGAAATTACAATGATCTCCTAAAAGATTTGATAAAATTTATTCTGATTCTCGTCTATTTATTCTGATGATATTAGTTTTCTACGAATATACTGTTCATTAAATAATAAAGTAGAGGGTCATATAATGATTTTACAAACCTAGTAGAGGTCAATATAATAATTTCATAAACTCAAATATCTTATGAGCAAATTTTACAAATAAAGAGAAGTCAAGGTAATGTCAAAAAAGATTTATAAATTTTACAACCAAAGAGAAGTCAAGGTAAATTTCACTAAATTTTAGGAAAGATTTATGTAATTTACCCCACAAATTATGTTTAAATTTTAATATATAAAACCATAATGCATATCCTTTTAGATATTTGATATAAGAAAAAAAATTATTTTAAAAGTTGCATGGATATAAATACACATGTGTATATGATAGAAATATGACTTTCTCAAAGGTGTCTTATCTAATTAGAAAAATATTATTTAAAAAGTGAGTAATGAAGAGACCCCCCCCCCCTCTTTTTTGGTTTGCTATGAAAAGACTTGTTCTTTGGTAAAAAATTTTGTTTGACCTATCTTGGACATAAATCGAGTCAACATATCTTTAAAGATAACAATATATTAAAGTCTAAAACCCCATTGTAATTTTAATTAATCATCCAATGATAATCATGTTATATAATAGGGATTTTTTTTGTATAAATAAATTTAAAAATGATACCTTTTTTACTCAATTAATCTAAGAATGAACCCCTCACTTTACTATTAAATGAGATCCATACTTTAGAAAATTTAAATTCATAACTAAACCATAAGAAACATTATGTTATATTCAACTTATTTTTATAAATAAATCAGTTACTAGTCTAATATATTTCCAACACACATATACTGATAGATAATAAGTGCTCACCCACTCAGAGTGAGAGGGTACATCGAAGACTAATCCATAGACTCAGAAAACAGGCATCTTAATTAAGAATCCATCCATTAAGGTATCTGTGTATTTATATACATGCCAACCATACCAACGTCCTCTTCATGGTAATCTGTGAGGAACGAAGGTCAACCGTTGATGAACACTAGTGTGGGAGACAACCACCAAAAAAAAAAAAGACTAGTGTGGCAGAAACAAAAAACCAAGTTTCTTAGAACGAAATGAAATGACGAAGAAAGAAATATTATAAAGGAAAGTGTAATTAAACAAAACAAGAGCTTCAAATCGGAGCCTTCTAAATTTTACATTGAGCAAATTAATAACTCTAAAATAAAAGACACCTTAAAAAATCTCTACCAATTAAAAATGTCGACAATGTTATTCTCTCCATACAAAGGTCAATTTAAACATTTCATAATTTTTAGGAGACTTAGTTATCCTTTTTTAAGAGATTACCTTGTCTAGTATTTTTAATTGAGAGGGACTTTTTTGGATTTTTTCTTTTTTTCTAAATAGATTAGTTTCTTCGACACAATTTAAGAGGAATTAATTTTTACATTTTGTATTTATGACAAACAGCTTAATTTTGATATCCCCACTCTCATTTAATTAGATTTTTCCATTTTTTATTTTTGATTTTCTAGGGTATTCAATACTCATAACATTGACTAATAACTCTTAATTAAATACTTAAGAAGTTTAACTAACTATCAATTATATTAGATCTTATAATTATTAAATTTCTTAATTTATATAATTTTTTATTTTATAAAGATATTAAAGGTATGAATTATTTCAAAATAATTTGAGGAGGTAGGTTGAACACACAACCTAAAAAGAGTGCGAGATACAACCAGTCAACCACGACTTAAAGGCTTTGAGCTCCACCACAACTTTTTTAGGTGGTTGGGGTTGAAAGTTAACGTACCAATATTTATTCCTGTATCAAAATATATTTAAATAATTATATAAAATTTTTCTATATTATCAAAGTATAAAAATGAGACACCCACATCTCATATTGTTAAATGACATGTAGATTTTATTTAAATAATATTTATATTTTATTTAATAATAATAAATAAAATATAATTTAATATATTATGAGTAAAAATATCATATTTTATATAAATATATAATGATTGTTGGCATGCAGCATATATAATGAGGGCTGATATGACACCGCATGCAGAGGCCAAACAATCTTTCCCGACGAAGAACAGCGGCAGCGTGTAATACACAGAGAATTCAATTCAACAGCCTAGCTATTCTCTATTCTGTCAGCCCCTATATCCTACTCCTACCTATATGCCTGTGCCTATCACAGTATCGTCAACCCAAATCTTTTGTTTTGATAAGGATCACGTACAGAATAAAGAATAAATAAATCATGAAAAGATAAATAAATCTACAAAAGATTTCACATGCAACACGTTAAACCTTATAACAGAATTTTGTTCTTTTCTTTGTTGTTTGTTTTTGGTGGAGGATCTAATTTTTGTTTTCAAATAGACACTCGATTATAGTATGAGAAAATACTTATCACCTCACTTGAGACTAGTGATTAAAAATAACAAATATTTAATAACTTATACAAAATATTATTATCGACAAAGGAACTTTTCCATAAAACAAAAAAGACAAAAAAAGGTGAAATCATTTGTAAGTCAATGCCATATAGGCCCATGGGCTTTAGAGTTACTACCGTAAATTCACGGCAATAAACCATGGTCTTGGATGTACCCAAAGAGAGAAATTATGGCCGTAGAACGGGAAGTCTCTTTCTCATGTGGAATACTTGCTTAGCCCAACGAGTCCATCATTACTTGGGGATGAAGTTACTTTAACTCTTTAAGCACAAGTTAATTCGTTTTGGTTTGATCCTTTTAAAATTTTTTGAAAAAAATTAACATTTTAGTTTTGAAATTCATAGAACATAAGTTATATTAATCCCTGGAAAAACAAATAAAATCAAATTAGTCTTTCAAATTTTAAATTGAGTCAAAATAATCTCTGAAAATAACATCATTTTAAATTTTGAAGGACTAATTTGATTTCATAAAGTGTATTTGAATCACTAATTTAATTCATTTATTTTTCAAAGACTAATTTAGCTCAGGTTTTAGGCGGTTGCAAGGATAAAAAGTTTATAGCTTAAATGCAAGAATTAAAACAACTTATCTACAATTTCAGCAACTAAAGTGAACATTCACTTATTAGATATCATTATTCAATGGCTTATTCCATATATCTTCCGCTCCCACAAAAACAAGAAGGCTTCATTTAGTAGAAAGATTATAACAAAAGAAATTGAAGTCTCTAATTGATATTTGCGAATAATACAAAAAAAATTAGCACTGGCATAATTTCACCCCTTTGAATATGATAGATCAACCCAGCTTAATTCAATCCAATTGGAATTCAGTAGACTTGGATGATAGTAGCTTAGAAAAAATAAATAAATAAAAGAAATTGTACATGCATCATGACTACATCCAGATACATGTCCTACCTAATTTTCCTTGTTTCAACCACAATCCCTTCCACCAAACACAGCACCAAGGGGGAATATACGCTCACAATGCCAACATTTCAAATGATAATTCTCATGTGCAAATTTTCACCATCCTTGGTCCTTGTCCAACCCCATTTCCTTGATTAGAGCTGAAAATTTACACACATAGTTTTCCGACAAAAGATGATCCATTCCCACACAATAGAAGTTTCTTGCTTGCATGTTTAAGATTTAGGCCAAATATTTTCACCATCATAGAAGGGCCACAGAAAACTAAGATCAAAATGGTTTGCCCAAAGGGGCAATATTACATGGAATCTCATGAAAAGAAGATAAGAATCAAAAAGCTTCATAAGTGCTGTAATCCTTCTATGTATGCATTCCATATATTATGTATCAGTCATGGAACTCAAACTAGGTAGAAGAGGAATGCTTCATGTGTTACTTGTGATTACAAGGTGCTTCAAGCTAAAAGCAGTAGTCAACTAAATGCCACAAAACCAATGATGCTTTATGATAACTAATGCTAGGTGTGATAAAGTGCTAACCAAAGCATCAACTAAATGTTCCAACTTGCAAAGGCGAGAATATTATGGTGGATAAGTTGATATACAAGAGAAGATAAAATTAAAAATAAATGTATCATAGAGAAAGTTGGAATAACACCTATTGAAGAAAAGACGACAAAGTCTCACCTGAAATGGTTTGGTCATATGAGGAGAAAACAAATACAGAACCCGAAAGAAGGGGTTGAACATATTGGCGATAGATCAATAAATAGAGGTAAAGGAAAACAAAGGGAAGTTCTTAAAACTGATCTAAATGATCTTTTAAAAAAACTTCTCCATGATAGAACACAATGAGAACATTTGATCCATATAGTTGACTCCATCAAGTGTGAAAAGGCTTCTATGGCTGTTGTTGCTACTCAAGTTACAATACTGCGCCTATAAGGCCAGTTATGGGCTAACAGACTAAGGTCCGACATATGTTTTCAAATAGAGAGTAATGTAATTTGAACTTGCAACTCGTGGGATACTGTGTCGATACACTCCCATATACCATTGAATAGGGGTGTGGATCTCACTTAGTTTGGGTCTTATATCTAATCTAATTGGAGATGGGAGTGTGCCGGCACAGTGTCCCACACATTGTGAGTACAAGTAACATTGGTCTTCAAATATGATTATTATTTGAAGAATTTTCTGCTTGTTCTGGCAAGTATCAAAGTATCTACCTATGGGATTTTAGGTCAGTTGCTAGAATGATACATAGCCTCCTTTTGTTATTCCTCTCATGCTTGTGTCCTGCATCACTATCTCAGTATCTCTCAATTTAGATTTTTACTCAAAAGTCAACACTTTTGATAACTTTATTCATACTCCTGAAAGCCTAAACTCTATCCTCAAGTGACATGAATGGTGAGCTCACTTGGAAAAACTGGGAAATTCTCAATAAGTGGCAGACCGCAGTTACCAAAGCATGATTCAAATGACCTATTGCACTTTTTAATTTTGTCAAAGGTATAATAGAAGTAAACAAGTTTAATTGATCAAAAATTCAAATACAGCAAGCACCTACTCTTACTTGTTCCATTTGACTGATCAATATAAGGAGATTAACAAAGGAAACAGATATCCAGATGTACACACATTACAGTGTCCTGAGCATGCAACCCACTGCTACCACCGCCGTACTAATGATGTGAGCAGCTACAAAAGAAAATAATAAATTTTGCACCAAATTCAGTATCCAAATGCTTTCACAGATGGCCCATCAATTCCTAAGACATTTGTTGTAAAGTGACAAAGAAAAGGATAAGCATAGGGGCAAAATGTAAATTATTTAGCTTAGGGTATTTGGAAAAATGTTTCGGAAGTAGAAATTAATATTATCTAGGTTGAGTAAATCTTAACTTGCATAATTAAAAACTTGAACAATAGTTTTGGCAAGCAGAAACATGGACTCCACAAGCTAATCAAGGATGGAATGGTTAATGTACATATCACAAATTACAATTACGTATTCTTTTCTATAGTTGTTTTTAGAGATATGACAGAAACTGAGAGCATTTATAGTACATGCATCAGTTTCTAATGCAAGATATTCTGTGGAGTCAGAAAATATTTTCAAAGATATAGTAGATGAAGTAGAAGACGGTGCACATCAGTGCAACAGTAAGGCTGGTGTCATGTGACTTGAGGTCCCAGATTCAAATCCAAGAAACAGCCTCTATGCAAAGTGAGGGTAAGACCGCTTACATCTATCCTCCTCAGACTCCAACAAGTAGGAGTCTCGTGCACTTGACTGCTCTTTTTTTACAGTAGATGTAGTAGAGGACCAGCACAAGTTTAAGTTTGTATGAATGTGCATGGGGAGATCTTGTTTAAGCAATTTCTGATAACGAATAACCTATTATGGATACTAAGTTTTGCAATGGAATTAGCAATAAAATATATTGAGGATCTGGCAAAGATGAAAGATTATATACCTCAAATAGTTCAAAGGGACTGCCGCGGCGATAGACATCATCATTCTTCTTTCTATTGTCAACCGGAAGAATAGTATATAACAATGCTCTGAATGAGATAAGTAAAACTGCAGTGCTTCCCAAACTCACAAATACGAAGCCATAGTTTGGCAAATGACCTGATGTTGCAGCCCTTATTGCTATTCCTATCTGCCAACACAATAAAAAGAGATAAGTGGGGTCAGTTTCAAGAAACATAACTGGAGAGAAAACAAAAAAGGAAAGCAATTGTGCATCATAAATTATTTATTTTCTGTATGGAACAATCTAATTATCATTCATCGGTTAAAGAATTTTTCTTGTCAATGTAACAAAAAATGTAATATCTTTGTGCATGTGTTAGGGGGCAGGGGGATTAACAGGATCATCCAAGAAAAATGTCTTGTGCCAAAATATACCATGAAAACACTGAGATGCTCCAATGAATGTAAACCAACTGTGTCTTCAAGCCATATTCAGCAGTTGAAGCTCAAAGGTAAGTTATAATTTTCTTGTCATGTGTTTGAGTTGTAAATAAAATGAAAGATGCAATTTCCATTAGGAAAATGCTTGTCTCAGATCACCTTGATCAGTATGAGGTGGGAAATCGGAGTTTGGGTGCATGTAAATTTTGGTGGGGCCAGAATAATCAAATGGTGAAAATTACATACATGAGAGGTGGCATGCGTGTAAGTGTGCACAAGTAGAATACTAGCATTGCTCTTTCATTTGTAGCTAAATTCTTGTCCGAAACTTTTCAGGAATGATATTAGTTTATGAATTCAATTCATTTGAATATATATATATATGCATTGTTTATGTAATTTCAAATTAATGCTCTTCAATTCCAGAGTCTTCACAAGTGTAAAAGTTTCAAGAATAAAAAGGCAGCTAAAGTAAAAAAGCTAATTAAGAATATCAATACAGCCATTACTCATTCTCAGTCCACAAAAATCTCAAAAATGAATGCAAGTATAGCAATACTCATCATATAAGGAGAACTTTCAGCTTACAGGGATCCCAATAGCCCACGACTTAGCAGTAGCAATGACGCCGTTTGGCAGACCCTTCATCCCGCGGCCATCCTCTCCATAACCTCCAAGGAAGTAAGCACCTAAAAACCACCCTGTGCAGCATTGGAACACATCCACTTTTCAAATTCCTCACATCTTCTCATCAAAATATTAAAGATTACAACATCAATTTTAGTGTTTCTACAATTTCAACTAACAGCTCCTTGAAGACAGAAAAGCACACCCGCTATAAAAGGATCAGCAGTGTGCAGTGTCTCGATGTCCAAAATAGAGAGTCCATGGCTATATCTTCCAATGGTAGCAAACAAAAGCAATGCCAATACATCCACACCGGCTAGCAGAGCCACACGCCTGCATCATAGGAACACTTTAACCACCAACCCAAAATGAACCTTAGCAACAAGTTTCATTCTCTTCTTTTTTTTTTCAATAAAGGAAACCAATGAGTTGATCAGAAAATGCAAGAAAATAAAAACCAAAAAATGGCAACATCATTACAACCCTTTTGAGTTTTACCACAAACAAGCTCTCTTAAAGGAAACCAATAAGTTGATCAGAAATATACAAGAAGGAACCAACAAAGAACAAAAGAATGCAACATAATGACCTTTCATGTTTTACCAGAAACCCCAAATGAATGCTGGCAACAATTTTTTTTTTCTTCATTTTATAAAGGAAACCCATTAATTGATCAGAAAAAATGCAATAAAGAAAGAAAAACTTGCAAGATATATAACAATAAGCTAATAACCCTCATATGTACTTTGACCACAAACCCACATGAACGTTTGCATCAATTTCTCTTTCTTAACGATGAAAACCAATATCTTAATTAAAAATAAACTTTAATTTCTATGCAACGATAATGCTATCATGTTGACTTTTCAGTAAAAGTAATTGAGTCTTATACTAACTGCTTAAAAAATTGAGATAATTTAACTGGATATAGTGTAAAACTTTTACACCGCATCACAATTAAACTATAAAAAAGTTAATTTTTCATATATTGAGACAGTCATTCAATCTGTACCATCTCATGAGTTAGCTTTCGCCCACACTATTTAAAATTCATTCACATATAGAAAGATTTAATTCGAAATACGGTGTATCAAAATTGAAATTCTAATAAATACAAGCAAACCAAAGAAGAAAAACAAACAGAAAAGATTACCCCCATTTTTGAAAACGAGAAGAAGGGGGTGGCTTCTCGAACTGGATGACACCCTCCAATGGAACATCCTCACCACCAACGAAAACGGTTTGATCATTGGCAGAAGAAGAAGCTGTGGAGGTTGAGGTTGAGTTGTCGAGGCTTTCCTGAGCCTTGGCTAGAGTAAGATGGGAAAAGGGTCTGTTGGAGCTTCTTCTTCTTCTTCCTGTTGTTGTGGTGGTGGTGGTGATGAATTTTGGTGTTGGATTGTTGGACAATGGAAGAAGAAGTGGGTTTGCAGTGACGAATGTTTGTGGGGACAAGAGGGAACACTTTGAAGACATGGATCTCCAAGTACAAAGAGGGGGAGCTTGGCTAACAACCAGTGACGGTGTCATTTTGATTCGCCAACGTTTGTGTTTCAATGCAGCTCAATGTCGCAGTTTAGTGCTTTGTCATCCACACAAGATGATCGCAACTAACGTCCTGTGGTGTGGGACAATTTTCTGGCCTTTATTTACCCAGAACTGGCAGAAAATAATTGTGCCTTTGAGTGAAAATTTTGGCTAGAAATCTATTTTCACCTCTCTTCTTTCGGTGATATTTCAATTTCATTCTAAAAGTGTATTTTTTTATTTCAATTTGATGGTTAACGTTTTGATAATATCTTAATGTTATCTTATTTAATAACAATATCAATTTTTCAATGAAAATTGCTTATCTCAATTAAACATAATTATTTTTTTCTCATACAAATATCATGTCATATATATAAGAGCTTTATCTTTCATCCCCCATCCTTTAAACATAGTTTTTGTAATTAAAAATTATTTATAAATAAGATCACATTCAATTAGAGAAAAATAAAACTTCAACTTGTATAATAAGACATCTATTTAAGATAATAATGAATATTTCAAAGCTAAAACGATAGTACTTATTAATAAAATTAACGGTGTTCACAGTTAGGATAACATAGAATTATTATCAAAACAATAGAGACAAAATTGAATTATAACTAAAAGGTTAGAGACGGAAATACAAGTTTTGCAAAAAAAAAAAATTAAAGATGGATTTTATGTATGAGTTTAATTTTAATGCATTCACAACGTAAAGAGTTTTACACTGTCATTTAATTAAATCTCTCCTTTTACATGATTTTTTAAATAGCGGGAGTTAAAAGTTATATTTACTAATACTTCATTACGTGATTGGATAAATATATATAAAATTTTTTACACTATCTGTGCATACCAATTAAATTCTAATTATATATATATATATATATATATATATAATTTATTCATAACAATTTCTCCCATTTTCAGTCCAACCAAACATACCTACAAGAAAAGATCAATTAGAAAGTTTTGTTTGATTTTCCTAAAACATGTTCTTCTTAAGTATTTTGATATATTTAATATAAAATAAATTAGATGAAAATGTAGATGTATTTACTTTTAATGTTTAGAGAATATAAAAGCATTTAATATTTATTCCAAATAGTAGTTAAGAGGATTGCTTAGAGAATTTAGAATTAAGGCGTGGTAAACAACATGACTGAACATAATTAGTAACTAGTTAAATTCTTTAAATATTTAGTTAGAGTTTTGATTCAGATAGAGTACACTAGTTTCACAATCATAGGATTCAGCATTCCATTATGTCTTATTTTCCCTAGATCCCAACTCTACCAGCAGTCAAAATTCTGAATTGCGCTCCACGGGGCCTCTACTGAAACCATTTTTTTTTGTTTTGGGCCTTGGCCCTCCCTATCAACAATAAAAATGCAAAAACACCCTATATATATATTCTCTAATACATTAAATGAAACAACATCCAACCTCTAAAATCAAAAGCTCGGCATAAGTAAAAGGAAGTTTGCGACCCAATATTGCTGAATAGCCAAAATGATACACACTAATACAATAAGGGGGACAAACCGAAAAAAGAACGGTCGAGTAATGAGAGAGCCCCATGGAGATGGTTTATTCTCTCCCTACTGTTCAAAGGCCCCTCCTTGCTTTTCTTATATTTCTTTTATTTTTCTACTTTTTTCTCATTTTGTTCTCTTTTCGTTTATATCACGTACTTGTTTCTCAAGATTTATTTGATCTCTCTTACGAGTCTTTTCTACCTCGAAAATGTTCAAATCATGAGAGAAGGAGTGAGATTACCTCCCTGTTATATTGTAGTTGGTCGTGCTTCTGGCGGCCGCAGAATATTGTGCTCATGCTAGATGAATCGACAATCTACAAATATCAAAACGGGTGAGCTCGAAATGATCCATTAAAACTGTCATTTTTAGTGGGCTGTATTGAAATTTTAAGCTTATAAAAAAATTTCAGCCAACCTAATCTGTTCCACTTAACTCGCAAGTTTAGACCGGTTGAGGCGGGCCAAGCCTACCGAGCCAAGTCTTTTTTTAAAAAAAAAATTCATAATTTATTGATAAAAAAGTAATAAACATGTGATCTAAAAAAAAGAGAAATGTGTACACTCATCAACACAGTACTATTATGAAGTTGTCATTATTCACTCAAGATTAAAATTTAAAAATTAAATAGTGTCATAACTCACAAATAATATTATTAATAATAATACTTTTAATCAAAGTTAGTATATAGATGTTATGGATCTTGAAAAATTGAATATATATAAATAAAAAATATTTTTTAAAATTTTTTATCAAAATATTAAAAAGTATTTTTTTGAAATTTTTTTATTTTTTGATGGGCTGACCCGCCAACCCACACTAAAATATGTTGGATTAACTATTTCGATTCATTTTATTTTGACAGGTTAGTCCACCTCACCACACTTTTGATGAAAATTTGGGAGGGACCGGCCTAAATGGGATAGGCAGCATATTTTGACATCTCTATGACAGCCTTTGATACCATATGGGACTTCAAATTTTGTGCCAGTCACTGCATTTTTTGCATGCTTCATTGTGAAGATGATGTGGAAGCTCAAACATTTTTTTTTTTTTGGCGGTCGTGAAGCTCAAACTATGTTTGAGGCTGCTTTTGGTAGACAGCTTGGGCTGGATCAATTCCTCATAGAGAGGCAAACCATTTCAAGGTAGAGCAAAGCATTCTCCTCCGCCTCTCTTTTTTCAGAAGGAAAGCAAGTCAAGGTAGAGTACTTTCTTACTATCTTCTGGGTGCTTTCTTATTCATTTTTAGAATGACAATTGTTTTTCTTTAAGAATAATCGAAAGTACTTTCTTAAGAATGTCATTCTTAAGAAAAATAGTAATTGTCAAATAGAAAGAATATTGTCTCATTAAGAATGTCATTCTCAAGAAAGTAGTAATTGTCCAATAGTAATTGTCAAATAGAGAGAATATTGTCTCAATAAGAATATCATTCTTAAAAAAAATAGTAATTGTCAAATAGAAAGAATATTGTCTCATTAAGAATGTTAATCTTAAGAATATTTGTCTCAATAAGAATATCATTCTTAAGCAGTCAAAACAAAAACAAAAAAAAATCATTCTTAAGAAAAATAGTAATTGTCATTCTTAAGAATATTGTTTCATTAAGAATGACATTCTTAAGAAAGTACTTTCGATTATTCTTAAAGAAAAACAATTATTCTAAAAATGAATAAGAAAGTACCTAGAAGAGAGTAAGAAAGTACTCTACCTTTACTTGCTTTACTTCTAAATAGAGAGAGGTGGAGGAGAATGCTTTGCTCTACCTTGAAATGGTTTGCCTCTATGAGGAATTGATCCAGCCCAAGCTGTTTACCAAAAACAGCCTCAAACATAGTTTGAGTATATATACATAGGAACAGAGGAGGAAAGACCCAGAAACAGGAAAACAAAAAAAAACAGAACAGAACACGGAGAGAAACAGAGGAAAACAGAGAGAGAGAGAGGGAGAGAGAAAGGGAAACATGGGAGGCTGCTGTAGTTGCTTCGAGGGAGGCAACAACAAGAAGCGAATGATCAAAGAAGAAGAGAGATTGGCCTCTGAAGAAGCAAGTGCCACAGCTCCTGAAGCCGCTCTGAAAAGGTCAATTTCATGTATATGATCTTAACCATTGGATTCCTCCAATTTTTCGTTTTGCATGTGATTTGGGTTTATTTGGATACGCTTTTGGTTATTATGCATCAAAAATGTATCTTCATTCGTTTTTCTAATTTTTATTGTATCTTGGTAATAGCCCCTTTTGGGTTTCATACCCCCAGAAGAATAATAAACCCCAATTGAGAGAAAAAAAAAAAAAGAGAGAATTTTGGTGACTGTAATATGAACTTAAATTCAGTTTTATTTGGTTGTTTAGCTGGGTTGCTTTGTATATGTTGTTTTTCAGTTCAGTTTCACCAGGGCCTTTTTTTTTTTTTTGGTTTATTGAGCTGATTACTGCTTCTCATAATTGAAATGTCATATGTTAATATCTTGGTATTGTTCTGTCATGCATTTCATTCACTAGTGATTTCACACAAATTTATCACAATCACCGGGACAAATTCAATTTCAAATTTAATGGGGATTTCTTATTCATGGCTCTTTGGAGTGTTGTATAGATAGGATAAGACAACAGGAAAAGACCATCCTAATTGTGAGGAAGTCATGATAGATAGGAAATGCATGCAAGACCAACTGAAATAAATAATTGGTAAATCAAATGAAGCATACTTGCGAAAACTCGAAGAGATGGGGTGAAGATTAAAAAACAATGCATTTTAATGTTAAAGCGGCTTTTGATTAGTTAGTGATGGAATAATTAACTGTAGAGTAACATGTATAAGTGTTTATTGGAATTGCAGGCAAGAACAAATTGAGAATTCCGCAGCTGGACAAGCTAAAACTTTCTATTCATCTGATAGTATAATTCTGCTTAATTCAAACATTAATTTACAGATTTAAAGTGTGATATATGTACATAGTTTTCTTATTACAGATTTCATATAATTTTAATCTTCACTATTCGTCTACTTATACAATTTTGTACCAATATCAAAGATCAATTTATTACTTTTCTTAGTCTATGTGTTTTTTAATAGATAAATTACAATGAACAGAATATTGATATCTACATATAGTTTTGGTTCCAAAACATTTCTAATGCTCACTCATCTTGGAAGTCCCATGCTTGCCCTTAAATTGTCATATCCGAAAATATGTCAGCATTTCTTACTTTGGAATATCGGTTGTATTCCCACACTTAATCTGCAGCTGTTGATTGGTCCGTCATAATCCTATGTTTTTATCCTTATATTAGACATCCAACTATTTCCCACCAAATAAAGTTGTTTGCTCTCTTTCCGTTTTGGACTTTTGTTAAGGATAGCACAACAATTTATTCACTTACTGAAGGTGCCTGTGAAAATCCTCTAATCAGAGTAAAAACCGTAACAATTTTTGACGATCCACATGTCCCTAGTCTAATCCAGTTTATCTATCAGGTTGAGTAGACAGGACAAGGGCTTGTCATACTAGTAGACCAATAAACCCTTATGATTCATGAAGAAAAATTAAAAAAATAAAAAAATAAAATCTCATAAATTGAACTGCTGGGACATGTTTTCAATTTTCCTCACCTACCACCAATATTATTTTTTATATGTTCACCGTTTTCTTTTTCATTTTTTTTTTAGGGTCAACGTTGATCTAGCACTGTAAACGAAGTAAATGTTAATGGCCGTAGCAAAACTTAGATTTTAGAATGACCGGCAATGTATGAAATCAAAGTATGCCAATGAAATGTTTGATAAGTGTACTGCACCGCATCAAAGGAAAAGGACTGGGGATATTTAGAAATTGAAACAAGATTATGGACCAGCAAAAACAGAAACGTTTTAATTAAAAAGTTTTGTTTGATAACAATTTCTCCCATTTTAGTCAACCAAACATACCCAGAAGAAAAGATTAATTGAAAAGTTTTGTTTGATTTTCCTAGAACATGTTGTCCTTAAGTCTTCTGATATGTTTAATATAAAATACATTAGACGAAAATGTTGATGTATTTAGTTTTAATGTTTTGAGGATATAAAAGCATTTAATATTTATTCCAAATAGTAACTAAGAGGATTGCTTAGAGAATTTAGAATTAAGGCATTGTAAACAATGAGACTGAACATAGTTAGTAACTAATTAAATTCTTTAAGCATTTAATCAGGGATTCAATTATACTATTCTGAACTTCTATATATATCCATCAGATTCAGAAGTGGAAGTCTTCGAAATGTTGTGATGAGGTTAGTTTCAAAATTGTTGCTTTCAGCATTCCATTATGTATTGTTTTGTCAAATTTCTGTATTACGCTCCACGAGGCCTTGGCCCTCCCTATCAAAAAAAAAATCTAAATATACTCAACATATATTCTCTAATACATTATATGAAAAAAAAAATCCAAACTCTAAAAATAAAAGCTTGGCAAAAAAGGAAGTTTGCGACCCAATAATACTTAATAGCCCAAATGATACACGCTAATACATAGAGAGCCGGCCCCATGGAGGTGGTTTATTCTCTCCACACTCCATAGTGGTCAAAGACCCCTCCTTCATTTTCTTACATTTCTTTTTATTTTTCTACCTTTTTCTCCTACTGTTCTCTTTTCCTTTATATCACATACTTGCGTCTCAAGATTTATTTGATCTCTCTTATGAGTCTTTTCTGACGCAAAAATGTTCATATCATGAGAAATTGAGTGAGATTGCCTCCCTTTTATATTGTAGTTGCTCACACATTGTGCTCATGTTTTGCATGCTTGATTGTGAAGATGATGTGGAAGCTCAAACTCTTGTATTTCTGGTCGGGAAGCTCAAACTATGCGTTTTTGGTAGACAACTTGGGCTGGATCAATTCCTCATAGAGGCAAATGGATTAGGGAGATGGATTGTTTTTTTTACCTGTGTGTTATAATGGCTAGATTTTTTAAATAAATTTTCAAACATGGAGGCTTCAAGATTGGTGGCTTCAAACATGGAGGCTTCATACATGGTGGCTTCAAATATGGAGGCTCAATTTTCAACCATGGTGTGCAATCTAAACTCTATAAATAGAGCTTCATTCATCAAACTTCATACACCAACAACAATTCATTCTTCTCTTCCTCTATTCTAAGAATTTAGAGAGTATTTTGTTTCCCTTGTTTTCTCTCTATATCAAGAGTTGAGAGTATACATTGTTGAGAGAAATACTATAAGGTATTCTGAGTGTATTTGGGATTAGGGTGTTAAGCGGAGTGTATTCACCTTTTGTATCTCCATCATATTTCCATACTGAAGTATTTGATTGTCGTCTTTGCCTGTGGACGTAGGTTTTAAGCCAAATCACGTAAATTCCTAGTGTCATTTATTTTACGCTTCCATATATTTTATTTTGCACTACTCTGATCTCGTCATTACACAACAAACTGGTATCAGAGCTCTTATAGAGTTCTAGGCTAATTTGTTCAAAATGTCTACTACCAAATTTGATATTCAGCAGTTTGATAGGCGCATTAATTTTGGAATATGGAAGGTCCGCATGATGGCTGTTCTTGTACAGCAAGGTGTAAAAGTAGCACTTTCTGACAAGAAAAAGAGGCCTGAGACAATGAAGGAATCTGAATGGGAAGATGCCGATCAAAAGGCTCTTTCTATTATTCAGTTGTGCATTACCGACGATGTACTACAAGAGGTCCTTTCGGAGAAAACAATAAAAATACTGTGGACCAAGTTAGAGTCATTATATATGACTAAGACGGTGGCCAACCATCTCGGTGTGTTGCAACGTCTGTACATGCTTCGTATGGCAAAAGGGACATCAATCTAGTCTCACATAGCTGAGTTTACATCACTCGTCACAGATTTGAAAAGTATGGATGAGACTTTTTCAAGTGAGCAACAGGCAGTGATGTTACTTTGTTTTCTACCTCCTTCATACAAGCACTTTCGTGAGACGCTCATATATGGTCGTGAAAGCCTAAAAAATGATGAGGTGAAATCTGCACTTTTAAGTCGCGACAAAATGGAGCACGATACTAGCAGTCGTGATGATACTGCATCTGGCTTGGTTGCTAGAGGGAGGTCAAAGGAGATTGGATCGAGTAGCAAAGGAAGGTCTAGATCTAAGTCTAGACATCGTAAAGGCAAGTGTCGATATTGTAAGAAGGAAGGGCACTGGAAAGCAGAATGTCCGAGACTCAAAGACAAAAGGGACAAAGATTCAAGTGATACAGCAAGTGTAGCTGAAAGTACTGATAATGTTCTCATAGTATCAACCAGTTCAATGGGTGATACTTGGATTCTTAATTCAGGTTGTTCCTACCACATGTGTCGGAACCGAGATTGGTTTACATCTTACCAGTCAATTGATGGCGGTGTTCTCCTTATGGGAAATGATATACCTTGTAAGGTCATTGGCATTGGTACAGTCCAAATCAAGATGAATGATGGAATTGTGAGAACGCTGACTAAAGTTTAGTACATACCAGACTTGAAGAAAAATCTTATATCCTTGGATACCTTTGATTCTCAAGGTTATAAGTATTCTGCTCAAGGTGGAGTTTTGAAAATCTCTAAGGGTGCTCTTATTGTGATTAGAGGCAAGTTGGTCAACGGTCTTTATTTACTTCAAGGAAGTACAGTTGTTGGTGCTGCCTCAGTATCATCTTCCTTTTATTCTGATTCAGAAACTACTCGTTTGTGGCATATGCGTCTTGGGCATATGAGTGAAACAGGAATGTCAATTTTGAGTAAGCGCGGATTGCTGGGTGATCACAAAATTGGAAAGCTTGATTTTTGTGAACACTGTGTCTACGGGAAGCAGATCAGAGTCAAGTTTAGTACTGCAATCCACAGGACTAAGAGCACAGTGGATTATATCTACTCAGATTTGTGGGGCCCTGCGCCTGTTTCGTCAAAAGGTGGTGCTAGATACCTATTGACATTCATTGATGATTTCTCGAGAAAAGTATGGGTTTATTTCTTGAAACACAAGAATGATGTGTTCCATACTTTCAAGAAATGGAAAGCGCTTATTGAGAACTAGACCGGCAAGAAAATCAAGCGCCTCCGAACTGATAATGGTTTGGAGTTTTGTGGAGGTCAGTTCAATGAGTTCTGCGAAAATGAAGGCATAGTCAGACATCATACTGTGCGAAAGACTCCGCAACAAAATGGAGTAGCAGAACGTATGAACAGAACTCTTTTGGAGAGGGCCCGTTGTATGCTCTCTAATGCTGGTTTGCCTAAAGAATTTTGGGCTAAATCTGTCAATATGGCTTGCTATTTGGTGAATCGGTCTCCGTCAACGGTGATCGATTTGAAGACTCCTATTGAGGTATGGTCCGGTACTCCTGCTGATTATTCAAATATGAGAATTTTCGGTTGTCCTGTATATGCTCATATTGATTATGGAAAGCTTGAGCGAAGGGCACTAAAATGCATATTTCTCGGATATGAAACTGGGGTGAAAGGTTATAGATTATGGAGCACAGAACCTAAGTCATCCAAATTCATAATCAGCAGAGATGTAAGGTTCAATGAATCATCCATGCTTCATCCAAAAACGGAGGTTGGTTATGGAACAAAAGACCAAGATGCTAGCAAGCAGGTGGAGTTTGAAGCTGAACCACCAAAGCAGATGAAAGAAGATGCGCCTGATCAACCCATCCAAGAAAAAGAACAGGATATTGTTGATGCTGTAGATGCAAGACAACAGTTGCAGCATTATAGCCTCACTAGAGACAGAGAAAAGAGGCAAATAAAACCACCACAGAAGTATGGTCATGCAGACATAGTCTCTTTCACATTATCAGTGGCAGAGGATATGGACTCAGAAGATCCCACGACATACCATGAGGCTATCTCGAGTAAAAGTCTACACAATGGATTGCTGCAATGAGTGAAGAAATGGAGTCTCTTTATAAGAACCAGACTTGGGAATTGGTGAAACCACCTAAAGAACATAAAGTTATTGGCTGCAAATGGATCTTCAAGAAAAAGGAGGGATCTCCTAGAGTTGAACCACCTCGGTACAAAGCACGCTTAGTTGCAAAAGGTTTCAGCCAACGGGAAGGAATAGATTTCAATGAAGTATTCTCTCCCGTTGTAAGACATAGCTCCATTCGTGTGTTGCTTGCTATAGTTGCACTGTTTGACTTAGAGCTTGAACAACTCAATGTCAAGACAGCTTTTCTTCATGGTGAGCTTGAAGAACAGATCTACATGCAGTAACCTGAAGGTTTCACTATTCAAGGCAAGGAGGAAAATGTATGTCTATTAAAGAAGTCGTTATATGGCTTAAAGTAATCTCCTCGCTAGTGGTATAAAAGGTTTGACACTTTCATGTTAAGTCATGGTTATTCAAGGAGTGACTATGACTGTTGTGTTTACCACAGAAGGCTCTCAGATGGATCATTTATCTATTTGTTGCTATATGTTGATGACATGCTCATTGTAACACCCCTAATTTTGGACCTGGTGTAAAATTACCAAAATGTCCTTGAAAACATAATTTGGATGATCGAAAGATTAATTAAATTTTCCTATTAATCTTGAATCAAAATAATTAATTGAAATTGAGTTATATGAGAAAATCCAAATTTGTCTATTTCATGATGCTCTTCTTTTACACTTGAATAAAGATGATTACCCAGAAGATGTAAATTTAACTCTAAAGTCGTATCCATTATGAAATAATATAATTTTATAATTAAGTTAACTTAATAAAGTGAACAAATATGTTATTCGTCTTAATATTGATTAAACTCTATCTACCCTTTTTATGTATGTAATGCATGACTGTATTATTTTAAGACAAAAATAATTCAAAGTTCTGATACCATAAGCTATAATACAATCATATAACTCATGTGCATTCTGATTGCATAATTATGATGATTTCACAGTATGTATTGTGCACATCTTGTATTATTTCCTTTGTAGTTTCTGGCCTTGCATTTTATTGTGCTGATTGCTTTGAAACTTAATTTGTTGAAACGAGTATTGTCATTTGGAATCTGTGATGATGAAGTGATGCTATTCATACAACTAGTTTTTGTCTCCGATGCCTTGTCAAGTTAACATGTCAAATAAGCAATATAAAAGCAAACACAAAGCCACACGTCAAGACACAAGAGTGATTAGATGAACACTTATAGTCCACTTGTACCTAAGCTAATTTTGTAAGATTTCTTTCCCATCCCCTGCACTCCCCACTCACTGCAGCATGAGCACTCTATCAAGGCACTTAACCGACAATCATGGGCAAGATTGAAACATGAACACAAGTCTAGAGGAGGCACCATCAGTATTTCATGCCCATCACTATCTATATCTTTATAAAAAGGAAAAATTACAGGAGCGAAGAAGGTAGGCTTTTATACATTAGCAATCAACTAAACGGAGAAAATGAGCAAGATTCTAGAGAAAAAGAAATAGAAGTAAGAAGTTGTGTGTTCTCCTATTGTTGTTGCCTAATTGTATGTTCTTTCATTCTGATATCAAAATCACGCATGCACATCCATACACCATAACTCTCCCATTCTCAAAACAAACCATTCCTCAGCTGCATCAGCATAACCTCACCACTCTCAAATCACAGCAAACAAACCCAAGCAAAGCATAGACTAGACAAACATAGTCCCAGTTCAAACGTGAGCAAAATCACAGCTAGCAATAAAAGTCTAAGAGCAATCATTCTCGGTCAAATTCAGTCCAAACAATCCATCTCAATACACATAAATCCAAATCCCATATCAGAATAAACAATAGATCTAAATTTCTTTTTTTCTGTTTTTCATAAAAAGAAAAAGGACGCATAAAGTAGGAAAGAAAATCGGCGGCATCACCCCTGCCGCTGGCATCTCTGATCTCTCTCAACCGTAAGCTGCTAGCCACCTTTTCCTCACTAGCCCGCTGAAGAACCCCACTGCCAGCCACCACTATCCACCATTTGAACCATCATCATCACCGACGACCTGCTAGCCACAACCACATCAAAATGAACTAATCAGTTTCAATCCCAAACTATGAATGAAGATGAGAAAAACAACAACAAATAACTCAACTCAGATCATAAGCCAACTATCACATAAAAAGAAGAAAAAGAGAAGGAAGGAAAGAAAACTCACTGGCGCTGCTCACCCCCTCCGTGACGCATCTCATACTCCTGCCCCTGTGAGCGCCGCTGCCAAATCGGCCTTTCGCGCAGCCTTCTTCATGCTGCCGTAAAAGCCGCGCCCCTCTGAACCACCCCGCGTCGTGAAGACAGCTCCCTTGCTTAGCTCCGCCGCGAGCACCTCCCCCATCATTGCATGCACCAGCTCAGCCGGCCTCACTTTCACGAGTTATCGTCGCCGGCACCTCCGCAAATCACCGCTAGCAAACCTCTGCAGCAAGCTCTTTTCCTCGGCCACGGTGTGGCCCAATCGCGCCTCTCCTCCTTCGGCCTCTTGCAAGACCTCTGCGCCTCCCTTCCCTCAGCCGCTGTACCCTTTTCCCCTCTGCGTTGTTGATCCGCAGTGGATTGGCCTCCCCGTGGTGTCGCGGCCTCCTCCACGCGAGCTCCCCTTCTTCTCCGCCTCTCCCTCCGTGCTCCCCCTCTCTTGCTCTTGCTTTCCACTTCCTTCTCTATTTCTCCGTGTGCATATGGGTATATGTAAGAGAAGGTGGGTTCTTTCTACGTGTTTGTGGGTGAGGGAAAAAGGGGTAGCGAGTGTGTGTGTGGCGTGAGAGAGAGAGAGAGAGAGAGAGTTTTATTTGATTTGTGTGTGTGTGTATATGGCAATATCTCCAGGAACCTAATTCCCTTTTCTCTATGTTTGCAATTTTAACTTTCTCTCTCTGTTTCAGCCAAAGTATGGGTCGCTGACATTCCCACTCAGTTCCCAAATGGTGATATATTCGTTAAGCTATCCATGGTCCATTTGTTTTTAAATTTTTTTTGGTTCGAGGCTCCATTTGTCTTATTGCGACCATAGGTAAACTCTTTTGGGCTGAAAAACGAGAGAGAGTTGAGTTGTTGCTATTTTTTTAAAAGCTTTATTTTCGTTTGGGTTTTGGGCCTTGCTTTACTGATGAGCATTTTGGGCTAGATATCTTTTTGGGGCTTCATTGTAAAAAAAAAAAAACAACAATCATAATAATAATAAAACAGAAATAAAAATAGAACAAGAAAGATAAGGTATTTGAATGTTTGTTTGATTTTTTTTTTTAGCTCAATTCAACTTTTAGCAAATTGTCATTGTTTCTCGATTTGTCCTGTACTTATTTAACTCTTTAATTAATCTTATGTGGCTACATATTTAATTGTGATAATAGTGTTATTGTACTATGTAGACATATTTTAATTATAACATTTTTTAAAGGACATACTGTCAAGTATTATTTGTTTTATTATTTTATTTTAACATATATTTCGCACTGTGTTATATATGATAAGGTTATGCTGTAGGTTGATTATTATGATTAAAGACTATATGATAGAATATTACACATGCAATTTTGTCTATAATTATAATATTATAGATTTACAGGCATTCTGCAATACTGATCCGTCCATTTACGCTCAATATTTTAATCAATAGTTTGATATTCTTAATTTCTTTTCAAGGAAGATAAAATCAATTGACCACTAAAATTTTTAATTGAGAACGACGTGACTTTGAGTTCCTCATTGCACCAGAGGATAAGTCGGCGTAGCTAATAGCTATCAAGCCAAAATTAATTTTTGTAATTTTAGTCTTATTTGTAAATGATTTCTTTTCTAATAAATTTTGATATGAGACATCTTATTTTATTTTCATTTCTCTGGAGAATAAATTATTGTGATGTTGAGAAGTTAAGTGATGATCTCTAGTATGCTGTATCCTGTTGAACATAACATATGCATTAGCTGAGTCTGGTCCCTGAATTCCGGCATACTGGATAGGAGCATATCATTGTTATAAACTATTGGTTGGTGACATACTTGTGAATATATATTTCATGATTTTATGTTCATGTTGTGCATATCTAAATAATATACTAAGATTAAAGGTGACATAAGATACATGGAAATGATCCTCTAGACTCCCCGAATTAAAGGATATGAGAGGTGATCCAAATAGGAAGTGATCCTTTGGACTCTCCAAATTGGAGGTTATGAAAGGTGATCCTAGCGCCCCCTATCCCGTACCTTAAGAGTCGGGAACCTAACTTATCAAAAGGGATAAGATGACACTAGTAACTGCACTTTATGTATGTTTCACTTTATGTATGTTCACTACTTTATAATGAAAACCCGAGGTTCCTGAGGACGTAGACGATGACACCAAGATAGTAGAAAACTTTATCGAGATTCTTTGTTAAGATTCTCACTTCCTCTATCTTTTTTTTCCATCGCGTCTTCAAAGGACGATGGTGACGTTCGTGATTTACATTGACGCGCCTACTTGGGAGATACACTACGACGCCACCCATCGGTCATATCACTTCATGGGTCGTTGTGCCATTCGCCTTTTTGTGTATATAGACCGCCCATTTGCACACCCAGTTTCTAGCTTTCGGTTCTCTCCTGCTTCCCCCTTTGGCGACGATCTCGTGTTTGAGTGTGCACGACCTCGCGGGGAGCAGACTCGCCGTACCCGACCACCGTACGCCATGCGTGACTTCCCAGAGTATGTGCCCCGTTCCCCCACGGATCATTCAGAGACGAATCCATCTGAGGACTCCGCCACCCAAGTGCCATCCGAGGGATCTTCCCCCACCGTGCCCATGGATTTTGGTGAAGGCAGTGAGGCCATCGTAGTACAGCCGATGAGAGGAGCTACGCCTGTACGTGGAGGAACCACTCGACCAGGTCGAGGTGCCCATGTCTATCCGGCGAGGCACCTCGCCACACGTGACGAGTCGAGACGTTGATGTTTGCCCTAGGTGCTACGAGGCGGAGTGAGGAGGGGGAAATGAGTATGTGTCCGTTCCTTATGTTTATCCATATGGTGTACTGTATCTTTCATAACTCTTGTCAATAATGTTATGTTTCTATGTTGTGTTGTAATTATGGAACGATTAGTACTTACTTTGATTTCACTATGCACTAATGTTATAACTTGTAGTACTTGTTATTTGCTTTATTCTCTTTCCTCGACATACGGCGTGCCAACATTAGCTGATTCGTGTATGCGGCTCATATTTTGTATTTCAAAAAAAAAATGAAAATTACTAAAGTGATTTTCAAAAGCTTAAGTTAATGACTGGAACAAAAAAGTAATAAGTAATAAATAACTTAACTGCGTCCTAGGCATATTGGGTTAGATATTAGGGTATTACACTCATTGCTACTAAGAGAATGTCTGAGATCAAGAAGCTAAAAGAGCAACTGAGTGGTGAATTTGAAATGAAAGACTTGGGTGCAGCCAAGAAGATTTTGGGCATGAAAATTCACAGGGATCGGTGTGCTGGCAAATTATATTTATCTTAGAAGAAATATATTGAAAAAGTACTTGAACGCTTTGGGATACAAAATGCAAAGCCTGTGAGTACTCCGTTAGCAGCTCATTTCAGATTATCAGCCGCACATTCACCACAGTGCATTGAATAGGAGGAACAGATGGAAGCATAATGTATGCTATGGTATGCACTCGTCTAGATATTTCACATGTCGTTAGTGTTGTTAGCAGATATATGGGGCATCCTGGCAAGATGCATTGGCAGGCAGTGAAATGGATACTTCGACATGTTCAAGGTACGACAGATGTTGGCTTAGTATATGACAAAAGTTCTAACACTGGTGCTAGTGTTATAGGTTATGTTGACTCAGATTATGCTGCAGATGTTGACAAAAGGAGATCTCTGACAGGATACGTCTTCACGTTTTCAGGTAGTGCAATCAGTTGGAAAGCGACTTTACAGTCTACTATTGTACTATCCACTACAGAAGCCGAATACATGGCAGCAGCAGAAGCAATGAAGGAAGCCATTTGGCTAAGAAGTTTGGTAGGTAATTTGGGCTTAGAAAAAGATGTTACAACTATTTATTGTGACAGCCAAAGTGCCATACATTTGACTAAAAATCAAATGTATCATGAGAGAACCAAACACATTGACGTCAGATATCACTTTATTCGGGAAATTATTTCTCAAGGAGCCATTGCAATGAAGAAGGTTAGTACCTCAGATAATCCAGCAGACATGTTGAAAAAGTCAACCACTTTTGCTAAGTTCAAGCATTGCTTGGACTTAGTTGGTATTCACAATATGTGAGTCTACTCCTATGGGCACATTGGAAAAAGCGACTTCAGAAATTTGAAACTTGATGAAAATCAAGCCAAGGTGGAGATTTGTTATAATGGATAGATTTTTTAAACAAATTTTCAAACATGGAGGCTTCAAGATTGGTGGCTTCAAACATAGAGGCTTCAATTTTCAACCATGATGTGCAATCCAAGCTCTATAAATAGAGCTTCATTCATCAAACTTCATACACCAACAACAATCCATTCTTCTCTTCCTCTATTCTAATAATTTAGAGAGTATTTTGTTTCCCTTGTTTTCTCTCTATATCGAGAGTTGAGAGTATACACTGTTGAGAGAAATACCGTAAGGTATTCTGAGTGTATTTGGGATTAGGGTGTTAAGCGTAGTGTATTCACCTTTTGTATCTCCATCATATTTCCATACTGAAGTATTTGATTGTCGTCTTTGCCCGTGGACGTAAGTTTTAAGCCAAACCGCATAAATTCCTAGTGTCATTTATTTTATGCTTCCATATATTTTATTTTGCTCTACTCTGATCCCGTCATTACACAACACTGTGCTTACCCAAGAAAAAAAAAAGAGATAGAGTAATGTTGCCTCACAGTTAGCAGCAACTTCTCTTTGGAATCCGGCAAAGTGTTTATGGTATTAAATCTTGGTCATATCTCTCGTAATTGAAAATGCATTTTAGAGCATTTGTTACATGTCTGTCCATATACAACCAAGCTGCCAACCTCACAGCCCTCATTTATTCTCCAAATCTTGATAGTGAAGTCATTAGTCATCATGAAGTTTATTCAGTTTTAGTAACATTTTTTTTTCAATTCAATCAAAAAATCTTGCCATTCTTCCATCTTTGTCACTTAAGCACATAATCGTACACATAAAGTTCTAAAATATTGTCAATAAAGATTGGCCCAATTAGCAAGGAAGAACCTCGTATTCCACAAGAACATCAGTTCAATTTTAGCTATCGATGTGAAGTCCCCATTGATAGGTAGTCATGTTAGAATTTTTGTAAGCGCTCTCTAAGTTCAGAAAATGTGCTCAAACGATGGATGACACTGAACATACCTAAACTTGAATGGAACAAAAAATATGGTCTAAGTTATTATGAGTTCTCTGGATATGCGACATGTAATCAAGCAATAATGAGGTAAGGAAAATACCAGTTAAATAACCATAAATATTAGCAAATATTTGTATCCAGAATGATGTGCTAAAAAATTGTTGGCCTTTAGTTAAATTTGTAGGTTGTACTAGTTCATTTCATTCAATAAGCACTATGACTTCTGTTAAATATTTCGCATAAACTTTTCTGAATAAATAGTATTACCCATGAGGTAAAGGGAATATGGTGGAATAGAAAGATTTGATGAAGATGCTCAATTCGAAGATTTCCTTCTAGGCAGGTTAATTGCAGCTCAAGGATATTTAAAAGAAGATCACGTTTCTTATCAATTGTTACGATATGTTGTGCTCATTCTTCTTAAAGAAAATAGGTGCGGCTCGTCCATTGCCTTCCATCTAACTTACATTAGGCCTAATTTAGCGCCTTTTAGGAAACATTTTATTATCATCTAACAAAACTGAAGCTTAAGTAGGAATTAACCCCAATTGTTTTAATTAACAAACATATATAAGCTGTAAAAAATATGGGGTCCTGCCGCTGAAATGTTGGAAACCGTGAAAAAGTTGAAAAAGGAAAAGTCATCATGGTATGAATTCAACAATTGAAGGGAGAAATTTCCTTCCTTGCACAGCTGTGCACAGTGCTGAGCCACGAAAAATTTCTTACCTGCAGGTGTTTTCTCATTTCAGTGGCCCTGATCGTGTTTAGACTATGCGTTGCTTCTACAAATATAGGATCATTTAGCTGAAAAACATAGCAACCAAAGCAAAAAGAGAAAATTAGAGAGCTGCATCCGAAGAAAACACACAGAGTGTGTATTATTTTCTAAGAGTGAGATGAAAAATAGAGAATATTAGTAAATCCCAGATAATATAGAGTATGGATAAAATACACCGTGAATATTTTTTGAGTATCATCTTTATCACTCATTGATATTGTAAAAGTGTAGTTTTTAAATAGGAGAATTCTCACCGGAAACGTTATATTTACCTCTTGAATTAACAGTGTGGAAAGGATATTTTAAAATTATCTTGAATATAGTGGAATATTTTTCGGAATCTGTCCTTTAGTTTTTCCTCCAATATTCGGGGGTTTCCACTTTAAAAATTCGGTGCGCAGATTTCTTAATCTATTTTATTGGAGTGAATAGTGACATGGGTTTTACTCTAGTGAATAGTGACACAAAATATTGTTCATATAAATATTGATAAGTAGGTCCCATCATGAATAGTGATAAGCGGGTCCCACCATGAATTACTATTCACCTTGATATTTATTTTTGCTGCGCTGCGCTGATTAGTAAATTTAATTCTATCGAATTTATTTTAGTGCTCATTCTCACACATTGGTATCATTTAATTATATTGTGAATCAGTCTCTGAGCCCAATAAGTGATGTGAGGATTATGTTATGTAAATTAAATGGAGGAGAATATGGGTATCATGTTCAAGCTGATAGCCCCAAATTACTCCATCTGGAAGTAAAAAATGGACAATATATTTTTCTATAAGGATTTGTATGATCTTGTAGAGAAGGAAGATGTAAAGCCACCAAATATGACAATAGAAGATTGGAAAAAGATGCATCAGAAGGCCATTGGGTTAATTAGGCAATGGATGGATAATAGCGTATTTTACCATGTGGCCACAGATGAATGCTTATGCTCTGTGGAAGAATTTACAAGATCGCTATGAGAGAAAGACTGCACAAAATAAAACTTTTGCAATCAAGATGATGGTGAATCTCAAGTACAAAGATGGAAGGTCTGTTGCTGAGCACTTGAGTGACTTCCAAGATATGGTGAATAAATTGAGTACCATGAAAATAGTGCTGGATGATGAGTTACAAGTAATATTACTTTTTAGTTCTTTGTCGGATAGCTAGGAGACCTTGGTGGTGTCACTAAGGTAGTGTTTGGTTTGTGTCCCGGGACACAAAGAGACAGAGACAGAAATACAGGGGCAGTGGAGACGGAGACATAAAAAATATTGTCCTTGTATCATATTTGGTTGACGGGGACAATACAGACATTTGACCAGCGTTGTCCGCCGTTCACCAATGGTTGACCGACAATTGACCACCGTTAATCTGGCATTGACCGATGGCCGCCGGCATTGACCGGTCGCTGGACCACCACCGGAAAGTACTACCTAAAAGGTTAAATTTCTGTCTCCGTGTCCTGTCTTTACTGTCCTCACTTTTTAGAGAGACAGAAATACAGAAAATTTTTGTCTCTGAGACAGAAAATTTTTCCGTCCCCGTATCCCGTCTCTACTTCCAAACATGATACAGGGATAGTCTGTCCCTGCATTTGTGTCCCGGGACATAAACCAAATGCCCCCTAAGCAACTCTACTTTAAGTGGGAAGTTGTCTTTAGTCCAAGTCAAAGACAGTATGTTCAACAAAAAAACCATAAAGAAAGACTTGGTGAAAATAGATAATTTCCAGACCCTTGTCATAGAGAACAGGGGGGAAGCAAGAGTAAAGTGGTCCAGAAAACCAAAAAATCGATCGTAGTCTCAGTCAAGAAGAAAGTTCAAATGTTACCATTGCGGTGAAAAATGATACATCAAAAGGAATTGTAAGGCTTGGAAAAACATAAGTTATAAAAATTGGAGAAGTCAGGACACGGCTGATGATGAAAATACTACAACCCCTGTGACAAATGGGGAAGTAGTGTTACTCTCTTTTATAGATGAAGAATGTCATGTTGCAGATTCATGTGTTGAATAGGTCGTTAACTCAGTAGCTTTGTATTATGCCACTCCTAATAAAGAATTTTTTACTGTGTACAAAGGAGACTTTGGCAAAGTAAGGTTGGGAAATACTAGTAACTCTGACATTGTGGGAGTTGGTGAAGTATGCATTTAAGAACGTGTGGTATGTGCTGGATTTATGCTTGAATCTGATCTTCGTGCATGCTTTGGATCTAATCGGATACCATAGTAACTTTGGTTATGATAAGCGGAAGCTTTCCAAAGATTCGATGGTGGTTGCTAGAGGGATGTCATACAACACTTTGTACAAAACTCAAGTTAAGTAGATTGGAGGGTTGAATGCAGTCGAGGATGATGCTTCACCAAATTTGTGGCACAAAAGACTAGCTCATATGAGTGAAAAAGGATTATAGATTTTGGCTAAAAAATCCCTCATTTCTTATGCCAAAGGTACAAAATTAAATCCTAATGATCATTGTTTATTTGGCAAGCATCATAGAGTATCTTTTAGCAAAAGATTAAAGCTGAAAAAAAATATTTTAGATATGGTTTACTCTGATGTATTCAATCTCATGGAGGTAGAGACTCTGAGTGATAGTAGATATTTTGTGACATTCATTGATGATGCTTCACAGAAAGTATGGGTTTATTTTATAAAGAGGAAGGACCAGGTGTTTCAATACTTCGAGAGGTTTCATACCATAGTGGAGAAAGAAACTGGGAAACCTTTGAAGTGTCTTTACAGTGATAATGAGGGAGAGTATACTTCCCATGAATTTAAGAACTATTGCTCTGAACATAGCATCAGGCATGAGAAGATGGTTCCTGGCACCCCACAACACAATGGTGTGACCAGAAGAATCAACAGAACCATTATGGAGAAAGTCATATATATGTTGAGAATGGCTAAGTTGCCTAAGCCATTCTGGGGTGAAGCTGTTCAAACGGCATGCTATCTGATTAACAGATCTTTATCTATTCCTTTGGGTTTTGACATTCCTGAGAGAGTATGGTCCGGACATGATGTTAGTTACTCTCTTTGAAAGTGTTTGGATGCAAAGCCTTTGCTCAAGTAAGTAAGGAGCTGAGACAGAAGCTTGATGATAAAGCCATTCATTGCATATTCATGGGCTACAGAGATAATGAATTTGGCTACAGGCTGTTGGATTCGAAAAAGAAGAGGATTATAAGAAGCAGAGACGTAGTGTTTTATGAGCAAGAAACTATATCGGATTCTGCTTTTCCAGAGAAAACTGATGAATCTGGTGGTAAGGTTGACTATACACCAGTCTCTTTTCCTAAAAAAAATGCCATAGAAAGGGAGAGGTTCAAGACCATGGGGTTGATGACGAGCCAGCAATTGATGATGCTGGAGATGGAGGAGATGTTGAGCAGGGGAAGCAAGTTCATACACCACAATTTAGAAGATCTAATAGAGTGTGATATCCATCCAACAAGTATCCTAGGTCGAAGTATGTCCTTCCCATTGATGAGAGGGAGCTAGAGAGTTTTGAAGAAGTTTAAACTCACAAGGATAAAGTTTAGTGGATCAAAGCCATGCAAGAAGAGATAGATTCCTTGCAAAAGAATTATACTTATGAGTTAGTAAAATTCCCCGAAAGCAAGAAAGTCTTTAAGAATAAATGAGTGTTCAAGCTAAAGAAAGATAGCAATAAGCTAGTGAAGTATAAAGCCTGATTGGTAAAAGGCTTTGGTCAAAAGCAAGGGATAGATTTTGACGAGATTTTCTCTCTAGTTGTCAAAATCAGCTCTATTTGAGTTAATCTCGGATTGACGACTAGCTTGGTTTTGGAGCCTGAGCAGTTAGACGCGAAGACGGCGTTTCTCTATGGTGATTTGGAAGAACCTGGAAAAAAAGATGATGTTTTGGATCACCTAGATTAGATCAAGTATGTTTAACGTGGTGTTTATTAGATCTATATGATAGGTTCCTTGAGTCGAAACTCTTCCTAGCAAAGTGAAGACCATGCAGCATGTCCTAAATATCGGCAGTACAAGTGAAAAGAGCATATTTAGCTAGTGATGAGGCTTGTGGTTGATGCTCTTATGTTAGCACCATTAAATACTTGAGAAATGCAAAGTCATTGCATGAAGAAAGTTGTAGCCTGAGTTAAGCTTTAACTTTGTGTCGAGTTGATCAGCATGGATCCCACATGATTGCTGTTAGATTAATTCCCCATTGGCTGGAAGGGGAGAATTGCGGGGTCCAATCACTGAAATGTTAGAAACCATGAAAAAGTTGAAAAAGGAAAAGCCATCATAGTATGAATTCAACAATTGAAGGAAGAAATTTCCTTCCTTGCATAGCTGTGCACAATGCTGAGAGATGAAAAATTTCTTACCTACACGCATTTTCTCATTTCAGTGCCACAATGCACAAATTGTGTTTAGACTGTGCTTTGCTTCTATGAATAGGGAGGATCATTCGGTTGAAAAACATAGCAACAGAAACAACAAGAGAAAATTAGAAAGCTGCATATGAAGAAAATACACAAAGTATGTGTTATTTTTTGAGAGTGAGAAGAAAAATAGAGAGTGCCAGTAAATCCTAGATAGTGTAAGGTGCGAGTAAATACATCAGGAATTTTTTTAGATATCATCTTTATTGCTCCTTGGTACTGAAAAATGTAGTATTTGAATAGGAGGGTTTTTACTAAGAAACGCTATATTTATTTCTTGGGTTAGAGAGTGTGGAAAAGATATTTTGTAATTATTCTTGATATAGTGGAATATTTTTTGAAATCTGCCTCGTCGTTTTTCCTCCGGTATTTGGGGGTTTCCATGTTAAAAATTCGGTGTGCAGATTTCTTGATATATTTTATTGGCATGAATAGTGACATGGGTCCTACTCTCGTGAATAGTGGTGCAGATACTGTTCACGTGAATAGTGATAAGCAGATCACATCATGAATTGCTATTCACCTTGATATTTATTTTCGCTGCGCTGCACTGATTGATAGATTTAATTCTATTGGATTTATTTTGATACTCATTACCACATATTGACATAATTTAATTATATTATGAATTAGTCTCTAAGCCCAACAAAAAAGACAATTATATTTTCGTGCTACAAGTTACGATATGAAAATAGAATATATGGCTTTTTGCTTTTCAAAGCCATACTTTGTAATTAACTAAAGTTTTGGTTGGATAAATAATAACTTATTTAAGTATTTATATGAATTTAATTTTAAAAAATAATTTATAAATAAGTTATTTTATATTCAACTATATAATAATAGAATTTTTTTTTAGTGTTTTAAAAACATTTCATAAGAAGTTAATCTAACTTCTTAAGAAGTATATCATTTTGAAAAGTAATAAATTATATAATTAAATAAAATTAAAAATTAAAAATATGACCTTTGGAAAATCATACCATATCCAAACATACCTTGTTATAATGTGATTTTAGCGTGTTGAAAATCATAGTTATTAAATTTAACTCAGTGCTCGACTCGGTTAAGGCACCGGGTCGATGGGTTACTAGTTCAACAGGTTAGTCACTGGTTAAACCAGATATAATTAAATAAATATAAAAATTTTGAAATGTATAATCATTTTTTTAAGCAAATGGTATTAGAGATTCAATCATTCATTTTATGTGTAAGAGCTATTGTAATACATGCACATTCACTTGTCATATGTTCAAATCGTACTTGGAAAAAAAGGAAAGAAACTTACCTTACATGGATTTTGATCTTTTAATTTAAATTCCATTGACTTTTAAAATAGTACATTATTGGTTTCGGTTTTATATTTTTCCATAAAATCATTGATTTTGTGTGTGTGTGATAACGTAAAAGTTCAAGAGAAATGGTTGTGGTTTATATCATAACCACCAGAGTAATGTCAATATGCACTTGGGGAAGTCCCACATCGATGGGAAGTTGAAAGTGGATACAAGTGATTTAGTATAAAAGGCAATGATTGCCTCCAGCTGTGATAGCTGATAGAAGCGTAGTGTTTTTGACAAATTGGCTTTTAATGGCCATATAACTGGGCCGAGAAAGATGAAATTTAGTTAACTAAATTTTTTTCATCAGGTTAAGGCCGGTTCATTAAAACTCGACGGATCACCAGTTTTACTCAAAATCAGTCGAGTTTAACTAGTTTAATCTGGCTATGATGCATAGCCAATCCACCGAGTCACTTGGCTCTGTTCAAAGTATGGTTCACCGGTTTAGTGGTTGAACCAGCCGGGTTAAATAAGTACGTAGGAAACAATGGCAGGGAAGCATATTTTAGGTGTTATTGAATTAAGAATTCGTTTAGGTTTGCTAATATTTTCAATTCTTTCTTCTCAATCTTCTTATTACATAACCAATGCACGTATATAATGCTCACAGCAGCATGCTCGATCTCTGAAACACGCATGTTTCTAATTTGCCTAAGGTACTGCAATCGTTTCAAAATCAATATTATTATCCTAATATTTAAAAATAGGTATTCAATTAGGATATTCATTTAATCACTTTTAAATTGTGATTGACAAGTAGAGAAAATTAGGATCACAATTATATCTAATAGTGATAGAATCGGTGTACTCATTGGACACATATTTTTAAGTGTTAGAATGATATTTTTGTTTAAAAAAATAACAAAAGGCAAAGCTAGTGGATGCCATGTGTACAGCTCAAAAACCAACTCTTAATTTGACTATTGCTCGAGCAACTAACTAACAAATAATAATTAAATATAAATAAATTATTAATTGAAAAAATGAACAAATAATATTCAAATTGCAATATATAATTACTAGCAAGATGACTTTCGATTTAATATTAAAGTTAGCTTTTAAAACCCAAAAAAAAAGAGAGGGGGGGGGGGGACTTGAAAGCAGTATCAAAACCACTGTTTGAGTGTAGTGGAACATGACATGCATGCATCCACAATATGCTTCTTCGTAGATGTCAAATAATTTTATTTTTATAATGTTAGAGCACCGAAAATTTTTAGAAAAATAAAGGCCTGCTTTGCATTTTTCAATTTTCAATTTCCAGTTTTCAGTTTTTAGTTTTTTAGATTTGTAAAGGAAAAACTGAAAAAACTGAAAATTGAAACAGGCCCTAAATGGTCCAGTTGCCGAAAAAAGGAGTGATACGATTTGAAAACATGGCAAAAGGTGTCACGTACCAAGCATTTATCTATATTTGTTAATATGGCCAAAATACGTTTGAAATTAAATATAGTGAATAGATTCAGATACATTTTTTCATAATGTGACAAAATTTATATCCATTTTGTCACACTTGTGTACATGTGACCACGCTTATGGAATGTGACTAATTGAATAATGTGTGATACATCTTATTTTACTTGGTATCAAGAAAACATTTCCCTTGCCGAAATACATCAAACTACCACAATATTTAACGAATTAGCATAAAACATAATCCGCATTACATAAATTTTACAGAAACATAATTTTTGAAATCTTTCTCGTCACTTGCTTCTTCACTTCATGTATATATTGTTGGAAAAACTTGACCAGAGATGACAATATTTTACACAAAAAATTCAGATATCAACAAATCCTAGCAGATCAAAACCTAACAGAGGAAGAAGAGGTAGCAACAACTGCGTAAAAAAGGAAGCAGAGGAAAGAAACCGAACGAGTTTTTATAAAGGGTCCCAACGATAAAAACAAAACGGGCAAAGCCAATATTAGGCTACAGGTCCAATAGCAAAATAAGTTTACAACCAGAGAATAACTTACAAAAACAAAGAAGTTTTCCAGACTCACTCGCGTGGATCGATCGGGCCAAGGTGTGCGTGTAGTAGGTCCAAGCCCACAATACTACACCAATACAATAATATATTTAATAATTAATTGTAACTATATATGAAATCTCTTAAAATGACTTATCCAGACAGCGTGAAACTTGTTCCTTATAAAAAATACATCTGAGATAGTCTAAGTCTGAAACATGCTAGACACAGAGTTATACAATATATATAACATTCACGAGATATCTTATTAATTCATATTTTATTTATCATTATATGGAGTAAAAATTTTAGTTTGATGGAATCCAATTTTCGTTTTAATAGTAAACTAGTACTTGACCTAGACAGCTATGCGGATGATATAAAAGTTATGATATTTTGGTACCAAAAAAGTGAGTGTCTATTAGATGTGATTGATATTAAGGATAAATGAGAATTATCATCACATCTAATAATTATCAAATAGGTATCTAAATAGATTTTAGACACCCACTTTTTGGATGTTAAAATATCATTATCCATAATAAGAATAAATAATAACTGCATAATTTTGAATTATATAATTGTGATAGTGAAATAATTTAAATAGTAGACTAATTTGTACATTAATCATTCTTTAAATCATGATATAATGGTCACGCCAGTTGGAATAAGGTTTCGAGAATGGTCACACTCATGACAAGCATCTCTAATGTCCCAATAGATAACTGAAAAAAAAAAAAGATGATAACATTAGTAAAAATATACCTAAACAACATTTCTAGAAAAATTTGCCACATGCAAAAAAAAATATGTACCTTTAAAGGTAATTTCTTCAACCTCGTCTCATTATATCCTTCAAGCATTAAAAAAATTACATATACATTTTTAATGAATGGTAGGTAAGAGATCTTTTTTCACAACAACTACTTTGGAAACCAAATTGTCTTTTATATATAAATTTGTGCGTGAAATAGAATTTCTAATTTGAGGGGAGTTATTCATTGGATGTCAATTGATAATTACATCAAACAAATTACACGCTACAATATACAATATTTTCTTTCGTTTATAGATTTTAATAGCTTTTATTTGTACTTTTCACTATAATATGTGAAATAAAAAATATATAAAGTAATGTTTTTTTAACAACAACTAACATATAAATTTTTAAAATATAATAATTGAAATATTGATATATAACATTTGAATTTAAAGTTTTTTAGTTTTATTATATATAATTGCATTTTATAAACATTATTTAATTGTTAATATTATTTATTGTAAATTATTTACTTTTAAAAACTAATTAATGATTATATATATATATATATATATTGTAAAAGGAAAGAAGCGGAAAAGAGAATCACAAATACATGGCTGCACATTAACAGTAGAGGTAAAAAAGCATAATAATGAAAAGCACTGTTCATAAGTACTGTGGTGAATAATAAATATGGCACTATTTTATTATAAGTGTAGAAGGAGATAAGAGGGTACTAATTGTTGCAACTCCAATAATTTTTATAGATTATTATTATATGAGTGAGATATTGAAAAGTTTCTTAAAAGAGCTTTTTTAATTTATTTTAAATTTTGAAATAGTTTATAAGATAAGATAAATCAAAGCATTGCATAACACTTGACCTAAGGGATTAGTATCATTTACTGAAAATAAAAATTTGCTAATAAATGAATATCAAATATTGTATTGTGAATATTATTATTAGTTATTAACTCTCTTTAACTATGAGTTATAAGGATGAAATGTGTATCGGTATCCGTGTCCCATAACTACTGCATGCATGCGACAGTTTTCAATTCACACCGAGAAAGAGAGGAAAAAATAAAAAGGCAAACTCATGGGTACTTAAACCTTCTTATTAGCACAAGCCTAACAAATTAAGCCAAGAGTTCCAGGGACAGAAAGTTTGAAAATAGATATAAGTTGTATTATTTATATTTATAGATATATGATATTATGTTAATTTATATATTATTTATTATTAAATAAAATATAAATTTTATACATATAAAATTTATGTCTTATCCAATAATAAATAATATATAAGTTATATCCCATCTCCTATATTAATATAAATAGCATTTTTCAATCGATATACGTCAAAGTAGTGATTAAGAAATGTCAGGCTACCTAGGCTACAGAGCACCTTAGACAATAGGATTCTATACTGATGTAAGAGAGTAGGCGGGCCAAGGGAAGATACGGAGAACCAAGATGGTGGCTGCTCAGAAAGATTGAGAGATGATAGCTTATAGGACGTACTTTGGGAATTCCACACTCCCATTTTTTTTTTCTTAGTACATAAAAATTTAAGTTACGGGAAAATTTAACTTTAGTCTACGATCAGAATACATCTTTGAGTTTATCAATTATTTATAAAGATAATTATAGATTACTTATTATTAAAACAATATGATAATCAAATTTAAATCATTACGATTTATACTCTCCTTTCAAATTTAAAAATCTAGAAAAGAAAAATAATAAAATAAATATATATTTGGATGAAATATTTTTAAAATATAAAAAAATTTAAAATATTAAAAAATTAAAATACAACAATCTATTTAAAATTAATTATAATAAGTTCATATTTAATAAATTATTTAAAATTTCATTTACAAATATTTTAAATTTAAATTATAAAATTTAATTTTTATATAAATAAAATAAAATAATACATAAATATAATATCATATAATATAATTTGAATATTAAAAAATTTTAAATCAGATAAAAAATAAATTAAAAATAATATTAAATAAAAATCTCATAAATATAAAGAAATTATAATGGAATATAATAAAAATGATATTTACTAAAATAAGAAAAGCGTATTTTATATATATAGAGATTTTTAAAATTATTCACTATAGGTAAAAATTAAAATTTTTTATTTTAGATAAATAATTTTTTTAAATTATTTAAATTTTATAATTTTTTCTAAGAATATTTTATCATGATAAATTTAATTCTTTCTATAAATTATTATTTTTTTGTCTATAATTACTTCATCTAAACGCAGACTAAAATTTTTTCTTATTTTTCTATGCCCGTTCATCAAAACCTGTAGACTATTTTTTGTTCATCAATTTGGTATGGATAGCTAGCTCAGCGCAAAATAATTAGCCTATCTACACAATCGGTAGCCTAGGGCATTGCTATAGCCGTGAAAAAAAATCCGAGAATATCAAGAAGAGACAAACAAAATATTTGTTATAAACCATGCCTTTAAGAGGATGCTTGATGTGGGGTCTTTTTTTTAAATATAGTATTTAGATGATGTATTTATATTAAAATAATATTTAAAAAAATCATAGAATATAGTATTTTTAATATAGATTTAGCAGATTCAAAGATTAAAAAAAAACAATACTAATCCTTCAAAGACATATTCATCTTAAAAAAATTAACACAAAATTAGTCAAACGTAAGTTTAAAATCTATCAAAGACAAATTTAAAATTTGTCAAAGATAAATTTAATGTAAAATAAAAATAACATAAAATTTACAGATAAATTTTACAAATATCATATATAAATAAATCTATCTATTATTTTATATTAGTATAAATGACTTATCAAAATATCATATATAAATTATTTTCTAACTAATGTGAGATGAATAATTTATTAAAAAAATAAATTTTAGTGGTTGAATCTTACTTAGATGATTAAAATTGAAATGAAAAATCATATAATTTTTTTAAAGTTATCATTAGAATATTAATTATTATTACCTATGTATAATGATAGAATTTTAATTTATTCTTATTACTCACATAAATAATAAAAATTATTAATATATTTAATAATAGTAGAGCAGGTGTGTTATTAAAAAAATATTTTTATGAAAATCAATGTGTTCTGTGAGGCTTTCCAGAGGCAGAAAACTAGAACCTTCCCATTTTTGTTAAAGACGCATAAAATTAAGAGTTACAAATTTGGATCAGTGGTCTTTGGACTGTGCCTTCCTTCATCATTCCAGCTGGTAAGCCACAGTTCCCTACTAGCTAAAGGCTCTATCATTCATACACATCGAATCTTGATCAATCTTCCCAAAGATAGCAATCTGGTCTTCATTTAACAGTTAGCATTGGCAACCGATTGAAATACTTGTCGACAAATCGTGTAGAAAATGAATGAACATTGAGGTTAATTTCAATGTGAATAGTGATAAATTATTATATGTAACTACTCACTACAATATTTATTTATTATGATTTGATATTTTATGCTTACGAACACTTATTCCAATCCTATAGCAATAAAATTCTTAGGGTCACTGTATTAAGGCATGTTTGATGTTTCTAGCTTCCACACCCTCGACCCTACGGTATCACTAGCTAGGTTCCGCATGCATTAGTAGATTGCATGACTCCAATCAACATGAATCCATCTTTCTATAATGTGTTGTCTATGCCTATTTCCCTACTCCTTTTTCTCCATGTGCATAGAATCAGTGATCACTCACGCTTCACAAAACAGTTAGAAGACAGAGCTAATGTATTTGTGGTAAATATAGGACGAGTTTGTTTTGGTCGATTTTGATTAAATTTTGAATGGGATCCGAGGCAGGTGTTGCTGTGCCCTACATCAACAATGGTGTGTGGTGCGCCATTTGAAAAACAAAAAAATTGATTAAGTGAATTGACTAAGAGGAATGATAATTGCATATGATCATAGTGCCACCAAACACTTCCACCGTACTAGAGGACAAAAAAATAGTATGAAATATGGAATGATAAAATAAGAAGAGAAAATCTAAGAAACTTCTCTCACCCTAAAAGCTTTTATTCTCTCCCATCTTACAAAGAGAACAACCTTTGATAGCTCATAATTCTCATTCGTCGTCCCTCACAGAAAAGAAGGTGAGTCATGCTCTGTTGATACTACACAAAACTAGTCATCAGGCATGAAGATTTAGCTTATTCCATTTAATTTTTCATGTGTTTATGATTTATGTCTCAAGACATAGATGCTTTTTTTAATAATTTTTTTAACAACAAAACAAATTGAAAATAATTTTGTTAGAAGTTGATATTTACTATTATTATTAAAATTTGGAGTTAAAAAATTATAAATACGTATTATGAAAAAATTGTAAATTAGTGTTAAAATCTTAGAAACTTGTGGTCAAAACATTGTAAATCCATGTTAAAATCTTATAAATCTATGTTATACATGAATGGTTATTTATTTTTTTTAGAATTTTTTCAGTAACAAAATAATCTGATAATGCCTTTATTAGAAGTTGACATTTGCTATGATTATTGGAAATTGGAATTAGAAAGATCTACATTTATTTTAGAAATTTGTAAACCTATAAACTAGTGTTTGAATCATAAGACTACAAGTAATACTCCTAATTTCTTGAATTTGTTTAGTAGTTATCCTTAATTTGTTTACAATTTTTCAGAATTAGTTTACATATTTTATGAACATGATTGATAAGTTTTTACATACAAATTTACAATTTTTCTACACATGACTTTATATTTTATGCTGATTCTATTTAATATTGGTTCTCAATTGATTTATAATTTTTCAGAATTAATTTACCCATTTTATGAACATTGTTTATGAGTTTTTACATACTAATTTATAATTTTTTATAAGTAATTTTATATTTTATCCTGAATCTATTTAGTATTTACCCTAAATTAATTTACAATTTTTCAGAACTGGTTTATATGTTTTATGAATATAGCTTATAAGTTTTCGAGTACTGGTTTATAATTTTTTTACATATGATTTTATATTTTATCATGAACTTGTTTAATATTTATCTTTAATTAGCTTACAATTTTTTAAGAACCGATTTACAGGTTTTATGAACATGATTTACAACTTTTAATGGTTTACAATTTTTTATAACACATTTATAATTTTTAAACTTTAGCTTTCAATAATAACAACAAATCTAAACTTCTAACAGAATCATTCTCAATTTATTTTATTACTGAAAAATTCTAAACAAATAATCACCTATGTCTTAGGACATAAATCACAAACATGTGAAAAATCAAATAGAATGAGCTAAGTCTTTATGCGTGAAGACTATAGTTTTGTTCATTGTTAACAGAGCTTGATTCTCCTTCTTCTTCTGGTGATTGAAGACTAATGAAAGCTGGGTGCTATGAGAGGTTGTTATCTTTGTGAGGGGGTGATAGAGAGAAATGAAACAAAGAAAGAGAAAAATTGAAAGCTTTTAGAGGGAGGATAAGTGAGAAAATTTTTACTTTTCCCTCTTTCTTTTGTCCTTTCGTATTTCATAGTCTTTTTTTCTTCTCTAGTGTGGTGTAATTATATGGTGAAAGTCTGTAAATTTATTCCTTATCGACTAATGTAAATTGTGAGAGACTAGTTTAACTTATAATAGATAATGAAATTCATATTCTTTTTATCCTCTCATAAAAATGCAAAAGTAAATTAATTTTAAGAATAGTGTTGATGAAAATTAAACTGTGTCTATGTTACACTTTATTAATGATTTTTTTGGTTCCACATAATTGAAAGTACTCCTCATAATACATGTTTGAGAGGATAACTTTACTGCAGACTTTCCTACTAAGTCGGGCGTTGCTTCAGCAGGCAGGAATCAAATTTAATTAACATAACCAAGAAATATGTATCTTATCTTATCGCGTTTGAGGACTCGATGTAAACTCACTTCTTGATAAGCTCTTCCGTTGTTTATTTTCTTTTGCTCATATAAAAAGAATGTAGTGTTTCGCATTTGACTAATGCCTAATTTTACCGACTTTTTATGGCATAAATAAGAAGAACAGTGTCGAAGAATATAGAAAAAGGACTGGGAGAAAGCCTACCGCTATTCGAGGCTAGGGCTATGATCAAAACGAAGCAAATTCAATGGATTAATCCATTCATCCGTCAATATTAGGTGAGTTGGTTTTAAAGAAAATATTACCCTATCTAAACTAATTTGTTTTCAATTTTGTCTATTTAATCTGCAAGTAAAATGGGGCATTTGTTTGTGGATGGATGATCGTTGTTTATTTTTTTTTCGTTAAACTCATCGTTTATTTATTTATTTGATTTTTTAATGAACTGATCATCATTTACTTTAGAATTAATTATTTTACAGGTCTCTATAATTTTATTTAATTTTTAATTAAATTTTTATAATTAAGATTTTTTAAATTAAGTTCCTACAGTGTATAAGATTTTTTTCTCATGAAAATAGAATATTCTATAAATATTTTATTTTTTATAATAGTTGAGATTTGATTAAAAAATTTCATATATTATAGGGATCCAATTGAAAAATTTTAAATTATATGAACTTAATTAAAAATTAAGTAAAATTATAGAGACTTACAGGATAATTAAATCTTTACTTTATTTTGAAAATTTAAGTTTTATCAATTTACAAATTACAATATATTAATAAACTTAATATCCACTTCTCATATTCAACTTTTTTTTTGTTTTTATCTTTTTATAATTTTAAAAAGGGAAGAAAAGAACTTAAATGGGCCAATCGGTTGCACCCTTATCTTAAAATCGACACCGACATGGGCATTAGTATGTGTCATCGACTCGGAAATGCACGGTGACCCTGTAGGAAGATTGAAGAATAGAAGACTAGTGCTCTTTGGGTTGGGTCCATTTGACCAAGATTGGTGGATGGCGATAAGAGGAGAGAGATTTTATCACTTCAATGCACAATGCTCAATGACCAAGCGTCTAGTAATAGAATGAAAATAGTATTTATATTAATTATTTATCAAATATTGCGTTGATTCATATTTTTTTTTAGTATTGAATGGGGAATAAACTGTATAAAGTCTATATTCTAGTGAATAATGAATGAGGTGTAAACTAATATAATATCTATATATAATAAATATAGATAACCCATCTGTAATGAAATTGATTAGTAGAAGTAGCTAGCTGCTACCTAACGTGTACGTACAAGACTACTAATTGCTATTGGGATGCCACTACGAAACATGAACCAAAGCCCACCCTATATCCACCTCGAGTACGCTATTCATAGGTACTTGGTTGATAAAAAATCATATCATGTTCATTTCTGCTGGAGGTGTAATATTTTGTACGAATTCTCGCTTTGTTGTTGGATGCCAGGTAATAGAAGAACAAAAACAGAATAGTAAGAAAAGTAGGTCATTTCTTTCTTTGTTGTTTTAGTTTTTTTTGATTTTTCCTTACAAATTTGAAAATCAAAGCGAAAGCTGAAAAATCTGTGCAAACAGTCTATTCTTCCTCTTATTTGTCAGTTTAATAATAGACCAGAGAAAAAAAGGGTTTGCTTTGTCCAATGTCAAAAACTTGAGGACGAAATGTGAGGGTTGAGACTTGAGAGCTTAATGGTGTCGTAATGACAGTCTGTATCAATATTTAACTAACATATCAGACCCTTAATAGGTTACAATTGTGTTAGGGATATGTGGTGTGTTATTTGTTAAGTGTGAAGGATCTTAAGAGTAATTGTCTTAGGTAAATCTACATTTTGGTTCATGAAATATTTATATTTTAACACTTTAAGACTTGAAATATCAGTTGCGTACAATTTAATTCTTCAAATACTTGAAATTACAGCACCTAGGTTTACAAAAGTTCAATGGGCACACTTTAATCCTCTAAAGGTTAATCTGGCATTATAACACTTCAGTTAAAAAATAATAATTTTAAATTAAAGTGTTATAATGTAAATATTTAATTAGAGAACTCAGCTGTATCCAATTTATTTTTTTAGACTAAATTGTTATATTGTTAAATCTTTAGATAATTACAATATATGCAATTGATTACTAAAATGTTAGAGCATAAATATCTGAAGGATATAATATAATTTTACTTTTTATTTGTTAGGAACTAATTTCCTCACTAAAATGTGTTTGGTTAGAGGATTGAGTCACACGAGTTATTTACTATATGAAATTTAATCATGAAAAATTTACTTCTAATTTTATGGATCAATTTTTTTTTATTCGAATATCATAGACCAATTGGAAGTTTACTTGAAAATATTCTATGATAAAAATGGAAAATATGGAGTGGGGGCCCACATGCAGTAAAAGCCCGTTAGGATGTACGAAAGGGTGACGCAGGTAGGACAAAGGGATAATGGAGAAGTGGGGCCCAGCCCAACATGTCGGCAATGGGGAGGCTAACCTCCTCGCTCTCTTTGAGCCCAACATCCCTTCCCCACACACTCCAGCTACCGCCTTCTCCTTTTACTTTCTATTCTTTTCTTATTTCCTTTTTCCTACATTTGCACACGCTCTCAAAATTCTACCTCCCACTTCTCTCTTCCTATTCTGCATAATCTATATAATAGCAATTGTTAGCATAGTTAATGATTAATTGAGCTTCTTAAATATTTAATTGAAGATTTGATTTTTGATGTGTGTATAAAGATAATTTCATAGTTAAAATTAATACTCATGTCCATAAGTTGTATGTCTCAAAAAAATTAGTCTCTATTTTTAACAAAATATACTCTTAGTTCAACCAAAAATAGTAATACATATACATGAAAAATAAATGGTTCTCTTTCATTATATTTATATAACAGTTAAAAAAATAGACGAAAATGTTCTAAAGGGATTAGTTTAAATATATGATTTTAGGTTTGATGTATTGAAATTACCCCACAAAAAAGGCTAGATGTATTGTAATTTTTTTTTCATATAAAGAATTTTATAATATTGTTTAATCCTATACTATTGAATTGTGTGTTTCTTAATATAATAATTATAAAAATATAATATTTTTACTATTGCAATAATATGCTATTTACAGGTTGCCTATAAAAACTTATGTGCAGCGACAATGTGATATATTAAAATTGATAAAAATTTATTTACACTCCTCACATTTTGTTAAGGTTTTAATTCGATTTTAAATATTATTTTATTTTATTTTATAGTTTTTTTAATATTTTTAAAATATTTCAATCTTATCTTTTTAAAAAATAAAATCCAAATTATAAATAAAAATTGATTTAAAAGTTAAATTATGATATTAGATAATTACAATAAAATATAAAATGACATATTATAATCTCAAGAAATTTAAAAATATATAAAATGTCAAAATTTTATTTATAATTTAAATGGCGGTTACATTTTTAAGATATCAGAGCACGCAAATTGAATGAAAAAAAAAGAGTTGAGACCAATTTGAAACGTTGGTAAAGAAGGGAAGTTTTACTCTCTTATTTAACTATCTTTTATTTAAATTAAATTTATAAAATTCTGTCTATTTTTCTCTTCAAATATCACGTTTAATTTAATGAACCTATCCAATATACGTCAACAATGAAATTTCAAATTTCAAATACATTAATTGGTTAACTACAGTGTTTTTCGAATATGACATGATTGGCCTTGCCCTTGGCCCCACGTGGCACTATCAGTACCGCACCCCACTCTTTGAAATGTCAATGTCACCACGCCCACACCTCCATTCCTTTTCTTTCCTCCAAAAAGTAAACCCCCCAATTTTTTTTTTGTTCCCTCTCTCTCTCAAGTTCTGAGTCTTAACCTTCATTACTGTCTAGTTATTGCATGATTACAGAAAATAAATTTTATTATTATATATAATAATAATTTTTATTTTTTATTAATTTTTCATATCTAATAATAATAAAATAAGTGTCATAATTAAATACTTATTTTTTTGTCAAAAAGGACTTCAACCTACATGCATGGGCTTTTGTACTACTTTTCAATCAAATATTTTTAATTTAATGCTCTTTCAATTAATAAGGATAAGAACCAAACATATTTATTAACGTAATTGTATATAATTAAATAGAAATATAAAAGTCAATGTAGTAAAATTAAATTATAAATGTTGTGGTGTTAACCTTGTTTATTACATCCTAGAGTGTAAATTGAAATTACAATATAAAACCCTATAAAAAATTACAGTGAAAAAGCTATTGTCTCCCAAATTAAACATGTGATCCAAAATACTTTAATTAAAAATAAATAATTGGATTTAAAAAATAAAAAAATATTATTTAAACATAAAAAGTTGGATGTCATTGGATATGAAACCATCCATATATTTCTACCAAAGAGCTATATCAAATAAGTGAAATAACTTTAACTTTTGAATAAAAATAAATAAATAATTAAGTATTTAGATAGAGACATGTACATGATTTTATATCTATTATCTAACACTAACATGACCCTTTACTATATCGAAAACAACAGTCCAAGCGTGCAGCACCAAAACTAGCAATGTTTACACTGGAATTAAGGACCATGGAATCAAATGCTTAATGTGAATGGATTTTACATCTAAAACTATTTAAGTGTCTCTATCCAATAATTTAAATTTTTCAGAAAAATAATTCATGACATGATACCAGAATCTCTATAATCAAATGGTTTAGGATTTGATTTTTATTGTCCCTCGTTTGGATGTTGGAATTGGAATTGTAATATGAAATCTTAATTTCAAGTCATTTTAAGTGTGCGTTTACTAAATTGGAAAACAAGTGGAAAAAAGAAAATTATATGATTTTTCACAAGGAAAGAGATATTTGATAAGTTACGGATCAATAATAGTCCATTTTGTTTTTTTTTATTATTATATGAAATTGAATTCTAGAAATACAATTCCAATACTAATTCTATATATTACTCTAAACATGAAATTTAAAATTGAAATGCTCAATTCCATTTCCAAACAATTTCATACTAAAGTCCACTTTCCAAATCTAAGGTTGTGTTGGGATAGAGTATTCTCAAATTTCATGGAATTTAAAATACAAGGACTTCTAATTATTTCAATTGGATTCTCTATATTTTTAAATTCTTTTATTTAAATAAGGTAATTAGATGACTTCATTTATAAAATATTATATTTATATAATGAAATTATATCCCCTTTCTATGGATAAGAGTGAATGATGGAGCATTGCATGATATGCAATAATGAGTGGGTGATGGTGGACGACACGCAGACAATCCGCAATGGGTGGCAAGATGTTGGTGGCAGCGGCTGGTGACCGGTAGTGGGTGGTGCACAGCGGGCGGCTAACACCGACAATAAGTAGTTAGTGATCGGCGGCGACTGCGGCAACCAGCCAGCCAATGGTAAGGAAGTAGTGGTTGGTGAATGGTTGTAGACTTGCTAGAGTGGAAATTATGAGACAAATATGAAGAGAATTTTAAAATTCTCTTTAAAGAGAAATAATTTGAAATCTACTACTTGTAAGTATTGAAAATATCTCATAAAAATATTAAAATTTTGAAATTCCCTTATATTAATATTTAAATAAGAAATTTCATGTCAAATCATTTAAAATCCTCTAAAAAAAAAATACAATACCCTTTAGAAATATTCCATCCAAAAACACTGTAAGGCTATGCTTTTAAATAATTAGCGTTTTAAATCCAATAGAGACTCTTGGGAGGAGATTCTTTACCTACTTGCAGCATTGAGAGCAGTACAATTGGCCTCAAATGCATATGTAAGCGTTAGTTAAAGGGTCGATCCCCCTCACTGTAAATTGTTCAAACAGATTCTTTGCGTGCTGTCAGAAGATTATCTTGCACACCCCTTTGGATCTTTGGTTTGAACGTTGCAGGATCATTAATGAGAACAATTTTTTCCCATATTTCACATACATTCCCCAAATGAGACCAACTTGTGTGTGGATGAATTGGCTAAATTCGCAGTCAAGGGACAGCAGAAAAAGAAGGCTCTTTGGATAAAGTTCCATCCTTCTTTACTTTCTCTATTGATGCTCATCATTTAGAATTCTTGATGTCGATTGTTAAGAGGGATTCAAATTCCCATGCAATGGTAGTGTAGGAGCTGTTATGTGTGCCTACATATTTCTAGAGACATTATGTGGAGATATTTAAAGAAGGAAAAATGCTTCCTGACTGAAAATATTTCAGAAATTAATTCCCAGAGTTATATATGTCAATAGGTAGATATTGATCCATTTGAGGTAAATTTAAGTTTTTCTGAGTCCATATTTTTTACTATCTTCATCTTTAAATAATTATCGGTTTTAATTTTTTTGTCTACAACTAATTGTTTATTTTAAAAATTTAAATAATATTAATTATTTCTTTTTAATAATACCCTCATTAAATAGTATTAGAGGATGAGAGAGATTTAGGGTTTAGATTATTAAAAAGAAATGAGAGTAATTTAATAAATTACTTTAAATATTTTTTAATTTTGATATTTTCTTAATCATTTTTTTTAATTTTAGTGTGTATTTAAAATTGGATAATTATTCAAGAACGGAGAGAGAATAATTTTCTATAAACATGGTTGGTGTTATGGACAGGTACCTCTTTTAGTTGTAATTTAAACTGTGATTAATCATATTGCGATTCACTATGTTGCAAGTGTATTTAAATATGAGGTATTTAGATGTGTATTTTTCTCCTTTTTTTTTCAGCAGCAATTCATGCATGTGTGATTGAAATGCTATTAACTCTATGCATGACACACATCATCAAAGGCGAAACAATAACGTAAACAAAAACAATGATTTGAAGGGAATATTCTAAACGTTAAGGGTGTGTTTAGTGTATTAGACATTATAGTATAATCTAATACTATATATTATGTTCTTATTTGTTGTTTGGTATAGGTAATATATTGTTTAATGTTATACATCATAATCCTTTTATACGTCAAAATATTATATAACTTAACGCAGCATGAGAAAGTTGGATTAGGTCTAATTAGCTTTTAACGTGTAAGGTCAGTTTTATTTTTAATATTATATTAAAATAAAATAATTATCAAATAAATAATAATAAAATAAAATTATTTTATAATAAATAAATACAAATAATAAATTATATCAATTTAGTTACATATAATAAAACAAAAATAAATATAATTGATAAATAATAAATATAATAAAATAATAAATAATACATGATATGAAAATTATAAATTACTATGTAAAAAATATATAAATAAATAATACATAATATGTAATATATAAAACTAAGGATTGATAAATTATATTTAAATAATTATGATTAAAGATATAAAATATTAAAATATATAAAATAATTTTTTTAATTTATATAATTTATTGAAATAATGAATAATTATAAAATATTGTAATAAATAAGAACATTTAATATAAATTCTTTATTTAATATTTAGTGAATGTAATAAACTTATTTGTAAATAAATTATTATATTGTAAAATATAAAATAGAATATCTTATACAGTGTTGTATTAAACATTGTATAATATTAAAAATTTATCAAGTTTTATACTATTAGGTCTTATCTTATAAGATCTTATATCATCAACATTTTTCCTATCAAGTATGTAAAATAAGCTCTAATCTAATGAGAAACAATACTAAGTGGACAATTATATGATTAATTATATAATAATACTTAGTGTCTGTTTGTTTGACGTGTGCAATTGAATTTGGAATTAGAGTTTAGAATTTGATATCCCATTTAGAATTGGAATCATAGTTCCATAGAATCCTATGAAATTGAAAAATAACTAGCCCAAACTTTTTCAATTTTTTACTTATACCTTAAAAATTACTATTTTCATATTTCATAATTTTTATCATTTTTCAACTATGACCACTTCTCATTGCCTACACCGGTGGCCATCCACTACCTATTGCTTATAGTCCACCAGCGGCCAGTTTTCTACTGCTCCTGCCGACGTCAGTTGCTGATATCCTACCACCCATTGTCGGTTATCTGCTTGTAGTAAATTTAATATAATGAAAATACTTTGAAGTTATAAATCAAATATTCAAGCAATAGAAATTGAATTGAATTTAGAATTTTAGTTCTAAATGCTAATTCTTTGTAAGAGATAAATATAAAATTTAAGACCTTAAGCTAATGCCAATTCCAACAGTCAAACAAACCCTTAAAAAAAACGGATTACTTCGCATTAGGACACATAATTACTAATTAGTACTTCATCCAAACAAGTAATAAATAAACAATGTGCACACACGTAATTAGTAATGCATTCTAGCTCCACCCACAAAAAAAAAAAAAAAAAATTGATGTAGTTGTTCATGCTTGCATGTAGTTGACTGGGATGGCAATGTTACCGAGAATCCCATCCCCGGGAGACAATAGCAGCAAACATATATTGATAGATCCTTGAAATTGAAGCACTTCAATAATGTAGCTTGTTCTAAGAGCCATCTATGCACCTTTTGCTCAATTAAATTACAAGCAACAATTATAATGCTTTCTCCTTTAAAGAAAAAAAAATCTTAGATACTTTTAGAATAACAGAAAAATTTCATTCGATGTCACTTATCAATTTTTGGTGGTTTTCCATAGTATCCCTTACTTTGCAAGTGAGAGGCTAATCTCACGGGATATGGGTGTCTAAGCTGAGATTTCCTTCTAATAATATATATTTTTTTTTGTACACATGAATCCTGTGATCAAACCTAGAACTTCATGCTTCAGGAATTCAAGTCTCTTTTACTCCAATCAACAACTCATTGATATCACAAATCAATTAACGAATGGATTTTAAGGATTACTATTATCTCTTATTTTTTTTATATTTTTAATATAATAAATAATGTATTAATAAATCGTACTCTTGTCAATGTTTCCGCTAACAAAGGTACTACTGTCTTTTTGCCACTAAAGAAATTGTATTTTTATATCATTAATTTGCATTTGGATGGAGTAATTATAGGGGAATGTAATTTTTGGACAATTTAAAATTTATCTTGATAAAATATCCTGTTTGGATATTTACTTAAAAGAAATTGCAGAATCTAAAGAATTTTAATTAAGGATTTTATCAACTTAAAATAAAGGATTTTAATTTTCACTTATAGAGAGGGAATTTTGGAAAACTCTGGATGCACCGGTATACACTTTTCTCATCTGTCACCCTTGTGTTCCAAATTCATCTATCTTTTTGTTCACATCTTTTTTGTTTTTTTATCTATTAATTATATACCATTACAATTTCTTTATATTTATGAGTTTTTTTACATATTATTTTTAATTTATTTTGTTGCATTTTAAATTTTACAATATTCAGTTTATATTAGATGATGTTATATTTATGTATCATCACATTTTATTTATATAATAATTTAATTTCATAATTCAAATCTAAAATATTTTGTGAATAAAATTTAAGATAATTTATGAAATATGAACTCATTATAATTGATTTTAGATCGTTTGAATTTTGATTATTAATAAAAAATTATTTTAAAAAAATTGCATTATGCTTTTTAAATAAAATATATTAAAATCAAGGTAATATAATTACCTCACTCAAACAAAATATTTTATAAATAAAAGAAATATAATTATTTATGTAAATAAAACAATTCAAAAATTAAAGAAAATTTAATTGAAACATTTTAATTCTTTAGTATTTTAGTGAATTAGTGAATACTGACAAAGAGTTGCTAGATTGGTTCACTCCATATGACACAACTCTTGCACTATACAATTGCCACAGTGCTGTGTGATTGTACCAAATTCTCAACTCATGAGGTTCATCGTAATTCCTAATGAATGCAAATCTTGTTTTGGGGTACGAAAATCGAAGGAAATAAGGTTGCATTTAACCTGGGTCTCCCTGCCACAGGACCACAACGGAGCATGTATTGAAAGCCGTTAGATTGATGTGGTTTACGAGGTTATGTCAGGGTACTAAACCTGTAAATGGCTAAGCTGGGAAACATGAAAGATTTCAGATTTTCTACAGCGACCCCTTGTATTGTTTGATATTAATAGTTAGCCTCGCCATTTTGTTTTTCAGTTGAAAGGCACCCCCTTGCTGCCACTGTTCTGTTTCTAATTAAAACGCAAAACAATTGCACACCGAATATTTTTTTGCACGACCTTTCACGAGAAAAAACATTTGCGCTATTTAGCATTTTTTGTTCTTGTAAATATGAAATTTTTATTGTATTCAATACAAATTTTTAATATAATCATATTAAGGGAGTGTATTATATAAAAAAAGTTATTTATGGTAAAAATGAGATGAGTAAACCTTAATTATTAGATCTTACATAAATAACTAATATTAAAACTAATATGACTTTTTTAAATGAGCATATGAACATTAATTACATGAATTACTTTTCAATCCTAATCCTTCGTATATAGTTATACGGCCCAAATTTACTTCCTTACTTTTATAATAAATCACTTCTCTCTATCATATTAAATACAATTTAAATGTTGCTAGTTTTGGTTTTGCTTATATATACTCTCTTAGTTCATAAATAATTATCAATTTAGAAATTTTAGGTAATATTTATTATTATTTTAATTGTGTCCTTTATTAATCTATTTTCTCTTTTATACTAAATACATTATTAATGAGAAGTATCAAGTGTAATACTATAAAATACATATAAATTTTATTAACTTTGAGACATTATAAATCATTCTCTTAGTTCCTATTAACATTTAAAACTGGATAGTTATTTATGAATCGAGTGAATAGTAAAATTAGTGAATAAGTCATTGGAAATGGGCTAATAGTGAGGGGCTTGGATAGTCTATCCGAGGTTATATGTTCAAATTTTATTGTCGTCAATGTGAAAATAAAAAAAATAAAATTAATAAATAGGTAATTGCATATAAATTAATAATACTATTTATATATATTAACTAATAGTACTATTTGTCATATTTTAAAAATATTATTGATTATTATCACAACTAATATACCAGCATAAAGTTGGTTGTAATAGTTAGTAATATTTTAATAATCATTTATGCAAAAAAAAATTATAGAGTTTAATTTATATACATCGATAATGTTTAATTTAATATCATTTTGGTTTTAACAAAAACTTTAACATTAAATTTCACTCATCTTTAAATACATTGTAAATTGATAGAGATCCAACAAAATGATTAAATTGATGTTCAAATTAAAATATATTAGGACTAAATTGATACTAAAATTTTGTTAAGATTAAATTGATTATAAAAATTAAAAATATTGGAACTGAATTAATATAATTTTTTGTTAAAATTGCGTTAATATAAAAGTAAAAGTATTAAGATAAAAAATGTTATTTGCTTAAAAAATTTGCTTCCAGACCCTACCCAGGGCATTCATTTTTAACTTACGTTCAAATCTGTATTTCGGTTAACAATTACGAATGTGAATGATGTATTTTAACTTCTAAAATATTAGGGTCTTGTGGGGGCAAAAACAGAAATTAAGAAAACTGTCTAACTCTGGTCAAAATTGAGGGATTCATAGGGGACCAAAACTTTTGAGCCCCCGGCCAAAAGTCACTAGGAAATAAACCTATGTTCCTGTAAAGTTTAAGCATAGGACCATAGTGGGGCCTTACCAGTTAAAATGCAAGGTGTATAACCAATGTTTTAGAATGATAGCTATAGCTTTCATTCCTGCATGATATTAGCCATTAAATTATATATATAGATACTAAAAATTACATAATTTTATATTTTAATTTTAACTATTAATATCCCATTTAATATCTAAGATGTGCTACTGTCTTTATGCATACAATTATTTGTCTTAAGAGTTTTGAAATTAATCAAGTCCAATTATAGATATCATGATAATTAATTAGTTAATTGAAAATATTTTAGAAAGACATGTATTAATGAAAAATTGATACAATATTTTGCACCCAATAAATATTTTAGAAAGACATGTATTACTGAAAAATTGATTTTTTATTTTTTATATTGAGAAAGAAAAATGGTTGTCGATGAATGGATAGAGAAGTATGTAAAATAGGTGGTATAAATATTTGTATGCAAGTGTTGAAAGGAAAAAAAAAATTGAATCAAGGGTATTAAATTGAAACTTTTGATGTTCAAAACATAAAAAAGTCATAGTATTACTTCTCGATATAGAAATGATGAGGCTAGCATACTGGTCTAAAGCTTGGATGGGAAGTTCAATATTGACATAGAGATTTTTTTTTTCTTCAATAATGACTTATAATTGGTGGACTCTCAAAAAGAGAGAATAGCAAAAGATACAACATAAGAGTGCACAAACCCAATAAAAGGGCCAATAAAAAATGACAAAAAATGACTAAGCTACTAATCAAAGTACGAATGAAAGATGAAAAAAAATGTCCTCCTTTTTCATTACAGCTTAATCTTAAACTAATCCAGCAATCAACTTGAGATGCTCCTAAAGCATTGGGCTTAGGATCATAGAACATTACCCCATCTGACACATGCTCTACACCAAAGACATAAGAAATAAGGCATCAGCTGCCTCCCACTTGATGTTGACACGTATATCAAAGTGGCACGTTCGCAACCCCACTTGAATCAAGGCCAGCTAGTAGCTCGCCATCCATCCAGCTTCCTGGGTAGCAAGGAAGATTTTTGTTGACAAGTGGAATTTTCAAATCCTAATTTTGTTCATAAGTAGAAGTTCCATTGGAAGGATATTACATAGTAAGGTTTTTTGTTTTCCTAAAAGGTTGTAGATTACTAAGGAGGATGTTTGTATGCTAGCATTGTTTTGCTCACTTTTGATTAAGCTTTGATATGCTTTCATGTTACACAAGTTTTGGAGGAAGACATGTTGGTATTGGTGTTGCTATGCTTGAATTTGATGCATCAATAATACAAGGTTGGACTCTTTAGCACACAGGTATGGTTTCTACCTATTGTCATAAGATCTGGCAAGTTTGAAGGAAAGCTAGCTTTTTTGGTCCAATTCTTATGGTTGAAGTAGTACATAAACAGGCACTATGCTAGTCTTGATGGCAATGCCAAAGAGACAAATTTAATGGGAGGCGTGTGTAATACTCCTTAGAACTTAGTGAGCATCACACCCCAACATTTTACCATATTTTGAAATGTGGTTAAATGCGATATTAAATGTAGGTAAATGCAAAACATCCATTTGATGCAAAGCACCATAAATGCCCCTCATTCTTGTCTTTCTGACTTTCTGGTCATCGCCCCACCTTATTGATGGCTTCCCACATCACCACCTTCCATTTACTCCATTATTCTTACCTATCATTGATAACTCTATGAAATAGAGTTATTTGAGGTCATAATGCATTTTTAAATATGCTAGGTTCTTGAGATTTTAAATGGTTTTAGTTTAACTTTTCTTATTTTGCAACTCGAACATTTTAATTGGAATTATTTTGCTCTTGTTAGAATTTTGTTTGATGTTGATTTTTATTTTCAAGCTCTTAATAATTGTTTAATTTTGATACATTCTGACCTTGTTGTGGTGAGTTGACAATAACTGGAGTTGTGGATATCGGATTTTGAGGTGATGCTTGTGGCATTGGAAAGCTAAGATTAAAAACTACAACTTTGATGGGACACCAAAATTCAATTCACGCATCTAAGGTATCGAAAATCACATCCTAATTAAAAAACAAGTGTTGTTGTGCCGGTGTCTGATTGTTGTTTGATCCCTGGCAACGACACCACAAAAACTCGATAATCAATCGGGAAGTACGTTGAATCATTCAAGTAGTAAAACACGGTGAGTAAGTATTGTCCCATGAGAATTTTGAATTTATCAAGTAGCAGTTCACCAAATCAACTTCTATGTAGACTATAACAATTTTTTTTAGAGAAGAAGATTAAGAATAATAAAATTAACAATTACTTGAAAAATGCTAGGGATTGAGTTTGACTATTTTTTTTAAAATTGATTGAATTCTTATGCATTTATGTTGGGAATTTACAGAGTAAAGGAAACATTATTTGTAATTGGTCCCCAATTCCTTGGTGAAACCAATTCTCCTCATCTCACACAGACCCATTAATTCCTTAATCATGCTTTAGTGAAAAGAGGGAATAAGCGATTATACCAATCTATAATTCACATAATTTCAAGATAAACTTCTAAATCTTGAGAATTATGAAGTTAATCCCTAAAGCTAAAACATACACAAATTTCCCAATTCATATATGAACCCTAAATCAATTCATGATGGGTCACACGACAAATTGCAATAAATACAAAGGAAAAACTTTTAATCCATAAATCCCAATATCAAGTCACAATAAGTCATAAAACATCCATCAACATCATACAACACCCTCACCTAAGCCAAAGAGTCTAGTTACACATAAAGAAAAGAAAAACAAAGGAAGAAAAGAAAAGAAGGATGAAAGAAAAACCAAAAATTAGGGTGATGATTCCTCAATCCGTCCTCCTCTCTAAGTTGGAGGATGTTTCTCCTTTATTCTAACATAAAAACTACTGAAAAAGATAGTGTCTTTGTAACACCCTAATATTTAACTCAACACGCCTAGAACGCATTTAAGTTAATTATTAGTCATTACTCTTTTGTTCCAGTTTTTAACTCAAACTTCTTTAAAATACTTTAGTAAAAATATGGGTAAAATTTTTTTTGAACTTAAATACCAAATCGTGAGCCGCGCATACTAAATACCTAACGTCATTACCTTACTCAAGCGTAAGAGAGATGTTAGAAACGAATATCAGGTAAATACAGAATACAACCATAACATAACATAACTCAAATAATGATGACATATCAATAACTGTATCATAATAGTGATGTCTTGTAATTTTAAGGACATCAATATATATCCATCAATAATATACAAACTGATAACTGAGATACAATTACTCTAAGGAAAAATATCCAAAAGGAAGTTATCTCCGTAGCTCCTCGTCCACTCTCAAGACAAATCACGAACTACACCTCCATTCATGTCTGGAGACGACACGGAAAAGAAAAGGGATGAGAAACTTATACAAGAATCTCTGTAGGGCTTCCCGACTATAACACAAGTGTCATCGTCATCGTCCCCAAGAATCTCGGGTTTAATTATGAAAATGGTGAACATATATATAAGGTTCATTTATTAAGTTCTAAATATCATTAGCCGAGACCCGTATCTTTTAGCATGAATCTTAATGTCATGAATGCAACATATTAATCATGGATGCATGTCAATATCATATACATAATATCATAAAATTCATAAAACAATGCATATGATATAAAGAACATCATGATCATCATTCTTACAAGTGACTTAAACTTCTTTTTTCTCTTTTCCTTGGGGGCCGCCCTATAATTCTCTCTTTTCTCGAGAGTTCTAGGTTATGAGCTCATACCTCACTAGTCGTCACTAGCGTATTCTTATCCCTTTTGATAAGATAAATTCCCGACTCTTAAGGTACGGGATAGGGGGCATTAGGATCACCTTTCATAACCTTTAATTCGGGGAGTCTAAAGGATCATTTCCATGTGTCTTATGTTACCTTTAACCTTGGCATGTTATATAGAGATGCAAATATGAATAACTCATCATTTCAACATTTCATGCTCATAAACTTCATGGAATCATGCATCTCAATTTATCAAGCATAATTATAACATACCATAACTTAAACCATATAAACATGTATCATACTTCATTGCATATATCCATAAGCCATATAAGTTTCAACACATGAATATAGCCTTCACAAGATATCAACCGCATTCATGCCATCAAATTTATCAACATTTACGCTTAAGCCCCAAAGGGTCAAATCACAATTTCTCAAAGGTGACGGGTCAAAATGCAAATACCCCTTTGTAACACCTTCTCACAAACTAGAGATCTTTAACATTAACCAATACTTTTAATAGACATATAACTATTAGAAACCGTTATAAACTCATCGTAAAAACCTTTTAAGGCCATAAACCAAATTTCAATACATTTTAGGGGTCAAAGTGCAAAATCGCTTGTTTTTAATATTTAACGACGACCGAATTTCTAAATCTTTATATAAACTTCATAAATGGTATTTTGGACTCATGGACACATTCAACATCATTAGTAGCTTAAAATAAAATCATTTAGCTGAAATAACATAGTTGATAGTTCAAAACACAACTTTACGCATTTTGCAAAACTACCAAACTAACACTTGTAACTACCCTTTTATGCATCTATGGTACCAAAAATAATTTTTACAATAACTATTAGCGATTTAAACTCATCTAAACATCCTAAATCAGTAACCTTTCCAGTTCTAAAGGATTAGATCAGAATACTAAAATTTTAGCATTTAAAATCATGAGAAAAACCGTACTCTTAATCCTTTATAATTTCTAGGTCTTTCAAAATTTCTTTGTACAAATTTAAAGACAAGATCATACCTAAAAATAAAGTATATCAAGATTTAAATCAGAATTATATAAGTGCCAAAAATGAATAGATGAGAAGTGTCCATGATCAAAGTTGTCATTTAAAATAAAACAAGTAAATCTTGAACTTTAGGATTTAAATGATAACTAGAATCATAAACTTGTCTTGTAACCTTATTATTATCATTATAAGGTGATAACTTGGAAAGATAAATATGAAATGCAAGGCTTGAAATATAAATATAAAGATACAAATTCATTCTTAGGTATTTATGATTTAGGTGACAACTTGAAAGTAAATATGAATATGCAAGTTTATAATATTATCTTCAAGAATTAAAGTGATAACTTGAAATATAAATATGATGTGCAATAACTTATAACATAAATATGGATGCAAGTTCATTTTTATGTCTTATTAAGCTTAAAACTCAAGGCTTAGCAACTCCTTTAGAAATCTTTTGTCATCAAGAATTAAATCTTGGGCTTTAGAGGTCATTTAAATGATGGATTCACAACCACCACCATGATTCCTCATCATCAAGCCATGGTCATTATCAAATCATAAAAATCAAAAATATAAAGGAAGAACAAAAGAAAGAACATGAAATAAAATCCCTACCAAGTTGTTTCTTTGTTAAATAAAGCAAGAGCTTGATCTTGTATGAGATATCAATGACAAAAATATGATCTTAGTGATGTATATATTTGGCCAAGTGAAGATGAAATGGTGGGAGGATTTTTGTTGTGTTCTTGTGTTTGGATATGGAAAGTTTAGGTGCTTAGGGGTTGGTTTATGGTATGTATGTGTTTGTTTGAGCTTGGGAACTTGGATGGATATCAAGAATGGAGTCTCTTGGAGGTGGAGAAGGAAGAAGAAGAGAGCTTTGTATTTAGAGAGAGAAGAGAGAATTTTTGGCTAATTTTTGTGAGCAAGATTACAACCAAAAATGCAAATAGTAAGAATGAATGTTTGTGTGTGAATTAGGCTTGGAAAAACACATATTTATAGGGATTTTGGGGGGTGAGGCAGCTGCATTAATGGCTATAATGGGGAGTATTTTTTTCAATTTTTGTGAGTGGTAGGACATATATTTGATGGGTATTTAATTTGTAATGGTTTAGAAATGATAAATTAGTGTAAGTGGCTTAACCATCAAGAGTTTAAAATTCCTCAAGACAAAATTAAATGGCCAACATTTATAGTGGAAATTTTAGTGCTAATAATCTGAAGTAATAAAATAAAAATAAATTTAAAATATATTTTATTTTTGAGAAAAGAAATTGTTAGTGGAAAAGAAATTGATAAACTAAAGTAAGTGCTTAATAATCAAATATTTAAGGTGCTCCATTACAAAATTAAATGGCCAACATATGTAGTGGAATTTTTAGTGTAAATAATCTGAAGTAATAAAAAAATAAATAAATCTAAAATATATTTTATTTTTAAGAAAAAGAAATTTAATACACTAATTTCCTATTATGTGTCTTAAGAACCCCTTTTTAATTAAGAAAGAAAAACAATATTTTCTAAAATAATTTTATGCTTTAAAATTATCTCAAATAATTATTTTGACTCAAGATAAATAAATAAAATTAATTTATCTTTAATTAGAGCCTAATATTGCCTATATTTACTTAATTACGTAAATAAGCTCATTTATTGTTAATTAGGGGCAAAATGGTAATTTCGAGTAAAAATTCCCCGAAACCACCCGAACATTTTCAAATATCAAATTACACATGTAATAAACATTTTGAACTCCCGGGCGATGACTAGGTTCAGAAATTACTGAATCTCGTGTTAAATTACCACAGGGGTATTTTGGTAATTTCACTTGCAGTAAAAATTTGAAGTTGATATTTTCACATCTACAATATCCATAACACACATAATCCCCTTCAAGCATAAAACTAACCCCTTGAGGATAGCCTGGACTGGCCGTCCTTGATTTCAGGGCAAAAATGACCTTAGGGGCATTTTGGTCATTTGCACACTGAAAAATTAAAAATCATGATTTTTGCACATATTGCTATTTAATCATCATATAATGTTATTCTAATATCAAAATATCCTATTGAAGATGGCCTGGACTATTTTGGCCTCAAATCTTGTGTAGAAATGACCTAGGGGTATTTTGGTCATTTTGTATAGCAGTAAAAATCGAGGCGTTACAGTCTTGGTGTTTAAAACATGAAAATACCGAATAGGTCGTGCTGTGGGCACCTAGGTGCTAGGAGTTGGCACCTAGGCACCGGCACACTAGAACCAATCATACTTGAGGGTGCCAAGGCACTAGGATTGGGTGCTGAGCGCCAGACACCAACACATCAGCACTTGTTTTCTAACTTACATACGAATTTTGATACCTTAAATGCATGAATTGAATTCGGTGTCTTCATCAAGATTGTAGCTTTTTATCTTAGCATTTCAATGCCACAAACTCCGCCTCAATCGAATATCCACAACTCCAGTTGTTATCTACTCACCGCAACAAGGTCAGAATGCATCAAAATGTGCATTTCTCATGGAAATTGATTTCTTCTTTATATTGCACCTTCCAAATACTATAAAATTTCATACATGAGAAATACCAATTAGTAAGAAATTGAAATTAAAAATCAAAATTAAAAAAAATTCTAACAAGAGCAAAATAATTCCAATTAAAAATGTTCGAGTTGCAAAATAAGTAAAATTAAATTGAAATAACTTAAAATTTCAAGAGCCTAGCATAGTTAAAATACATTGAGCTCAAATAACTCTATTTCATAGAGTAATCACACCCCCAAACCTAAGTTTTTTCTATTCCTCGAGCAAAACAAAAATCAAAAGACAAACTATGGCACCTAACAAAAATTCTCAAACAGGACTTGTGTATCATCCATGCTCGTAAAAACACCTTATTGCCACAGTTTAAAAATGAGCAGAAGAATCATTGGAATTTATGTGATCACTACGACTTGTTAACTTATTCCAAAAATTGTACAAACTTGTGATTCAGTTCCAAACCATTATCCCAGATTAGATTATGCACTCATTCATAAACCAACCCAAACTCATACTATAGTTTTCATCCATGTCTCCACTAATGTAGAAGCAATGCATCAAGTTAATTAAAAGGGTCTTTTAAAGCTTGTAATGTTAGGCTAAAGGTTAAGGCTAAGAAAGAAAAGAAGAACAAAATTTACACTAGGTTAGGTACATAGAAGCAAGCATCACAAGTCAAAAGAGAACAAAGTACTGTTATTCATCATTGGTTTTATATTATTTGCCTTCTAGAAAAGTTTTTTAATTATTTATTTTTTTTGTTGCTCTATTTTTTCCTCTTTTTTATGCTCTTTTGTATTTCAATTTTTTTCTTTTTTTTTCTTTTTTCATAGAAGCCTTAATCACAGTAACTTTATCCATGAAAAAGTAGCACTAACTATAAACAAAACATGTAATGCACAATTTTAAGTACCTAACAAAATTTATTAAAGGTATTTTTTCCTTTTTTTTGGTTAAAAAGGAAAAGAAAATTAAAGGTAAAAACCAAAGAAAAAGGCCTTTGATCATTTATTTTTAAGCTTCGAAAATGACCTAAGTATATTCATCATAAGGATGGCTTGAAAGGCTCAAACAAATCAAATAATGCCCTAATTATTTCACCAAAATACACTATCCTAGATTTTTGCCTCAACAAGGAATCAAACACAGCCTAAGGTAAGTGTCAATCCAAATAATTCTTATAATCATTCTTTAGATATTCGATCAAGTTCCTCCCCAAGAAGGTGCATAATCTCAAATCAAGTATCAACAATAATTATGAATGAAAGTATGATCCATAATAAATATAGTGCTCATAACATTCCAAATTTAAGCAAAACTGGTACAATCATTGAGCATTTAACACAACTCCTAGAAGAGAACTTTGACACAACCACACAACTCTAACTCACAATTTTTATTTTATTTATGGAGTTGACTTGATAACACAAGAAACTAATACTAAAAAAAAAACACAAACACCATAATTGAAAAGAAAAACAACAACCAAAAGGAAATAAAAACAACCAACAAAATGAAAGTAAGAGTAAAAGAAACTCTCATGTTTTCCTTGCAAGACAGCATCACCTATTACTCAGAATCATTGTCATTATCTGGAGGTAGGAGGAGGATAGGAAAATAGTCCAAAGCAACTCCAATGGTCCAAGCTCAAGTGCCAATCACTTGCTTTATTTCTTAACTTTGTTTATTTGTAAATTAACATGAATCAGGGATAAGAAAAGTAATGCAAGCCAAAAATTAAATAATAAAATATTTTTGTGACTGGCACTATATACATCCCCTACAAAGGCTCGAAACTCAGATTGGCACTCAAGCCGACTCAACAAATATACTAATTACCAAACATAGAAACAAAAAGCTATAAAACATGGGTTGCTTCCCTAGAAGCACTTTTTTAATGTCATTAGCTTGACTTATGAAAAACACTTTAATCAAAAGTATTACAAAAGTATATTTTCTTTACAAATAGCAGCATTACCAAATACGTGTCACTAACATGCACAAGAATAACAAACAAAAGATGAGAGATACAAATAGTTTTCTTATGCACTACGTAAGGAAAACAGGTAGCTATAAATTTCTTCACATTTGATTTATTTTGGGAGATAGAAACATCATGCACATCCAAATTTTCTTTTTCCATATTTGCAACAACTTTTAGCAGAAAGTCCCATTTAATTTCTCAATGATTGCTTGTTGTTTCATTTTCATGGTCATTATGCACTTCTAGCTCATAATATGGGCATGAAGATGTAGGATGGACATAACTAGCACGTACACATAAAAAATCAAGTGATAACAACCAAGTTTCATCCTTATAAAAAGGACACCAACAAGTCGTATGCTCAATACTTGAACAAATATCACAACAAGAAAAAAGAATTAGGCATTTGGTTGCTGGATTACAAAACTCCCAGAAATTTCACAATAATAGCTACCCATGGTAAAAAACAAGAAAAAGGATGGCAAAAAAAAAAGAAGGGAACAAGAAATGATTACTAACGTTGTTGACTAAAATAAAATTAAAATTAAAATATTACTTGAAAAATGCCAGGAATTGGGTTTGACAGATTAGTCTTTAAATTGATTGAATTCTTATGCACTTCAGTTAGGAATTGATAAACTAAAGGAAAGACTATTTGTAATTGGTCCTCAATTCCTTGGTGAAACTAATTCTCCTCATCTCACACAAATATGTTAATTCTTTAATCATGCTTTAGAAAAAAAAGGAATAAGCAGTCATACCAATCTATAATCTAGATGATTTCAAGATAAATTCCTAAACCTTGAGAATTATGAAGTTAATCCCTAGAGCTAGAACATGCACAAATTTCCCAATTCATTTATGAACCGTAAATCAACTCATGAAGGGTCACGTTGGGTTGTGGGGCTTTGGGATGTTAGGAAAATGGTGATTGCCGAGATGATGACAATGAAAACAAGGAAGGAAAAGCAATTGAGCTTTTTTGACATGTTAATGGAGGATTAAGAAAGAAAATAGTGGGGGTACACTGATGGGAAAATGAATGGGTGATTATTAAGTGCTTCAAGAGTGTGATACTCCATACTTTGTAAGGAGCATTGCAGAATTCTCCAATTTAATATCTATGAACTTGTTGTCTACCATATGTTATTGGTGTCGTCATGGTTTTGTTTCTATATGTGTTATGTTGTTTGGTCAAGTTTCTATTTCTATATCTGCATTGTTGCCCACCTCCTTTTGTGCTGGCCTTTAGTATTTTCTCTATTGACAAAAAGATATAGATTTTTAGATCATATATGTGGATGAGTCATGCTATTTAAACACCTAAAAAGTGAGTGTCTATTGAGACACTCACTTAATAACCATTAGATGTGATGTGATGGATGAAGTGTGTGGGATTCACTATCACATCTAATTATTATTAAGTAGGTGTCCCAATATATATATATATTTTTTGGGTGTTTAAATAGTATTGGATGGATGTGGTGTCCCAATATATATATATATATTTTGGGTGTTTAAATAGTATTGGATGGATGTGAAAGGACCATATAGCTTTGATCATTCTTACTCTTGGAAGTATATGTCTATATTAATTCAAAATGATTACCTTAATTAGTGTCTGGTTCCATTCCATTTAAATTATTGACACCATGGCTTGCGAGGAAAGGGACAAAACCCTTCATTTTGCCAAAAAGGCATTAAAAATTGTGATATTCCTTTTCCTTAGCAAACCAAGCATACTCTAAAAGTGTTGGACTCATTATACTATATATTTTGTTTTTCAACATTATATATAGGCAAAATAGATTTTTTTGATCCTTTACTTTTACATGATTTTTCAACTAGTATATAGTCCCTATAGCACATGGGAACAAAGTAACTAATTTTCTTATTTATATAATTTAGTCAATTTAAAAATTATTTAAAAAATTAGAATTTAAAATCTATACATGATGTATAAAAATATCTTAAGCAAAGTGAACAATTTATTATTTTAGATATGGAAACTAAGTGAACTAATTTAAAGATAATTAACATAAAAAACAGAATATCACAATTTTTTTATAGGTTTATGTTAAAATACCATCTCTAAATGGGACTACAAGACCCATAAATATTGCAAAAGTACTGCAGAATGAAAACATTTTTCTCTGAACCCATTGCATTAAAAAAGGTAGATTAATAATTTACAGTAAGACATCATACACAGTAATAACCACAATTTTCTATTTGGTAGGTTGCAATTAATAACCACAAATTGTACATTACTTAAAATGGAGAGAACTATTATTAATAAATATCAACTAATGATTAGCCACAACCAAACATGTAAAAAAAAAATGTTGAGAAATAATTTAATATAATATATATAATAATATGTAATAAAATAAGTGTATTTAAAATAAAGATTTATTTTTTATTCATTGACGGTGTAAATTTTTTTACATAGTCATCTAATCATATATTATCATATTATTAGGCATGATAGTTGAGTTTTATACCTACTATTTAAAAAGTCATATAAATATAAGAATTTGATTGGATGATAATGTAAATATTTTTACACTGTTAATATATCAAAATTAAACTTTAAATAATTATTACAAATTAATATTTTAATTATTATATTTTCAAATTTTATATATAAATAATTAATAAAATATATTACTTAGTTATGTTTTCATTACACATATTATGATGAAAAGTAGAAGTAGTAACTATCAACATATATAATTTTCATGCATTAAAACAATCAAGTCTGTCTATTGAATTGATATTTTAAATAGTAGATATGAGAATTAATCAAATTGACTAATTTGATGATATATAATTGGATAGTGGTTTAAAAATATTTTTTATAGTTCATGCATTTAAATTAAATTAACAGAACAATAATTTCATTCTGTATGTATAAAATTGTTATAATTATTTTGTTGTCAATTTATAAATTATAATTTATGTTACATGTTATTTAATTTGTTATTCAATTCAATGTTTTTCAACAACAATTATTTAATAGTTTTTATTTGTTGTTTTAATCATCATAATATGTAAATAAAAATAGAATTTTTAGGTTCTTTAACAACCATTCATATATAAATTTAAATCTTATTGCAATTACTGTAATTGTAGAAATACAAAAAAAACTATTTATATATAAGTTTAAATATATATATATAAAGATTTATCATTAATTTTTTATTTTAAAATTCATTATTATTAATTTATATAAATATTTATCGTTAATTTTTTAAACTTAAATTAATTAATATTGTGATTCGTTAATATAGTTTGAAATACTATCTGTGCATTTAATTTCTATACATTTAACCTTGTAAAACAATTTTATGATATTAACTAATAAAAATTCAAGAAGTTGCAAATCACAGTGAGAAGTTATCAACCAATATTTACTTTATATTGGTAGTATTTACAAACTAAAATCATTTTTGTCATAATTATTGTTCCTTTCATAATAGATATATAAAAAAATTTAATAATGAAAGAGTGGTTATGATGCATAAGGTTATATGTTTATGCAATACATTGAATGTGCCGAACAATAAATAAAAGTATAATATATAGTATTAGTAACTTATCTTATCATTGTGATCTAAAACAATTTATCCAAAAACACCTTAGTAAACTAACGTGGATGGAGTGTTTTCCTTAAAACCTCAAGAGAAGTAAATATATTTTACTAAGAAAAAAAAAGAATCTAGCAACAATTTACATAATAGGTAAGAAACAATTGAAAGATTGTATAACCATGATTGTCTGTCCGTATTTTGCAAGAAGCAATATACAAAAAGTCTAGAAAAATTATGATTAAAATATTGATCTACGACATTAATTTTGTAATATTTTTAATTTTATTAGATAAATATTATTCATTTGTTAATATTAATTATCATTAATTATTTAATTTTAATAATCAATTATTTATTTATATATTAATATTATTATGTTACTATATATTATTATTGTATCATTTTATTATATTATTATATATATAAATACTAAAAAGAAAGAAACAAAAAAGAAAAGGATTAATATGGCTTCACAGTAGTAAAACGAAAGAACAAAAATGGAACAATGTATTATTTCATCACATGATTAACAAAAAATATTGACATGATATAAACGATATTGAAATGGCACACATGTAGATCTTGTCATATTAGCATTTTCCATTGTTATGTGACGAGACAATAACATGGAACTAAATTGAAAACAATTAAAATATAAGGGACTAATTTGAAATAAATAACAAGGAATAGACCATTATACAAAAAAAAAAAGAATAGACCAAATTGAAAAACCAAAAGGTACAACAACAATTTATGCTTGTTTCATTAATTGGGGTTAGCTATATGGGCCAAGTGATGCCATAAAGTTTAATTATGTGTCATATTTATATTAAAGTCGTTGATACTTAAATATCTCTTAATTATTTTCCTTATATATAGTTTTCCTCAATCTTCTGCTACCTCTTTTATACTACCTTTTTTATAATGCTATTTTCCATTTGATCCAGTCTCCTCACTGTGACCTCTACAGGTCTCCTCCAAATATACTCAAACTACCTGAGGTGAGATTTTATCATCTGCTTTATAATAGGTGTCACCCCAATTTTCTCTCTAATATATTTATTCCTTATTCTATCATGTTTTGTATGACCACTCATCCATCACAACATTCCCATCTCCGTTACATGTCACTTATTTTCATATTGGCCTTTCACTGCCCAACATTCAGTCCCATACAAAAAACCAATCTTATTGTTGTATGATAGAATTTACTCTTAAGCTTTAGTGGCGCTTTCTTTTTTAATTACAAATAAGGCCTGACTCTCCTCATTGCTTTGACTATCCTGCTTGGATCTTGTGGTTAACGTCTCCCTCTATCTCTCCATAACTTTGGATGAGATAACCAAAATGTTTAAATTTTATGACTTGCATTATGATATCATTCTCAAGTTTCACTTCGAAGTTAGAATGTGTCTCTCTTGATAAACTTGTCCTCTACATACTTCATTTTACTTATGCTTATATGAAACCCACATAGCTTCAAAGCTTCCTTGCACAACCCTAACTTTTGATTTATTTCTTCTCTCAATTATGCCATCAGGACTACATCATCTGCAAACAACATATACCAAGGCATTAGGTCTTGAATATGTTCCATAAGCATATCTATTCAAGACTAGTGTGAAAAGATATGGACTCAAGTTTGTCTGGGATGTGTATATATATATATATATATGTAAAATAATTGTTGTATATTTATGAAATAGTAATATTTTATGAATAATTTAAATGTAAAAATAGTATAAAAATAATTTACATAGTCATTCAATCACATATTGTCATATTAGTAAATTTGATGGACTTTTATCCACTAAAAGTTGTAGGTAATGCAAATAAAAGGATTTAATTATATGACAAAGTGTTTTTTTCTTTTGTTACAATGTTAGTATATCAAAATAGAACAAACCTTATTCTAAATAAAAATTTATATTTACTTGTAAATATTGTATTATTTTAAGTATTATATTTTAATTTCATCATACATATTTTATGATTTTTTAAATTAACTGTATTTCCATGCCTATATTGTATTATATCTAGGTGTGTTCGTGGTGCGATTTGGATTGATTTTGAATGAAAAATCCATCCAATCCAAATAATATAATTTGTTGTAGTTTGGATTGGATTGATTTAATTTATATGTTGAATAAAATCAAATCCAATATGTGAACACCTGATTTTATCCGGTTCATTAAACATAAAAACCAAATTTTTGTTCTGTCCATTTTGATTCTTTCCAGCCCATTCCAATTTATCCAACCCATTTTATTTCATTTCCTTTTTGTTGCAGCCCACACTTTGATTTCCATTAATTCAGATTCAAAAAAAAAAAAAACATTGGATCCCTTTTTTTTCTCTAGCCGTTCTGCCATAAAAGAAAAAAGAGAAAACAAGGACAGTGGTGGACACTATAATGTCTCTCTTCTTTGTTGACCAGAAAAGATAATAATATGCTTGGACAATTATGAATGTTTTCTGACTTTACAGGAGGGGTGAGTTTCAGATACTTTTTGGGACGATCCAAAAAGAAAGTGACCAAGGATTTGGTCAAGGAAAAACAACCACATAACCATTCGCATCAGTTTTTGGAGAGGGAAGTTTTTTTAAAATAGGGAGGAAAAATTAAAACACATAGATAGAAACACCAAAAAAATCAACTTGAGAACCTGCAAGAGATCATCAACATCCAGTCTAGTGATACAATTCAGAAACAAAAGGAAAGAACAAGGTAGATTCGACAGCATTTATAGTATTATCATCATCAAACATAAAAAAAAAAGGAAAAAGGAAAAGAAGAAGGAGGCCGCGGCGGTCTCTCCTTCTCCTAGCCTTGGCCTCCACCATTTTCCTCCTCCCATCCTCCACCATCTTCCTCCTCCCATCATAGCCTCAGCCACCATCTTCCTCCTTCAACCACCCTTCTCTCCACCGGTGCCACCCATACCTGAACCACGAACCACCGCGGCCTCCTCCTTCAATCATCATCTTCTTCTAACCTCTGCTAGGAACCACCATCATCCTCCTCCTCTCTTGCCCCCTTTTCTCGGCAGAGGTGCTTCTTGTCCCTTCTTGCTGTCACCACCTGAAATCCCAATTCTAGAGCACAATCACATATAAATTCATCGTCTTTCAAAGAAAAAAAAGAAAGAAGAAAGAAGAAGTAGAAACCGAAAGGAACCAGAAACTGAAGGGGGAGCCAATCACCCCTTCCACAGCCGTCCGCCGCCGCGGTCTCCTCCCTCCGCAACGACATCGCGTGGCTTCCTCCTTCATCCACGGCGACTCCCTCTTTCTTCCTCTCCGGATCGGTCTCACGCGGTCTCCATGTGAGGCACCACACTCCACTACCGGCCGCTTCTCTCTCCACCATCATCATCAGAACCACCATCATCCCCATTCCTCATCCTTTCCATCGAAACCATCATCATCTCCTGCAGTTTTCAAATCCACCCTTCCCTCGGCCTTCACCGCGCCACCGTGAGCCACTCCTTTTGTGAGCCTCCCGATCTAGCCGCCGAAACCCCCAACACCGGATATCACTTCGATCTCCTTTATACCCACCTGGCCGCGCGTCCCTCCTGTCCTTGCCTTGGCCGCGGTCTCTTACTCTCTTCATCGCATGCAACCGGATCAGCCTCCGCCGTGAGCCACTCCTTTCGAGAGCTCCTCTCCACCGCCGCCATCAGAATCGCAAAGCTAGAGGCGAACAACCAAGGAGCACCACCATCCTCTCCACTTCTCTTGCCTTGAGCCACCGTGCGCGAAACCCATCGCTGCGTGGTTCCCTTCTCCTGGCCGCGCCGATCTTCTTCCTCCTCCATAGCTTCCTCTCTCTCTCTCTCTACTTCTCACTCTTGGTTTTCACATTCTCTCAGATTTACTCTTTGGCTTTTGTTTCTTTCCTTTGCTGAGTGTGAAAGTCTTCCTTTTTGTTTTAGTGTTAGTGAGTGTGTGTGTGAGAGAGTAAGAGAGCCGTGTGGGTGTGTGCACGTGTGTACATGTGTGTGCATGTGTGAAGAACGTGAGTGAGAGAGAGGTGAGTGTGTGTGTGTGTTGGTAATGGTAGATTAATTAGGAAATATTTATTTTCAGTATTATTATTATTGTTACTATTATGTTGTCACTGCTATTTTTATTTTACTGGATCAAAATTTGGACTTATTGGTTTAGATTTGGGTTTGATTGTTTGTTTTATTGTTTATTTTATTTTTTTAGTTTTTGGGCTTGCTTGTTTGGAATTTAGGTTATTTTGAAATCAAAATAGAAAATTTTTTTTATTTAAAATAAATACTTGGCAAAAGTTTATAATATTTTTTTTAGTGATCATTTTAAGACATTTGAGTGAAATTAAATAATTTTGTTTCAAAAAAATATGTGTATTTAATTATGCAAAATAAAACCAAAAAGGTGATTTAATTTTTTTTAAGTGAATTTAGTGTTAAAAGTTTTATTAATTAAAAGGGAAAAAATAGTAGTTAGGACCCCCTTTTTTAATTATAGTTTGTTTAATTGTGTACTTGTGTTTGTAAATTAATTTCCCTTTTTTATTATTTTATATGTTTATGTAATTTGCTTAAATTAATTATGTAATTGCGTTTGTAAATTAATTTTGCTTTTAGTTTATTTATTTCATAGGTTCATGTGTTTTGCTTAATTTAATTGTGTTCGCATTTATGAATTAACTTTGTCAATTCCTGTTAAGATTAGAGTTTTGTTTTAAAAAATATGAAATAAAACAAAAATATGTTTTTTTTAATAACCTTTTTTTAAAATCTTTTACATTTGTGCGATGTTCAATAATGGTGGCTGAATAACAAATGTTATCTTTACTATTATTGAATCATAAGGATTCATTGAGTAGCCTAGTGCTAACTTGTATTCTGTGCACAAATGGATTTTCATCAAGATTTATTCTAATCCGCGCAATGATCAATGATGATAATTGAGTAACAAATGTTATCTTTATTGTTATTGAATCATAAGGGTTTATTGAGTAGCTAAATGCTAACTTAAATCCTGTGCGAGAATGGATTCTGTTTTCTAAAGGAATCATCCCTTCACAAAGGTCTTTTTAATCCGTGCAATGATCAATAACGATGATTGAGTAGTAGATGTTATCTTCATTGTTATTTAAATCATGGGAATTCATTGAGTGGTCTAGTGCTAACTTGGATTCTGTGCAGTAACGGATTTTCTTGTTATAAATTCTTTTTCATAAATGAAATTTATCAACCCACAATCATTTTCTACAGAATTACGTGACTTTAAATTCCCCATTGCACTAGGGGATACGTAGGAGCAGGCGATTCAGATCCCTATCAAGCCCAAAATTATTTTTCCTTAATTTGTTTGTTTAAATTTGTAAATATGTTTTGTCTCTTTTCTTGTTTTCCTTTTTTAAGAGGTTATTAATTAATTTGCACAATTTTCTAAGGTATCATTTAACGACCAGATTGTACTAAGTGCATAGGATTAAATTTCTATCCTTCCCTATACACAACCGACTCCCGAATTCAAAACTGGTTTCAAAGATCGTTCTTTAAATAAATGGGTTTTTCCAATGTTTTTCCCAATCTTAATAAACTTGGTAGCGACTCCATTAATTTTCAAAAATGAAAATTCTAAATTCTTTTTTCGCCGTCCCCGTCACGATCCTGATTGCGACACAATATAATTTTAATTGGCTTGAATTGAATCAATTTGATCTGTTTTTTATGATATAAAATTTAACTTTAAAATATTATAAAATATAAGTAGATTAAGTCGATAAAATAGATAAATAAAAAAACAAAAGGTAAAAGTTACTCATTTCATATTTATAATATATTATTTAAAAGGGAATGATACATAAAAATAAAAACTTACGCAATATATTAGGCATGTCATAGCAAAAATATATATTAAATGACAAAAACTTATATAATATGCGGTTTAAAATGGATTGGATCAATTTTAAAAACAAGATTTAAAATCTGATATGATCCAAGTGGTTTGTGAAAAATAGGACTCAATTCAATGCAATTTTTGGGATTTTAATTGTTTAATTTTTGGATTAAACTTATTTAACGATTTGAATTGGATTCGATTTAAATAATCCTAATTATTCGTGTCCTAATGTGTGATTTCTAGATCTCACTTGGTTCTCCGGCGAGCACTGTAATAATGTATTGCATTTGCTTGTTGAATCCTCTAAAATAAAAGAAGCAAAAAAGAAAACCACAAGGTGTGGCACAGCTGATAAGGGAGCTGTGTTCTCTTAACCATCTTCTTCTGGATTTAAACCTTAGAAGGATGGGAATGGAGCATCATCTACGGTCAGAATCACCTCCTCTACCCCCTTTGGGCCTAACCGTACTCATATTTGGATTAATCGGCCTCTCGGGTCGAATACCAGATGGTCACATATCGAAAAAAAAGAAGCACGAAAGAAGAAGCAAGAGAACCTTTGGACATGCATATGGCTTTAAATTATTTTCTGTACTTTGATATGTTTTACTTTTAACTTATCCAAAAGTCTTAAAATTTAAACTGAAATAGAAATTTATCAAACTTAAAATTTGATTTAACTACTCTTTAATGTTGAAATTAAAATGAGCTTTTTTTTTTACCTGGGTGTTAAGAACTTTCAAAGAATTTAACGATGATAAAGAGATGAACTCTCACATAAACTTTTTTATGATGTCTTTATGTGTAATTTTACTATTTTTTTTTTAAGGATTTTGTTAACCAATGACCTTGCTAGCATTTGTTTACTGTTTTCGGGACAAAAAATATAGAGGCACTGAAGATACAAACCTATTTGGTGGAGGAGACAGGAAAAAAAAAAGAAAATTTTTGTACCTCCAAAATCTGGGGACAATAAGAATATGATACAAAGATAAAAATATATATTTTTATCTTTCAATAACACTTATATATATTTATTATTTATGTTTCCGTCTCCACTGTCTATATTACCCCTGTTTTTTTGTCCCTACCTCTATATTTCCTATCGCAGGACAATAAACAAATATTATCTTAAGGATACTAGAAAAAATAAATTCTAAAATCTTGTAATGGATTCTAGACTTTAAACACATCAAAATGCATCTTTCCAATACAAGAGTTTCTCTTTTTGATTCCTTTTTTAGATAAATCCTTTTTTTATATCATATATATTTTGTCTATGTCTCACCTCTTAAATCAACAATAAAAAATTTCGCATAAAAATAATATAAAAATTAATATGAAAGAATTTATTTAGACTATCTTTCTCATTCCTTTTGCTTTCTCAAACGGATGCTAAGGCAGAGATAAATAATGAGATTAATTAATTTGACAAAACGATTATTTATAATTAAGGTAACGTTTAAACGGAAGTTATACAAAATGACGAAACCACACTATTTTCAAAAGAAGGATCATGTGCTTCGCACATAAAAAATTAAGAGGATAGCCTAAGAGGTCATGTGCTCTTCATTTTTTTTTCTCCTCCCAATTGATATTATTGAGACAATGGTCATGTGCATTTGATTTTCCATCACACTAGTCTCCCTATCTCGCAACACTTGCACTACTACAATGCCATATTAAGTATGTTTTTTGGTTTTAGAAAATAATTTTTATTTTATATTTTGCTATCTATAGAATTCTGTGGAAAAAAATAAAAGTTAAAAATAAATATTAAAAATTAAATTTTGTTATTTTTGTTGTTTCTTTTATAAAATTATGAAAAAAACTAAGAATCTACCTGAAATGAAAGAAAAAATGAAATCTGAAAATTATTTTACGTAACTATCCATAATATTGTTTCATCATCTATTTATTTTTTTGGGTATAGTATTATTTATACTCAGAAGGTGTAAGATACTGTATTGACTTACACCTTATTCACAATTGGATAAAATATAGACCTTATTCAATTAAAGTCTACACTTCATTTTATAGTAAATAATGAGCCAACGCGATATCTCACATTTAACTTTATAAGTAAGATTATCATTTCTCTTTTTTAAGTGATCTAATTTCGGCCTAACTAGCATGTCTTCTTTCATCATAATGATGTTAAAGAAACGCACCTTCGCACCTAAATGGTCTGAGCACTTTGGGTGACAGTCTTAATGCAGAGGTTATTTACTCTTTTCAACAACAACTCGTTGGTGAATGATGGGTTTTCACACACATGAAAATTCTGTAAAGCCATGATTAAACTTTCTGGGGAATTCTATCATGCTTATTTTGAATTTGAATTTTTTCAATCAATATCCTTAAATTATTAGTCAAGGCTTTAAAAACAGTAACAAGTTTTTAAATTTTTAATATATTAAATATACAAAAACATAAAAATTTTATTTCTTTCATAAAATTTGTATCACTTTTAAAATTTTAATGAGTGCCATTCTTTTTCTTTAAGTTTTCATGAACTTTATGATGTATTCGTTCAAATTTAAGAAAATATTTATGTGATGTAATTTTCAGAACTTTATTTTAAATTACTAGTTTTAGTATAAAATATAAAACAGTTTTATTGTGATTTTATTGTTTAAGACTTATCGAATTATTTTATTTTCTTATATGTTTATTTTAGCTAAAAATGAGTTTTCTGAAAAGGGAAAGAAAAAAGATCAAATGGTCTCTTAACGATATTAACATATTTGAAGAATCTTATCAAATCTAACATGTCTAACGAAATATTGGAAGTCTAATAATAATCTATTTGTGCTTCCTAAAGTTTTGAAGGTCACATATATTTTTCTATTACAAAGCTTTAATTTTAAATTGGGGTAGTGTTAAGGAATAATATAGGTTATCGAAAGACTAAAAATAAGTATTTTTGATTCCTCCTAAAAAGGAGAACACAAAAATGTGTCATATTAATTATAGTAAGCGTAGGAGCACTAGCTAAGCAAGTGTATATTGCCTTTACTCTCAAGTTATGCCATTGCCCAATGAATTAGAGATCTACTCTATATATATGTGCATCATATAAAGCTAAGTAGGAACATCTATTTTTTATCATATTGTATTCTATAATTTAATAATTTAATTTAGAAAGATAGAGAGACATCTATATGTCGCATGTGTGTGTGTATGGGTGAGGGTGAGAACTAAAAATGAGAATAAGACAGAGATGAGGTAGAATTTTTGGAGTGACGACTGTGTCACGTGGTGATGCATCTTTTTGTTCACGCAGCCCACCACTTCTTTGGCCTTTTTAACTTAAAGAAGAGGGAGAACGAGTCTCTTTGAAACTGCTAGCGGACTTTGCAAGGCAAACTAAAATAATTGTTTTAATTATTATTATTGACATCAATAAAAATTTATTGTAATATATTATTAAAGTATCTAATATTGATGTGAAAAATTTTTATTTTGATATCTTATCAAATTTGAGCTATGCTATTATATATGCTATATGAGCCACCATATTGATTTATATTTCATTTACTATTTGATGAGCATGGACCTATTTGAGTATAAAGTTCGTATCTTATCTAATAATGGATCGGATAAGATCTGAGTCGATATGCTATCACATGCAACATATATACAAATAATATTTCTGTTTCAAATTTTTCTATTTATATGATTTTCGATCTAAATAGTAAATATAAAAATTAATTATATTTATTTATGTGGTAATAAATAATTAAATAATAATATAAAATTATTTTATTAAATTAACTTATATTATAATTATCTTTAATGCTATCTGTATATTAAAATTTCAATTATTTTTATAAAATCATTTAATTTTTCATAATTATATTATTGAAATTTAAACTTATATCATAACAATCTTATAAAAATAAATTATAAATTTCATAATATTATATATATAATAACAATTACTCTCTCTCCTCTCTTACTATATTTCTCTATTACCAATGGCTGTCTATTGAATGATCGATATCTAGGTATAAGCTACTTAAACTCTGGTTTTATTAAAAGATGGAAAGGGTGATATAAAATGTTTTATAGTTTGAAAATAAAAATAAAAAATCAAATCAAAAGAAAATAAAAATAAAAAATTGACAAAAGAATACACAACAAAGGTTGTCGAACCTGGTGATAGCTAGCCTCCTGCACAAAAAGACATCCACATCCTTCTCACTCCCAGCTACATTCCAAACTTTGCTGACCATGTTTCCATGAATACCCTCTCCCAGAAGACACTAGAGTAGACCGTGAACCTCAACAAAGCTGTCAGCGTTATAATAAATATTAAATTATTAAATAATAATATTAATAATTTTTTGATTAAATAATAATATTAATAATAAAAGTTTAATTTTATTGTACTCACATTTTTTACCTTTTCATCCCATTAATTCTCTTCTCTTTTACCTATCTTTTCAAATAATAAAGTTAAAATTCAATTATATTTACTTAATATGATATTATATAATTAAATAATTTTTTAATTTTTTAAATTATCAATATATTAAAATTGAATCCTAATAATAATGCATTCTTTTTTTTTTTGTTACAATGATAATATATACTGAGTTCATTGTCATAAAAAATTGGTATTTGGTGTATGGTCGTAAAATTAATTAGTTTTTTTTATTAGTATGTCCGAGATATAAACCATGCCTAGTCAATTTCTTCCTTCCCCACCAGCTCTCTCTCTCTCTCTCTCTCTCTCTCTCCGCCCAATTATTTTAGCTTTGGCTAGACATCAACTCCCAAAGACAAAAACCACTCTGTTTCTAGTTTCAGCTTAAGCTTTAATTAAGGTGTCACAAAAAACACAAGCATATATCTTCTATTAAGATGTTCCTTTCTCCTTTAAAGGGAGCTTGTGTGCTTTTACTATTGTGGTTGTTGTTGTCGTCTAAGGAAGAGATGCACCATTTTTTCTAAGTTATTAGTATTTTTAATTTGTGGGTTTTTCTCTATTGTATATGGATCTTGGCGTGGTTGGTTTTGATGGGGTGGTGGGTTCAGAAACTGGGTTTGTTGTTAATCCTCTTTCTTCTGATCCTGAGACAAAGCATAAGTGGCATGGATCTGGGTTCCTTAAGCAAGAGAGATCTGAAGATGAGTTATGGAAAGGGTCCAAAATGGCAAAGATTGATGACACATCAAAGGCAATGATGCTTCAGGAGCAGAGGAATAATAACAGCTCTTTGTTATTGATATCTAATAATAATAATAGTAATCATAGTGGTGGTGGTGCTGGTGCCACTACTCTCTTTGATGGCCAGAACCAGCAACAAATGCTGAGCTTCTCAACACCAAAGTCAGAGCCTTTGTTGGTGGACAAGGCCTCCCCAAATGCCACATTGCCTTATTCTTTCCACCCTTTGTCTAGTTACAGCAGGAATGCAGGTATGTTGTTGCACAACTATAACATTTTGGGTTTGTCTATGTTTTGGGGAATATTTTTTTTTTAGTCTCAATGGAATAATCGATATCAACTCGATCCGACTGAGGTCCCTTGAAGGAGTAAGGGTCTCCCAGAGAGATTATTTTTGTTTTGGGGAATAATAATAATAATCAAATCAAGTATAATTTTTTTTGAAGGAAATATGGAAATTGAAAAAAGGGGTTTGTGGAGAGGGGTGGATTTGGATTTTTGGGTAAATGAGTTTTTGGATAATGTTTGGATGTTTGTGTTTGTGTTTTGTGGAAAATGGTATCTTTTGTGGGGTGCTAAAATATGGGTTCTTTTGTTATGGTCATTTTACAGTGCCTGTGGAGGGTCTTTTCATCGAAAATAATATATGAGATGTCTTTGTTATTTATAAGTCTTGTCCAGAGAAAAAGTGAAGACCAAAAATTGAAAATTCCTCCAAAAAATTTGTGTCTTCCCGTTTTAGGGAGAGGGATGTTAGGAAAATTCTGCACAATAAACTAGAGGGGTACCAAAGGAGAAAAACAAATGATAGCCAGCTTAGAGCTATTTTAATAGGAGCATGAAAGAAATGAAAATAATGAAGACTGAGGGAAAAAAAATGGAAAAATAAAGCTACATAATTTGATTGGTCCGGTACTCACTTTCTCAAAAATCCTATTTCTCCCTTTCCATATCTTACTCGCATCAAAAAGTCGATTTGACTGTTACATTTCTTCAAAATCAAAATCAAATGGGTGGAAAAATAATTTATTAAACCTATCACACTATTATTACTGATTAAAATTTTGCGCACCTATGCCTTAGTTGTTTCTTTTAAGTTCTGAAGTTACTTTAATTTTTATTGTTCCTTTTTTTCAAATTTCAATTACATTAAAAAAGGCTTTTAATTAAAATTAAATACTCATTTTAGTCTTAAAAAACATTGGATGACAACCCTCCGTACCTATTCATGTAGACCTATATAGAAGGATCAATTTTTCCTCTTTTTTGAATTATAAGAGAATAATATAGACTTTGAAAATCTAAGGATTAATTTGTCATCACCATATATTTTTGAAAAACCATCATGGTTTTTTAGTTTTTAATTAACTTGTGTAATCCATGTATGTTCTCAATCATGTATTGCTGTGTTTGACATCTATTTATCTTTTGTGGGGTGCTAAACATAACAGTTTATAGTTCGGGAAACATGCATGGGGCTATAAGAGGGCCATTCACTCCTTCACAATGGATGGAGCTGGAACACCAAGCATTGATCTACAAGTACATCACAGCAAATGTGCCAGTACCATCTCATTTGCTTATCCCCATCAGAAAAGCCCTTGATTCTGCTGCCTTTTGTAGCTTCTCAACCGGACTTCTTAGACCCAATGCATGTAAGATTATATGTCTTTTTTACCTGGCTTGGCTGCTTTTTCTCGAATTTTTTTTAAGAGAAGTTTTAATGAAACTTATATATATAATTTAAAAAAAACCTGAAATCTGAATTTTTTGTTTAATTCTGATTTTTTTATAAAAATTATCTAAATATGCAAAAATGATTTTTTTTGGGTTGAAAAAACCCCAAAAAAATATCCAAACCCCCCCCCCCCCCCAATTATGGTGTGTTTATTTCTAATTTATTATAATAGAAAAATAATTTTTTCAACTTAAAAAATACTGTTTATAGAAGCTATTCCTATCAATATCAACTCTTAACTTAAAAACAGATTATATTTTCGGCTTTTGAGTAGAAATTGACATGAATAGCTTTTGCGAAAAGTAATTTTTGTTCCTTGAAAAAAAAAAATTCACTTCTCTTTCAAAATTATCCGAAACAAACGTACCCTTTAGTTATATATGTACTACAAGATTAATATGAATTATATTTTATTTTTTTTAAAATTCTTGAAGTAAGTATGATAAGAATTTAATATTTTTGATGATATATTCTCGTACATGAATGATTGTGTATATAAAAAAATGCCAAGGAAAACACAGAACAATGGTAATGAAAGTTAATCCAAAAGTGACCTTGTGTGGCTTGTGTTGTGTTTTACTATGACCTGTCAATTGTTATGCATGCTTGTTTTGGGTTTTTACTCCTTTATGTCACCAATTATGGGACACAAGATAGATACCTAGGTGTACCCGTTTGGAGTATTATGTGTCATTCAGTTACATTTTAAATAAAACATTAATATATTAAATTTTTACAAAATCACCCAAAGTTTGTGAGAGTATTTTAAAATTTCTGAGGACAAGGACACAGAGTGGACAAACTTCAATTTTTTTTTTTTTCAAATTAGAAGTGGACAAATTTCAATGAAGGAACGTTAAAGAAAACCAACTCTTGGCTTGGTTTCTTGAGAAAATATAAGATGAATTCATATTGAGAAAAAATTATTTTGATTTTACTACTTAAGGATTTTTATATAATTTTAATACAATATTAGTATAAAAGTCTTCAGTAAAATCATTTAATAATGTATTACTACGTTGAGAAACATACTTGTCAACTCTTGCACACATTATCTCAAAAGTCACATATATAATATAAAATTTAATTAGAGATTAATTTCTATGACTTTGAGAGTGTCAGCTAGTAGGAACTCAAGAAATTGTTAAGATTATTGATATTTGTACTCATAAACTTGGACTTATTGTGTGACACTCACAAAAGCTAAAAACCTAGAGTCCACCTTCACACAATAATAACTCTATTTTCATGAGTGAGGCGTGAGTCAGATAGGGAAATGAATACCAACGTCATTTCTCTATTGCTAAATCATGGTGGGTAGAAATTGCCAACTCACTGCCATGAGTTGATAATTTATTGAATTTTTATTGGCTGACACTGTCAAGTTACTTGTTTGTAATTAAAAAACTATTGCCATTTCACTAAATGATAGTTTACATCACAAACAATCTCTTTATCTTAATAGTAGAGTTCGAATTGAAGTAGATTAGTGAGTTAAGTAGTAATTGAGACAAGAAGAAAATCTCTTCATTATTATTATTATTATTATGTTTTTGTTGCTGCTGTTGTTTAAATTGGATTGGTTTTGATGGGATGGAAATCACTTGTCCCAAAATCATATTTTCTTTCCTGTTTCATCAATCATGTGTTTGCATACAGTGGGATGGGGAACGTTCCATCTGGGATTCTCGAACAACACCGATCCGGAGCCAGGAAGGTGCAGGAGAACAGATGGGAAGAAATGGCGGTGCTCAAGAGATGCCGTTGTGGACCAGAAGTACTGCGAGCGCCACATGAACAGAGGCCGCCACCGTTCAAGAAAGCCTGTGGAAGGCCAGAATGGCCATGCACTCACCACTCCTAACACAAACACGAACACCAACAACAACTCATCTTCTTCAAAGCTCTTGTTGCCTAATGGTAGTAGCAATAATAATAATGGCGACAGCATTAATGGTTCTTCCCCTTCATCTTCATTCTCTATTGTGGGGCTAGAGAACAGTGCATCCAGCAATATCATTACCTTTGGACACAGCCAGGAACCTAAGAATATGCACCAGCAACAGCAGTCTCTTGCATCTGATGCTTCTGCTGCCAACGGCATCAGCAGGTGAGGATTAAAAAAGGGGTTTTCATTGGCCTTTTTTTTTTTAGCCTATTGGCATTTGAGTGATTCTTATTAGGCTATTACATGACCAGAGAAATTCTTAGATCCTTCTAGAGTACTGGAAAAAGTGGTGCTCTGTATCATTTGTCACATTTGTTGATGACGCACATAATGTTGGAAATGAGGAAACAGTGATAATTCATAAAACTGATGTATTGAATTGTGAATGGTAGAAAAAGTCACTTTTTCTTTTTGAGCTTCTCAGAATTTCTCAACAAGGAGAGTATTGTTTTGTGCTGTTCATAGTTCAACGCGTTAGTTTTGTGGTTCATTTTTAGTATTCTACCTTTATTATTTTTTTAATGCAATAGCTGACGTGTTAACTGCTAAATAGTGCAATAGTACAATGGAACATCTCTTTTCTTGATTGAAGGGCCCCAAAGAATTTCTATTGGCATTTATTCTGCCTTAGGTTCTCATTTTGAGTTTTATGTTCTTATCTTCTCATTTGGTCTAGTTGAGTACGGAATCAAAGAATCTAGTACTTGTTCATCCTTTTTGGGCAGATAGTGACTGGTCAAGGTTGATATAGTGGTTGAGAATCCTTTAAGGAAAAGATAGTCGTGGGCGTGTCAAATTTGTTACTTTATCTATGTAGAAAGAGTTCTTTTTTAATTCATGAAATGTGTTTTTAATTATTTTTGTGCATTATTCATGCCCCTTGATCACTGTGTTTTAAAGTTTAAACATGAACCACTTCTTGCATGCAGGATGTTTATGATTAATAACAGAGAGAACAATGCAAGTGAGAGAAGAATTATGCAAGATGGTCCTGCACTTCCAATGCTGCCTCCTACCCTTGAGTTAAAACCAAAGGAAAACCCCTTCATGGTTCATCATAAGCATCAAATCCCATATGATGAGTCCTCAAGGATTAACAGTGAGTTTGGCCTCGTCACTTCTGATTCCCTACTCAACCCTTCCCATAAAAGCACCACATTGCTCTCTAGTACAAGAACCTTTGCCCCTTCACACAATAGCCCCCGTGACAAAGCTGAGTCACAGCATTCCCTAAGGAACTTCATTGATGACTGCCCCAAAATGCAATCAGATAGGACACAGCTGTCAATTTCCATCCCAATGGCTTCATCAGAATTCATGCCATTCACTTCCTTACCAACCAATGAAAAGCTCAAACTTTCACCATTAAGGCTATCAAGGGAATTAGACCCCATCCAAATGGGGCTGGATGTGGGGAGTGGTGGTGTCAATGAATCCAACAACACTACTAGGCAAGCCAGTTGGATTCCAATTACTTGGGAGAGCTCAATGTGTGGTCCACTTGGAGAGGTTCTTAATCTTAGCAACAACAACAATAACAATAATAGTGCTAATGATCAATGTGCTAATAATAACAAGAACTCTTCTTCAGGTCTCAAACTTATGAGTGATGGTTGGGACAATAGCCCTTCAATAGGGTCATCCCCATCTGGGGTATTGCAGAAGACATCATTTGTATCACTTTCCAATAGCAGTGCTGGGAGCAGTCCAAGGGCAGAAAACAAGGCTTATCAAGAAGGGGCTAGTTTGTGCAATGACCTTCTTGGATCATCAACTCTTGGGAGTGCTTCTTCCTCCTTACCTGCCTTGTAAAACTCCATAGAAAAAAATGCCCCTAATTGCTCCCTTGAACCGTGAATCAACATCGGCAGGGAAGGAGGGGAAGAACTTTGTGTTTGGCTTTACTTTAGTTTTATGAGTTTATGTTTTATATATATATAATATATGATAATATTATAAGTTGGAAAGATGTGTAGGTATTTTGTGCTTTTCTTGACTTTGTATTTTATTCTTGTTTTCTTGGGGGAGTTTTGGAAAGTTTGTAATTCAACAGTAGGTGATGATGGTTGGAGTGTGTGGACATGGTTTTTAAGGAGATGAGCAGGTTTTGGAGAGATTTTATATGCACACGGGGCTCCTCGTGCATATCCTCTTTATCCAATCACATTTTAACTAAAAGTAAAAGTTAAAGACCGGTCTCAATTGAAATATGATTTTGTGATTGAATATAGAGTATGTTCGCGGGACGTCATATAAATTTTTTAAAAGTTTTTGGGTTAAGTGGGACTTTAATTTGATTTCATGACGTCACGGAGATTACAGTGAGTCGCCAATTCTTGTAGCAAGCGTGGAAAAGGGGGGTGAAAAAGTTAAGGGTCTATTTAATCAATGCACTGGTTATGGAATTAAAACACAGGAAAATTTTATCTTGGAACGATGAATTTTTGTATCTTTAACATTTAGGATTCATCACTAAATTTAAATATTTTATCTATTTTTTTTAGTATTCTTAATTCGTACCCATAAAATACTGGTTAGCAAAACCTAAAAGCTAATCAAGCAACACAAATTTCATAGTCGTAAAATTTGATTTTTGTGCTCTAAATAATTATTTATTTTAAAACTGAATTTTCCCACTCGCTTTTATTCAATGCATAACATGTGTCCTATGACTTGAAATATCTTTAATCTTATAATAATACATAATTTTGTCAAAATTTTGAACATGATTTGGTTATGGGTTTGATGTGCTTTTATTAAAATTCCCAAATGCTAAATTTAATTTGATTAAAAAAAATCATTTCTATATTCTTTTAAATAATGAATGCGAGTGTTATGCATGTAGTAATATAAAAATAGATGATAATGTAAGTGTTTTATATTGTCAACATATTAATATTTAGTTCAAGTTATATTGACCTATTTTTCAAGTTTCATTGTTAATCTCTTTTGTTTTGTTACAATCTGCTGGTATATATTTTTAAGTTTGTCAATATTATTTTCTTACCGAAAATAATTGGTGACTGTATGTATTTTTATTTTTCAAAGCATTCTTTCACTCAACAAATGAGAGTCTTGTTGGGCAGTGAAAGTTAAAAAAAATACAAAAACAAACAGAAAATTTAATATGGTTTGATTTTTATCGATTACATCTACGAATTTATAAATCTTTCACTATTTACAACTTTTGAATGGCTAAAATTTCAAACCATCATTAGAAATATTTTATCACAGAACAACTTCTAAAAACTACTTATACAATAGACCACTCTCACTCTTGTAGGATGCCTAACCCAAACAACCAAAGTCATATTTATTGGCCAAAATATTTACAATACTTTTAGTTTTACTCGATGTGATACTTTGAGTTAAACCCCAAGAAATTTTTCCAATAATCCAAAGTCCTACCAAAAGCTGACTACAAGAAGTGTCTCCATAAACATTTTTCTTGTACAAATCTTATATTTCCCGAGTATTAAATGGTATAAATAAAAGTTATACCTGCTTTATTCATTTACGTCACCACTGCATGAAAAACGTTTTGCTTGGTCTCTATATTGCTAAGAAAACTTTTAATATAAGTTATCCTCACTTGCATCGTCACTGTGCACGGAACACGGCACCTGACCTCTATATTGCCAAGAAGACTTTCAACACAGGAGATCCCACGCATGGATCCACAAGCTGTCATTCTCTCCAATACTCAACCAAGCCGAACTGACCCAAACTATTGGCCCTAATGCCACTTGATAGGTAGCGGAAGCAAAAGAATTGCAAAAACAAACACACAAAATTTAACATAATTCGATCTTCATTATCTACAATTACTACTTTATAGATTTTTCACTATCTGCAACTTATAAAAGGCTAAAGTGGCAATCAATCCTTACATATCTTTCATCACATGGACAACTCCTAAAAACTATTCATACGATGGATTACTTTTACTCTTGGAGGATGTCCAACCCAAACAATCAAAGTCATATTTATCAATCAAAGTCATATTTATCAATCAAAACACTTGCAATACTTCTTATTCTACTTGATGTAAGACTTTGGATAAAATTGCAACAAGTCTAATCTCTTGGAATACAATTAAGTACCTATGTGAGAACTTCTCTCAACAATATTTTTCTATATATATGAATTTCGAGGATTGAATTAGCACCGCATGCCGAAGGGATTTTAACTCCTTCTACTTGGACCAACACCTTATTCATCAATATATATTTTTATAATCATAACAATCAAATTTACCAACAAATTAATTTAGTATGCAATAGAAATGAGGCTTCTCTTATTTTCTTTTCTCATTGCTTGTAGTCTTTTGGAGCTATCTTTTACTATTTTAAAACTGGCCAAGGCTATTGGTGAACGAGGTTAAAATGAGGTATGTACTATACACCAATCTGTACCACTTTTTTTTTTCTTCTTGTCATAAGTATACTTACCGAATAAGGTTAAATACTCAAAAAAATTAATAAAACTAATGAATTTAGCCTCATTTAATAGATGTGGTTAAATATTTAGTGTACTGTGTCTCGGCAGTCCACTGTAGGCAGAACTCTTAAAATGATAAGTGAAGGCCATGAAGCACCTTATAAATTATAGTGTACCACACACCGACCCATCCAATGGCAAAGCTAGTTTTAGTATATTGATATACTACTTACCTATGGAGCACTATAAAAATGTTGTCTCTCCCCCCCGACTCAATTATCACCTTTATCCTGGCAGTTCTTTCAATCGGAAAGTCTCCTGCACCTGACAATCACCGAGTGCCGTCGTTTGTAAGTGAAAAGGATCGACGAAGGGAAGCTTCGTCTTCTCCGCCATGAATGCTAACCATAGCTCCAACAATTTGAACTCTCAGCAATTCTCCAAGAACCTAAAATCCATGACCGCGATCATTGACCTCCGAAATCTTAGAAATTCGCATTTGTCCATGCCACCAAGAGTCACCAAAACCACCATCGGCTGGGAAACACTGTTCCCGAGGAGGAAAGTCTTGACTCTGCTGCCATGTTCAATCGTCATTGCCGAAGATCTCATTCATTGGGTGCGTGAGATCCAAGCACGACTGAAATCGCCGATTGAAAACTTGCCAGCGAAGCTCCTCCTCCTCCTCCTCGTTTGTCGCCGCTACCAGCATTACCGTTGACGCCACCGTCACCTCCGATGCTAGATCGTGGTCTAAGGCTGGCATTTGGCAGGGACGATAGTTCATAGGAGAGTAAGGGTAGTGCCGTAATGGAAGAGAAGATGATGGAGAAAAGATTTAGAATTGTATTATTTGTAATTATTGGGTACGAGACACTGTGTCGACTAACACTTCATCCATCATTGGATCAGGTGTGAATTTCATTCAAATAGGGTTCATACTCCATTCAATGATGGATGAGATATGAGTCGATATGGTATCCTACAACTCATAAGTACAAATAACATTTTTCAAATATTTAAGTGCATTTCACTTTTCAATTGTATAGGTGCTCCACACCAAGATGAAAGACTATGACTAAAATGGTGTGTGGTACACAATAATTTACTAGGTGTATAGATAAAACCAAAATGATATAGTCTCACTAGATAAAGAAAAGGAACTACATTCTTGTCTATCCGTGACAAGGTGCACTAGAAAATTAAAAAAAAAATCAAAAGAAATTATTAATAATATGAAATGAGATGAAAATATAAAAAATAAAAAATGTAAAAAATGAGAATTATGTATGACAAGGAACAGACTCATTGATCTTTTCTAGTTCTTTCACTCCTTTTTTTATTTCAACTTTGCTCCTTCGAACACTTTAATTAAGTTTACTCGTTTCATTATTGTTTTTTCTTTGTGCAATCATTTCATTATTTTATTTATGCCTCATGCCCTGTGTGACCATTTGGGTTTTTTTTTTTTTAACAATTTTTGGTTACCATGCCGACTTGGACTATCCAAACAAAAGCGCAACTTGGGCCTGTAAATGGACCAGACACCTTTTATCTATCCATCGCCCTTCCCTTTCCCTACGTTCGTGCTTTGTATTTTGATGGGTTTTGCAAAAAGAGAGAATGATAAGGTTATAAAAAAAAAAGGAGGAGACTAATCATACTTATTCTTTTTCTGTCTATTAAGTGAGATTTTTATCTCTTAAGGTGGTTTGGGTGGGCGAGGATGAAAAAGAGAGGTGGAGATGGAGATGAAAATGGAATATTCTTTGTTTTTAACAATTGTTAAGTCTAGATATTTAATTTAAAAATTTTATAAAATCTAAGGATTTGATTAAAAAATTTTAAATCGTAGAGGCTTGACTAAAAATTGAGTAAAACTAATGGTACCTACAGAGTAATTAAACCCATGATAAATGATAGGATTGTATTTTCATCTTTTATTTTTATCTTTTAGAAGATCAGTGAGATCTAATCATTATTTTAGTTATTGTTCATAATCCAAAAGACACTATATTTTTAGACCGAAAGAGTAGAATGTCAAAAATATTATACAATAAAAATTCCCTTCTTATAACCCCAACATAGTCTTTGTTTATCATTCACTCTCTTATATATATAGCTATCATTCTTCATTATTCAGACTTGATATTCATTTCAAAGTTCTTAAGTGTGTGAGCTCCATCTTGTTCTTTTTTCTCTATTGGATACCATTTTGGGAGTGCAACTTGGTTTCGAAGCAAGCATGGTAATTTCTTCAAGTAGATCAGTATGGTACATGAAACGGATAACATAACTTCTCAACCACCAAATTTTATTACATCAAATTCTCCTTTTATAACACCAATTAACTCAAATCTTAGAAGATCTTGCAGAACCCACCAGCCACAATCCTATTTGCAATACTTTCATTGCGTACTATCCACCACAGACAATGCTAATGCCACCTCTTCAATAGCAATATCCTATTTCTAACATCTTTTCTTATTCTTTCCTTTTCCATATATAAACATTTGTCACTAGCCTTTTCTACAAACCATAAATGAAAAACCTATGAAGAGGCTGTGATCCATTCATGTTAGATAGAGGCTATTTCCACTAAGTTGTCTGTTTTGGATCAAAATAATCTTACTTCACTCCCTCCTAGGAAAAGATCTAGTGGTTGTAAGTAGGTGCCTAAGGTGAAATTCAAACAAGATGGCATAATTGAAGGGCACAAAGCAAGACTAATGGCAAAAGGATTCAATCAAAAGGCCCGCATAGATTATCTAAAGACATCTAGCCCTATGATTAAGATGACAACCCTTTGAGTTCATTTGTCTATAGCAGCAGCCAAAAATTGGTTTCTTTAGCAATTAGATGTTAATATTGTATTCTTACATGGAGATTTGGATATGGAGACGTATATGAAACCACCACCTGGTCTTGTTCTTCCAAATTCAAACTTGGTGTGCAAACCCCAAAAATCCCTTTATGGCCTCAAGCAAGCTAGTAAGCAATGGAATGATAAGCTTACATCGATTTTGGTTGTTTCGGTTTATGTTCAGTCCCAGGTTGATCATTCTATTTTCACAAAGAACTTTGCTGCCAGTTTTACTGCCACTTTAATATATGTTGATGATTTGGTCTTGACAGCTAATGATAATTATGAAATTTAGCATATGAAGTCTTTACTTGATGATAGATTCAAAATCAAGGACCTAGGAAATTCAAAGTTTTTCTTAGGAATGGAGGTTGCTGGTAGTAAGAAAGGAATCTCTCTTTATCAAAGAAAGTATTGTCTTGATTTACTTGAAGACACTAGCATGCTTACTTTGAAACTTAATTTCACTTCCCATGGACTACACAATTGAATTGTCCAAGGGTTCTAATCCTCCTTATGTTGATATTCCATCTTGTAGAAAATTAATTAGCAAGCTTTTATATCTTACTGATATTCGGCCCAATATCTACTATTCGGTTTGTATATTGAGCCAATTCCCTGATTTTTTATCCTCCTCAAACTGTCAGGCTTCCCTTCATGTTCTTAAGTACCATAACCAATCTACAGCCATTGGTCTGTTCTTCCTTGCTACTTTAGACCTCGCGCTGAAAGGGTTTGCTAACTTCTTGGGTATGCACTCATTTCATGGAAAAGTAGGAAACATCGAACTGTGGCTCTATCCTTTGTTGAAGCTAAGTATAGGTCACTTGCTTAGGCAACTTGTGAAGCTTATTGGCTTGCATTTCTGATTCGTGACTTCCAACTCTTTATTTCCCATCCTTATGCCATATATTGTGATAATCAATCCATATTACATATAGCAGCCAACCTTGTCTTCATGAGTAATGAAGCACGTTGAAATTGATTGCTAGCATGTGGTTCACGATAAGCTACAAGCTAGTGTTATTCATCCCCTTCCCAAACCCATAACTAACCAGTAGCAAACATACTTACTATAATACCCTCAATCCACATGTTACTAAACAAGTCTAATATGGCCTTAGGGTCCTGTGTTGCTGAAAAGGCATCGGAACCACCAAAGTCAGGGAAAGTGCAGAATAGATCTACTGTTGTCAAGTATGCTCGCCAGGTGAGCTAGCTCCCTTACCAGGCAAGGCCTTTTTTTGCCCGAAGGGCTCTGGAACTTGTTGAACACTCCTGGTGAAGCCTTTGTCCACTGGATGGCTTTGGAGCTCGATAAGCTCGCTAGGCGAGAGTCCTCGATGTTTGAACAGTGTCGAAATGACACAGTTTTGATTTTTGATACTGTATCCCTATAAAAAAAACCTTCCACACATTTTTTGGCCTGAAACACAAAAACCCTTGCCCCGAATCTTTCTTCCTCCATTTTCACTTTTATCCCCACTCAATCTTACCTCCTTCAAGCTCTAAGATGACCTATGGTTTATGTTAGATTCCTTTCCTTTCCTCCTCCTCCATGCTATAAGTATTGTTATTTCTTATTGTTGTAGAGTTGTTATTGATTATTCATATATCTATGTTGCTCTATGGAATCTTTTGGCGCCATTCCAAGCTATCAAGGTCATATTGGTAGTACCCACATACTGCCAGTCCCAAACAGTAAGTGAATTTGAACTCATGGCCTTAATTCCATTATTATGATTATGTTTGTAGCATTATGATTGTTAAATATGAATTTAGAAGTGAAAATATGTTGTGGACATGATTTTCCAAGTCATGCCGAACCTAGCAAAATTATGATTTTGAGGGTAGCATGAAAAATGTATTTTAAGAAAATCATAAGACCATGATTAAATTGTGTATACCATAAAAGCATTTCATATTCTCATGAAATGATTTTTCATAGAATACATGATTTAGTAAGTTTATAAAAGTTGTAAAACACATTTTTCATTTATGGATTTATGATATTAATTACCATGTTTTCGAGATTTGGGATTTCAAATCATACATTTAGAATATCATGTTAGGTTGTATTGGAAAAACATAGAATAGAGTATGGTTTATCTTCATGGACAAATATGATTTAATGATTTTAGAGTTGCTATGTTTATGAAATACGGTTTTAGAATTTCAGTTTCATGAAATTGAAAGTATGAGATTCGATATGATTCATAGCAATTGCCAGATATATATTATGTAGGCATTTGAAATTGCAATGCTTACAAGTTGGTGATCCCTTGGGTATGATTTCATAGCCATAGTTATGCTAAATTTAGATTGTTAAAGTTATATGAATTCAAAGTTTTAAGATTTTTCAACATTTTATGAGTTTTCAGATTTACTCAATTAAATACAAGTTAGTTTTGAAATATTAACTAGAGAAACAGAACTGTGAGTTAACGATGGTATTCTAATTAACCTTAGTATATTATGTTGCCTACGAGAGGCAATCACCTTTTTTCCTTGAGTATAGAGATAAGACCTAATTAGGTACCCACAAGGGATGCAGTTAGCGAGGGATCATTTGCTATCAGCTAGATGCTCCTGTTCATGAGGGACAAAGTATCATCTTTTTATAACTTGCTTAGAATTCTATTTCTTCTCTAATTCCCTTAATGTGATTTATATTGCTTTTGAGGATTACAGGAATTGCTATTTATGGAATTTGTAAATGTTTTTCTCAATATAGCTGTGTATATAATAGTAAAAATGTTTTTACTAGTTACATGTATATGTATCTAGATATTACTGTTTCTCTAGTATTTACCACACCACTAGTTTGAAACGATTCTATAATAGACTCTGAATTTAGAAAAGCTTTCTTATGAGTCCATGAATTTAGAGATGTTTTCCTATATAGCCAAGTATGTAAATATTTGAAATAGTTTTGTTATGCATGTATATTATATATATATATATATATATATATATATATATATATTTTTATATTGTTGGTTGTCTTATATAGGTGATGGTGAGAATTCACTCACTGAATCTGTTGACTCACTCCTCTCCCTTTATCCTCACAATTGCAGGTTCAATATTTTTTAAATCGTCGCTCCAGTAGACGCTACTGTTTCAGTGATGAGCTTTATGTTGTAGTAACGCTTAGTCTAGGACATGTTAGATTAGAGTCTCTAGTAGATGTGCAGGCAGGATTCAAACTATGTATCCTAATTTTCGATTTATGTATTTATTTCCAGAATATCTATGTACATCCTATGTGTTTTCAAAGTTAAGTATGACTTTGAATTGTAGATTTTGATTAAGTTTATGTACTAGAACAGTTATGTATTCATATTTTGGTTTCAAGTATTAAACCGGTTTTCAGAGCTATTTATGTTGAAGCATTTTTGGCTTATGAATTTGATTATAATGATTTAAATAGAGAAATTAATATTGATTTAGATAAAAATTCTATTTTAAGTATGAAAATCATGATAATTCATGCAATTCAGTAAGACATGTATCCTAGAGGCTTACGTGAGGATCTATAACTCCTACGTGCCAGTTATATTCCCAAATTGGGTTGTGATATTTACCAAGCCTTTGGCACCGGGTCCATTTTCCTTCCTTAATGCCAAGCTAATATGATAGATTTTGACACTCCAGCTTGTAAGGGTGTGTTGCTTGGGTCAATTGCAGCAGACTCTAGGCAGCAAGGTGGTTGGTTGGTTGGTTAATAGTTAGTTAGTAGTTTTTAACTAGTTAATTTTTTTTTGTAACAATTAGGTGATTGATTAGTTAGTGAGTTTTATCATTCACAGTCAAATATTTAGCTATCATTACTTATTGTATTCTCTTGAGCTTTATTCTTCGATATTCAATCTTGACATTCAGTTCAAAGCTCTTGAATGTATGAGTTTCATCTTCTTTTCTCTTCTCTGTTAGATGCCATTTTCACGTTATGAGCCCTTTTATTTTTAATCTATATTGTATATAAAGAAGACTGTATCCGTAAAGATGATTGTATTGGTAACTATCTATTTTTATGTCTCTAAATTGTATTCAATTTCCTTTTCAAGTTCTCACACACACACACACATATATATATATATATATATATATATATAACTTCAAATATCAAAATCAAGTTAAATAATCTTTGTCACTGTATAGAAAACTATACAACAACTTTTAAAATTAATTTTTAATATTACCTACATATTTAAATTAATTTTTTAATAAAAAATAATTTTTTAAATAAATTCACATTAAATTTGAAAATTATCGGTTTATATAGGCACGATGCGTGCCAATCCACTAGTTTATAATCACGGGATAGAATGTTTTAAAACTCATTATTAAATAATTACTTTGCTATCATATGTGTTTTTTATACAATAGAAGTGTACTTAAGCTTTTCATCTTCTCGATCACATGTGTAATAAAATATAGTTGGTTGATGTGAAATCATATAGGCACAGAGATAATGACACTACCCAAGAAAATAAAATTGTTATTATATTCATGCATTATACATAAGTTGCTATTTTTTTAATCTCATAAAAGATCATTGCGCATTTCAGTCCAACCCAACCATTATTGCGCATTTCAGTCCAGCCCAACCATTAATATTAAATATCCTAAAATATTCCAAGACATAATCTTAGCCTGGTTAAATGTCCTGGTATTGCTGCAGCTCTTAAAAAGATATTGAGTTATTTAGACTCTCAAAAAATTACTCTAAAAATATTATATTAATATTATTTATTAAAATAATATAAAAATTACTATTAATAAGTAAGAGCAGTAGTATTTAGTAAATATATTATAAAGTAATTTTTAAAATATATAATGATTATAATAGGTATAAATTTTTTTAAAAGAACAAAAAACTAAAAATCTTAATTAATAAAAGAATAAAATTAAATGTTTATTAAAATTCAAGAGTTACATTAGTCTTTTAAAATTTTTTGAACTTCAAAAATATAAGCTAGCTCTAAAAAGTACTCCTATATTTTAAAAATTAGGAGCAAAAGCATCCCAACTTTTTTATTTACTAAACAAGAAAAAAAAGAAACTTATATTTTTCATACTCAAAACACACTGGGATAGGATATTACCAAATCCACCCTTAGTCTAGTTCTGTTTCCCCATTCTAGATACTACTTGCTCCCATAAATTAATCCAACGACTTAGCTGTAGCTTCTTCGCATTAATATATGGTAACCTTTTTTTTGTTCGTTTGAGAACGCATGAAAATGGCTAATAACAGTTTTTTCCTCCAATTTTACTATTTTCTTTGTGAAATTCTGAAATATAGAAAATACATAAAATTGAAGATGAAACTAAAATCAAATAAATCCTTAATATTTTTGAGTAAATTATACTGACCTCTTTTAATATTTGATAAAATTCATCCAAATTCACCTCTATTTATTAAACTTGCTTAAGAAATTTTTGAATTTGTAAAATTGTTATACAACCTTTATTAAATTGCAAATCATTTCCATATCAAGTAAGATAAATGTTATCCAAATAAATAGAGAAAAGTTGGCATGAATTTTTCTATATCTTAGAAGTGATATGTATAATATACTCCTTTTTTTCAATGGCAAAAAAGTTAAACCCGAACGCCAAAATAAACATTCACCGGGAGAAAAAAAATTATAGATGCATATATTGGCTATTTTAATATGATTGATATGAAGTCGTATATGATGGCCTGGGGCTGGGGCTGGGGCTGGGGCTTGAAAAGAAGTGATAAGATACATCAATATCAATATACTACCGGATAAAAAGCAGGACATATGTATATATAACAAATCAAATGTATTGATTGGTTAAAACAGAAAGGCAGATTGGAATATTGACGAAAAATTTTCCAGCAACCAGCTGGACCAAAGATTTTGTTTTTGTCCTGAAATGGCTATATAGTTACGTATTGATCGAAATGTCACAATTTAACAGAATTAAAAATTAAAATCTTTCATACCCAATATATATATATATATATATATATATGAATTTAATTACCATATATGGATAGTATAAATTTTTTTTACATAATCATCCAATCATATATTACCACATAAGTCATGATAGTTAATTTTTATATCCATTATTTGAAAAAGTCATCCAAACTAAATATTTTAATTAGATGACAGTGTAAAACTATTTTATATTATCAGTGCATTAAAATTATATATATATATATATATATATATATATATATATAAATTGTCAAGGCCATTCCTGCAAGATAAAAACTTTGACAACCAAATATATATGCAGTATTCATTTACTAGTTGCACCTTGACAATTACGGCATACCATTCGTATGTAGAATTCCCAGGGCTGACTTTTTAACAGTAGGTATAATTATGCGGCAATGAAAGGAAAAATACTACTATTAAATTTAACATCATCGTCATAGGGTTCCTTGATGAAGCAAACCACCTATATATGTAGTACAACTATGACAAAATAAATCAACATCCGTCTTTCAATTATGAAAGCCATTTTTTATTTACCCAACATTGCCGGCGCTTAAGTGTATAGCATTTTACATTTATTGTGAAAATTATTATTTAGAGTTTAATTTTAATGTCATAATAATATAAAAAATTATATTGCTATTTAATCAAATCCTTCGATTTGAATTAAAAAAAACTTCCATTTAAATTGAATAACATCTCAACTTTCAAGTAATGAGTATTAACTCAACTAATATAATAATATATGATTTGATAAAAATATAAAAATTTTCATACTGTTAATATATATAAATTAAATTATACTATTCAAATTATATTTGATTGGAAAATAAAAAAAAAAATTTTAAAATAAATTACATGTGTAATTTTATAAATAAAACTTATCATCTATTTAAATTCATATATTATTTTTATCCTTAACAAAACATACTCCGATTAATAATAAGCAAGTGTGTGACCACTTTTTTCTTGGTACCATCATTTCTTTTTTCCTGCTGACTTACTATAGTGATAAAAGCGAATTTAATTGTCTACTTGTTACGTTGTTACACCAAAAAAGGAAGAAAAAAAATTTCCCTATGGCGTGGAGTAACTGAGGAATTAATCGATATATATGTGTATGTATATATATACACACACGCCAAGATTAATAGAAAACAATAGTCACAATGGTAGGGTGAAATAAAGTGATACAATGTATTTAACCATATAAGAGTTAACATTTATGCATATAATAATATTTTATCAAATGAATTTACATAAAATTTCTTATTTTCAAACCTTTTTTTGTTTGAACTATTAAAAATTCACCGGACCTTACCCAATCTGATTTAAATCAGGTTCGATTCATTATGGCGTAAAGCTCTCCTAAAAGGCTAGTATTTTCCATTACAGGACCTTGTTTAAAAGGGAACATATGATGAATCACTTGAACTACGTAAGTGTTGTTTCTCTATTTTTTTTTAATGATATTCTTACTGGTAATATATCATTAAATATGATATAAAACTCTACCAAAATTAATTGATTCAACTGGTTTGATTTGACACTTATTCCCTTAAATCTTGAGTTTGATAGTGTATTTGGTTACACATTGGAGGGCTTCGAAATTGATTGAGTGTGTTTTTCAACATGCTTTGGAAACATGTTTTGAATCCAATTTCAAAATTAATTATGGTTTTCCAGAATTGATTCTAGTAAAATTGATAAATTATTGCTTCTAGATTTTCACTTTATAAATTTTTGTCAATGTCGCAACCGGGATCGCGACGGGGACTGCGAAAGAGAAAAGAATTTTAGTTTGTTTGAAAATATTGGAGTCGCCACCAAGTTTATTTAAAATTGGGAAAAACGTTAGAAAAACCCATTTTTTAGAGAATAGTCTTTGAAACCAGTTTGAGTTCGGGAGTCGGTTATGTATAGGGAAGGCGAAATTTAATCCCACGCACTTCTAATACACGTCTGCCCTGACTGTACCTTTAATTAACTGTGCAAATTAAATAAATAACTTTTTTCAAACATTTATTTTCTGTTTCAAGACAATTAAAAGGAAATTATTTTTTTTAAAAGAAAAGAATTTTTAGTGCACCGAACTGTTACAATTCAGATGTCCTAAAAAAAGAGTTAACTAGTCGTCATCGACTAAGTTAACCTTTTTTATTTGAAACGAAACATTTGACAATAAGCATATGATTCTTAAAAAAGAAATCTTTTAAATAATAAATATTTACAAATAGAATCTAAAAAGAAGTGAAGATTTATTTTTGGTATTTTTGTAAGAAAAAAAACTTTATGAGAGATATTTGGAATATCGAATTGTCACAACTCAGATATCCAAATATCAAGTTAACAAGCTGTCATAGCTAAATTAACCTTATTATTTGAAATAAATAATAAAAAAAAGAAAATTAAATCGAAAATTAAAATAACTAATAAATATTTACAAATAAGATAAGAAGAAATTGATTTTTTTTATATATTAAAAAATAACAAATTTTTTTTAAGGAAATTTTCAGGTCATTAAGCTGTCACAACTCAAATGACCGAAATATCAAGTTAACAAGCCGTCACGACTAAATTAACTCTTTATCTACAATAACAAAAGTTAAATAAAATATTTTGAAATAAAATTTAGGAAAAAGAAATTTATAAATAAAACAAGATACACAAATAGTATAGAAAAATGTTAGAAAAATTATTTACAAATAAATTAAGTGGTGAAAAGTTAATTTTGAAAAAGAATTTTAGAATATTAGTTCGTCATAGCCTAAAATAATCTAAAACATAAAGTTAACAAACCGTCACGATTAAATTAACTTTGTTTTTTTTTTTAAAAGAATTTGGAATATCAAGCCGTCGCAGCTAAAATATTCCAGGACATGTGATTAACAAGCCGTCACGGCTTAGTTAATTCAATTTATTAAAAAATAATTAACTAAGTAATTTTAATTTTTTTTTAATTTTTGAAAGCAAAATATCTAAGTATTTATTTCGAACAATAAATAAAACCTCCTTTTTTATTAATTCAGATCAAATAAGTAAGACTCGAATATCGAACATAAAAATCAACCACAATTTAACAAGCTAAAATAAAATCTAACTTAATGAATTCAAAATCTATACTAATGAAACAATTCAATCCAAATCAACTTCCTAAACTAAATCTATATTTTTTATTATATTTAAAAAAAAAATCTTGAAACTCAAAGTAAATGAAAATCTTTTTTATTATTTAGACTCTAAACTAAAATGAAATATATACTAATCAAGTAAACAAAACCAAAAAATTTAAACCATCCAGTATGTACAAACTTAAAGTAAAATTCATTATCATTATTTTTTTTTGAAATACCTCTTTTTTAACACACATATACACAAACTTTAAATTAGCTCTCCAATCCCAAAACTCAAATCCACATAGCTAACACATACACATACTTAAATAAAATAAAATAATAATAAAAAGCATAAACACATGATTAAACAAAACGTATACAAACAATAAAAACAAAAGGGTCGTAAATATCACTTTTCTCCTTTTAACGATTTTTTTTAAAATAATAATAATAATAATAATAATAGTAATATTAGCACTTAATTCATTCAAAATGAAAGAAATAATTAAATTACCCTTTTTATTTCTATTCAAATAATCTAAAGTTACTAAAAAAACATAAAACACAAAGTTTTTAGTAAAACAAATCGTGCCAGTATTTCCTTTGAACTAAATTAAATAAAAAAATCTTTTTAAATCATAACCAGCTCAGATCCAACAAACAAGATTTAAAGACTTTGAACAAATACTAATCAAATAAATACAACTCATATCTAAATTAAAAATCTAATCTAACAAAATAATAATAATAATAAAAATAATAAAAAAAACTTTCCCCTCTCTTCCTCACACGGATCACTCTTTCACTCTCACACGCCCATACACACGGACACACTCACGGGTTCACTCACGCACAGCACTCTCTCTTTTTTATTCAAACACAAACCCCTCTCTCTCTCTTCACATGCACACACGGTCACATAAAGGAAAAGCAGGCACGGTTAAAAGGAAAGAAAGAAATAGGATACAGTGAAGAGAGGAGGGAGTGAGGGGCTAAGAGAAACAGAGCAAGAGGGAAAGGAGTAGCGGGGAGGGCCGCGAGGAAGAAGAAGCTTCACGGAAGCCGGCGGCGGCTGAGACGGTGCGAGTGAGGCAGGCCAATCTCCAAGCTGCCGTGTGAGAGGAGAAAAGGCAATGGCTTTGCGATTTCTGTGAGGGAGATTGGTTTCATGGTGGAGCAAGAGATCGGTGGAGGGCTGTGTGAGGTGGCGCGAGTGAGGTCACAGACTAGTGGTGGCTGGCTGGTGGCTGCCGGCCGCGGATGGGTGAGTGGGTGTGGGAGCTTGGGTGGTCCGCCGGCGATGATGCGTTCACAGGGGAAAAGGAAGCGAATTTTCGATAGGTCTTCGTGGGAAAGAAATGCTGTTGCCGCCAACAGGGATCGAGATCTTGCAGCAATTGCGGCCTTTGAAGAGGGGAGGGTGTATGGCGACCTAAGGATGGCGGAGTCGCGGTGGAGGCTAAGCCCGTCAGCGGCCATGACGGTGAGAGCTATTGCTTCTAATTTTTGAACCTTTGCTTCTCATTTTGTTTTTAAGAACGAAATTTCTGAATGTGTTTGGTTGTGGTCGTGAACTTGGACTTTTAGGTGATTTGATGAAGATGGTGGAAATGGCTTTTGGTTTGCGGTTGAGAGGTCGAAGATACTGGCGGTGTATGGTAGATGGCGCGGCTATGGGGGTGTTGGTGAAGGTGATGAGGGGATAGGGTTGAAGAGGAGGAAGTGATAGTGGTTGAAAGTGGAGGTCCGACGGAGGCCGAGAGGTGGAGACTCACGGTTCGCAGCCGGGGCTCGGTTGGCTTGCGGTGGTGGTGGTTACGGCTGATGATGTTGAGGGAGATGAAAGAGATGATGATGGAAGATGAAGATTGGAGGTTGAGTGGTGGTGAAAGGAGAAGAAAGGGGAGGGGCCGCGGCAGTGAAAGGGAGGCCGCGGCCCCCTGTGTTTTCCTTTTTTTTCTTCTGTTTTTTTTGAAAATCTGATGATGATGATGATGAAATTGCTGATTGTTTACCTTGATCTTTCTTTTTCGTTTCTAAATTGTATTTGCTGGACTGGCTGATGATTTCTTGCAGGTTGTTTTTCAATTGATGTTCTGATGTTTCTTTTTGTGTTTGAATTTTTTTTGGTCTTCAGCCCCCTCTTCCGTTCCTCCTCATCTCAATATGTATATCCTTTCTCTTTTTTTTTTTTGATTTTCCCCCAACCCCACCGAAAGAAATTCCAACCGTTTGCATATAGTGGAGAAACACCATCATGATGTTTTTTGATTTTTTTTTTTTACTTCCTCCTATCCCCATGCCCTCCCGTGATTGCATCGGGTAAAGAAATAAACGGACACAAGTCCGTGAACCTGCAGGGGAAAAGAGAGAACAAGAAAAGGGACTCGAGGAGAGGCGTCCGTGACTCCTATCTCCTTTTTTTTTATATATATTGAAAATATGAAAACAAAAACAAACAACAAATTTTTCATTTTTTTTTATGAAAGGAATAATTAACGAAATTGTAAGAAATAAAAAGAGGTAAATTAGATGCAAATTTTTGAATTTTATTATTTTTTTTAAAAAAAAATGGACAAAATTAGGTGTTCACAGTCAAAAACACTTTTCAGGTCAAACTATCAAATATAAATTCTTTACCACAAAATCAATTATATTCAAGATCAATTTTATGAAGGCAAAACTATATATATATATATGGAATATTGTAAATAGCAAAAGCTAATATTAAGAGAATTAACTTTATATCTATAATAGTTCGATCCAACTTGGACCAGAGACATGAATAATCATCTGCAAAAAATGTATGAATAATAATTTATTATATCAGAGGTGAATGTTCTAGGTGGGTATATCCTCCAAAGAAAAGGATATGTGATTCAACCCGTGGTTTGTGGCATATCATAGAGCTTGTTGGTCACAATTAACATCAAGGACTCGTTTCCACGCTTCCAGGTTCCAATATTATATCATGATTTGTACGATGAACCTAAGGGAAATTGCATACTATATGCGTTTCTTCTCCTTACAGACTATATAAATCTACACGCCATTATTCCTCCCAGAAATTGATTTAGCCGTTACAAACCATTAAACATGTGATATTATATACATATATATATATAATATTAGGGGCCTATATGTTAGGATTTGATTGAAATAGTGTTGGGATAGAAGTCCCACATTGCTTAGAATTGGAATGGAAGGGAGTTGCCAAGGCTATATATAGAAGCCTAAGTTTTCCATTTCAAGTGCACCAGTCAGAAACACTTTAAGCTTGTATCTGATTTTCTTCCTCTGTACTCTTGTTTTAGAGTGTTGTGAGGTGTAGTTCAAATATTTGCTTTGTGAGAGTGTGGGTGTACTGGGGTGTGGTAAGAGAGAAGTCTGTGTGTTGTAATAATTTTCACATAGTGAGATTCTCTGGTTGTCTTTTGACAGCGGCCGTGGTTTTTCTCCGGTTTTGGAGTTTTCCACGTTAAATTCTTGTGTTGTGGTTGTGTTCCTATTTTATTTCTCTCACATGTGGTTCTCAAGGAGGGAAAGTGTCTTAGTTTCCCAACAATTGGTATCAGAGCTTTGGTTCGGTGGGATTTATTCTTAGTATGCTCTGTGGTTGCAGCTTGAATCGATCTTCCACATCAGAAAAGGATTTCTCCTTGGTGCTTGAGGATCATCCTTGTTTCTTTATTCTTTGGAAAGCGATGTGATATTGTCTGTTGCTGGAAGGCAGTGTGATACTGTGAGAGTGCGGTTTGGAAAGGTTCTGGCTAAGGAAAGACTTGGTATTTAAGCGTGTCCATTGTGACCCACCTCTCTTTCCTGGGAACCCTCCTGGTGCACCGCTTACGCTTGATTTACACTATTCGATAATGGTTGCAACAATGTCAAGTTTTTCAAGTGCTGTGAAATATGATATAGAGAAATTTGATGGAAGAATCAATTTTGGCTTGTGGCAGATACAAGTCAAGGATGTGTTGATACAATCAGGTTTGCATAAGGCGTTGAAAGGAAAGATCGCTGACATGGATGATGAAAACTGGGAGGAACTAGATTTGAGAGCAGCAAGTGCAATTCGTCTGTGTTTGGCTAAGAATGTTCTTGCAAATGTGCAAGGAATATCAACAGCCAAGGAACTTTGGGGGAAACTCGAAGGGTTATATCAGGCAAAGGACATCTCAAATCGGTTGTTATTGAAGGAGCAGTTTCATAATCTGCGCATGGATAACAGCATGAAGATCTCCGACCATCTTAGTGTCATCAATGGTATTGTCTCTGAATTAGAGACAATTGGAGTGAAGATTGATGATGAAGATAAGACACTAAGGCTTATATTGTCTCTTCCGTCTTCCTATGGGCACATCAAGCCTATATTGATGTATGGGAAGGAAACTCTGAATTTCGAAGAAGTTGCAAGAAAGTTATTCTTTGAAGAAAGAAGAATGAAGAATGAGGGTAGCACTTCATCAAATTCACTATTTGTAGCTAGAAGTGACAGTTATAGGAAAAAGAATCGTGGAAAGAGTGTGACATGCTGGAAATGCGGAAAGTCTGGGCATGTAAAGAAAAATTGTCCAAGTGGCGCGGTGTTGGAGAGGGACTCTCAATCTGATGCTTGCAACATTGCTCTCCTAGAGGGAGAGGATGATCTTTACTAGAAAGTAAGAAGTGTATCCTCATGGCATTACCGCGCTGCCATGGAAAAGGATAAGTTGTTGCTAGCGGATCCACAATTACACACGGGCATTGATTGGCGTTGAGATGCAGGGTGTGTGGTGGGAGTTATGTCGATGGCTGAGAAATTTCCAGGAAAAGCCAATGTGGAAGTTGCACCATAACTTTTCAGCAAGGTTTCGACATGTGCCAAGGTGAAATTCTTGGAATTGTTTTATTCCAAGTGAGCGATTTTTATGGTGGAGTATGATAGTTCTTTGAACTATGATTGTCTGTGATAGACAATGACAAAGAAGGGGTTGTCGGTGTTGACAATGGAAGATGAAGCTGTGTTTATTTCAATCAAGGTGGAGATTGTTAGGATTTGATTGAAATAGTGTTGGGATAGAAGTCCCACATTGCTTAGAATTGGAATGGAAGGGAGTTGCCAAGGCTATATATAGAAGCCTAAGTTTTCCATTTCAAGTGCACCAGTCAGAAACACTTTAAGCTTGTATCTGATTTTCTTCCTCTGTACTCTTGTTTTAGAGTGTTGTGAGGTGTAGTTCAAATATTTGCTTTGTGAGAGTGTGGGTGTACTGGGGTGTGGTAAGAGAGAAGTCTGTGTGTTGTAATAATTTTCACATAGTGAGATTCTCTGGTTGTCTTTTGACAGCGGCCGTGGTTTTTCTCCGGTTTTGGAGTTTTCCACGTTAAATTCTTGTGTTGTGGTTGTGTTCCTATTTTATTTCTCTGTTTACAGTGGTTCTCAAGGAGGGAAAGTGTCTTAGTTTCCCAACACTATAATGAGAGGCACTTGCATATTTTGCAGAATCTTCACCGTAATCAATCATCATCATCATCATCACGATGGAGCACACCAATTGCAGCACTAGCATCTATACCTCTAATGATGTTTATTGTCAAGAGAGTGTTGTAAATGTACCCTTCTCATGGGAATACAAGCCAGGTCTCTCCAAAGTCACTCATCATGATGATGAATTGGCACAAGAGGTGGTAGAAATTTAGTGCTTCAGCCTCCACCATGTTCTTCATCATTTGGCACAAGAAATGATGACACACTTGTTCATCTTGGCCTATTATGTGCAATTCAGCCTTCATCACTAAGAATTAGTTCATTTAGGATGGAGAGTACTCAGAAGGAAGAAGACTCTTTTGTGGAAGCTTACAAAAAATGCACCAAAAGCCCCTTTATGCTTCTTCAAAGTTCTACTAGTAGTAGTAGGGGTCTCGAGACCAGAGTCACTGCTTCCAGCAATGGATACTATGGATTCTTCACCAACAAAAGTAGTAAGGGTCAAAAAACAAATTATGGATCATGGCATAGTATAAGGAAGTATATGCAGATTCTTTCTTGCAAGTATGCCGGCGATGTTTCTATTGGCAAACCTGTCTATACCTGTAAAGATGTGAAAGAAGTTGAAAAATTAAGATAATATCTTGAAGTTGGTCTTAATTGTTTGTTTTTTCGTTTTTATGTGTTTGTATCAAATGACGGTTTAAAGTACCATCGTTCTATTGTAAGAACTATAGAAAAGGATTGATGAAAAGAAAACAGGAATAAAGAGCTTAATTGATATCTATAGTTCAATGTCTTCCGCCTAATGAATGATGGCTTTTATTCATAGATAATGCATTGCTCCAAACAGATTGATTGTCTCCTTTTGCTAATTTCATGATAGCCTCCTATCAGTATTTTACTATTTCTGTGTTTTTATTTTGGCAAAGCTAATCAAATCCATATAGCACTTGCAAGAAGGTTGGATGTAGTTGGTTAAGGTTTGTCTCATTTTTTTCAATAATTATTGAAACACTCAACACCCTTTTAAAAAAGAGTGGAGTAGGAAAAAAGAAAATACAAAGACAACATTTAGCTACACCCAAACTTACACACCTGAAAAAATACTCAAGAAGCAAAGACGGAACCTCCTCAAAAACAACTAATTAAAAATATCCAAGAACCTAACATCAATATAAAAAAACACAAACAACACACCCAAACATCCTTTTCTTTCCCCAAAATGAAGAACTTCGATAAGCTAAAAGGGAAGCAATAATACTAGCTCTTACCACACACATATCTTGCCACAATTGCTTCTTGCCATTTCTATCTAAAGCACCCAAACATCAATATTATTGCATAGCTAAATTATTATTTGACCAATCTACCTTTCGAACATACCCATCTGACTCTTTATAACACTTGTTCATCTTAGAAGATTACCAGATCCCAAATCACAAAAAAACCCCTCCTAAATTTACCAATTGTAACAAAAACTCCCGGCCAATAACAAAGTAAGTTAAAGAATGAGCTCCTTCACCACTCCTAAATTTAAGGTTTGTCTCATATTCCACAAGAACGTGAATGGCTTCTTCAATGTAGAACTATAATACTGATTTCACATTTTGTTAACTTGCTCAAATATTTTGAAATTGGAATTTATGTCTCTTCTTTTCTTATTTTGTATAAGAAAGATTGCCCCAAAACTTTGAAATAGACTATAAAGTTTTCATTATGTATTTTCTCGATTGTGATTTTATAAATATTTGCAATTGAGTTTATATTATTTCTAAATTTATCGATAATTACCCATAAAAATATGAAATTTATGCATGATATCATGTATTTTTTTTAAAAAAATGTTATTTATTATTGATAGTCAACTTGATAAAATAAATATTCACTCAATAATAATTAATAAACAATAGATCTAGGGGTGCAAGTAGGTTGGGATAGGCTATATTTTAACTTAAATATGCCTGACTTGCATAGGTCTAATATGTATTTTCAACAGATAACATGAGTCTGGGTTTATCACCTGATATAAGCCTTTATTAAGGTCTTAGCTTGGCCTTCAGGAAAGCTTGACATGACCTGAAAGCTTATTTGGAGGTTTATTTTATTATAATTTTAATAAAAAAAAGAAACATCTACTTTTAAAAAAGTCAAATGACTTTTAAATATGTCAAAAAAAATATTTTAAATTAGCTAAATGGTTTCTTGAATAAGTTAAGATGTATATTTTCATATAGACTAAAATATTTTAATTATCATTAAAATTTTTAAATAAAAATATTGCTAATAATAGAAATATAAATATGTTAACCTGTTAGGTTTAATAGACTATGTTCAATGGTTGGAGCTGGCTTATTTAGCTAAAAATGCTTTTTGAAAAGTTCAAACATAACTTGTTTACTAAGTAGACTGGACCAAACTAGGCCGAATGTAGGCTAGGTCGAAAGCTCTCGATAAGTTGAGTGGTCTACTTCCACCCCTGAATATATCCTCGTAATATATTTTAGATTTAAACATATTTTTAGTCCTTATAAATATACGCTGATTTGATTTGGTCCCTATAAAACTTTTACTTTGATTTTAGTCTCCTATTTTTCCTTTTCTTTGTTTTTTCCCCTTCATTCTAAATTTTGATTCCCATAATTAACTTTAAATATGAATTTGGTCATTAAAAATATTAAAAATTTAATTTTTATCCTTAAATATTTTTAAAATTTTTTTGGTCCTTATAATTATCATCATTTAGTATAGAATTTACATGAAAAAGGACAAAAAATATAACAATAGAAAAGAGAGGGACCAAAATAAAAAAAATAGAGAAACCAAAACCACAATAATGGATATTTATGAGGACTAAAAATATATTTAAGCCTATATTTTAAATTTCATAGATTTAATATGAAATATAACCATTTGAATGAAATGAGAACAAATAACAACTCGATAAAATACAATATGCTAATATATATTAATGTTTTTATATTATTAGACTCATGCTATTTGAACCAAAAAAAATCAAGTTTTGTGCTCAATAGATTATGTTATTAATAAATTATTATGAGCCATTCTAATTGATAATAAAAATATTCAAAATAGCATGAGGAAGAAATAGGATGTGAATTTGGGTGACGGGTTCAAAGCGAAGGGTAGACTGAAATAAGAGTCCGAGTCTAATTTAATTATAGAAAAAAAAATTGTATTATTTATATTTATTGTATGGGGATAACACGTGAACATACATTCTATTTATCATTTTATTCAATAATAAATAAAATATGAGTTGGTACAGTATCCTATATATAATAAATATAAATAATATTTTATGTAAAATAAAATAAAATTTTACCAAAAGGTGATTCAGTAAAATAACTCTACCATTTATTGCTACACTCACAGGCCAGTACGTGACATTTGTCGGACCGTTGGAGGATATATAGTCCCTAGACCTTTGTAACATTACTCAAAATTAAAAGTAGAAGTGGATTTCATAAATTCTATAATGAAAATGACAAATAGCTAATTGGTTCAAGATTTGCTTTTATTGACTATGTCAAATCCCAGTTGTTGAACTCTAACGATCTTGACTCATGCAATTTGACGAGTTTTGAACAACATTGTTGTTTTTGGGCTGCTCTCCCGATGCAGGAACCGAAGAACGTTAAGTAAAGAGTGTCCCCACTCCCTTGTTTCAAATTTTCAATAGCTATGCCACACACACAGAAATATGGTCAGAATTTTTTTCAATAAAAATCACAGTGATTACTGAATGAAAGGAAGACGTATATCTCACTCATTCATCTGACATAATTTTGACAACTAAATTTGGACATTTTTTCTAGCTATCAATTTCCGCGTTTCAATAGTCCTCACCACTTAAATTAGATAGCGCGTTGTGTGACTTTTAATTCTACCACTCAGCATAAAATAAAATGGGAGGCGGTACACTCATCTTGATGCATATGACCAAGTCAAGCCATCTCAAGTTTGTCTTGTACCGTTCTAACTACCCTTGCTTTTTGTCTTCTTTGAGAGGGATGATGTAAACCCGTGTGAATTATTTGGTCTAATTCCTCTGTCTTCTCTTTTCAATTTGATTTGAGAGCCCATACCGAAATTTCTCTATGCGTATTGCTTACGTTTTTGGTGCTCGTCTATTCGAGATATTAGTGGATTAAAAAAAAAATTATATAAACACAACTGTAAGAATTTATATTTAAACACTTATAATAATATAATAAAATTAATGGAAGTCATAAACAAATAAATATATCATCAAGAAAGTTTATGGATGTTGGGGGTGCACAGCAAAACAGGTTTAGCACACACTTCCATTATTGGATATGTTTGTTTAAAGGATAGTGCGGGGGAAAATTTTTATGGATAATCTCATTCTGTAATTTTATACGTTAATTTTATCAATCACAAATTTTTTAAATATTAGAATAGAATTCATCTGTCTTTTTTTTTCTGTCTCACTTTTTATTTTCCAATCAAATTTTAGCATGTATAAAAATTATAAATAGTTAAAAAAATATAATTGGATATTAATTATGAACGATGTCAGTGCTAAATTTCTATTGTGAGATAAGGAGCGAAAGAGTAAAATGAGACGTATGGTTTGAAATCCTAGTTTAGCCCTCAATCAAATACAACATTAAATGTATATAAATAGTAATTGTCAGAATTGTGTCAAAACAAAAAATCTCTATTTGATGCCATTTGGAACTATGTGGTGGAACCAATATATAAAGGCCTAGGAGAACCAGACTTCAACACCTCAGTTACATATATGTATACAGGCCTCGTCTTTGTTCCACTAGATAGAACAATTGGAAGATGAGTCAACCACTAGATCATCCATCAAGAAAGGTCTCCTTCTCATGGGAAAAGAAGCCTGGTGTATCCAAGGTAACAACAGCAACTCATGGAGTTGAAACTCTCACAAAGGATCATGAGCTTTTGGCCAAGTTGCCACCCCCTCCATGCACACAAGAATCCACAGCTAACACTCCTAGAAATCCTCTTCAAGATTTCCAGAATATTCCACTTCCCCCTTGTGCTTTTCAGCCTCCTTATTACAGGACTTCTTCCAAGAAGGGTCTCTGGGTCCAAGAAGATGATGACCCCTTTTTAGCAGCATACAAAGAGTGCACAAAGAATAATCAGCAAAGTGGTGAGGGGAAGATCAAAAAGAAATTGGCCAAAGGTGGAATAATTGAGTCAAGGTTGAAGAAGGCCTTGCTGTCTTTTTTCTCTTGTAAGAGATCTTGCAGTGTTCATGACAAGAACTTGGTTAGGATCTCTAGCCTCCCGCATAACATAGATATAGATTAACTTTTCAATAGTTTATGTTCTGTTGGGGAAATTCTCTGTACAAGAGTCAAATTCTACCGGTATCAGTGTCTGTGGAATGATGTAAGGATTAAGAGAGAATGATAAGCAGCACTTCTGTAGTAGACCCTTTGTTCAAGATTGAGGGAATTAATGAATGATATAGTAACCTGAACTCTATGGTAGGCCCTGATGCTGCCAAGTTGCTATACCAATCTCATTGTATTAGAAATTTAAGAATTCAGCACACCTACTTACTTTTTTACTATTTTGTAAAACTCGATTTTCATCTGTACAAGGTTTGTTTGGTTTTAGACAACTTTTTCAGTTTTCATTTTTCTTGTTTTCAATCAATTTTCTGTTTTTTATGATTTTGTGAAATATATAGTGAAACTTGAAAAATCTTGAAAAATAGAAAACTTCCAAAAACAAAAATTCAAAATTATTTTCTAAAACCAATCATAACATTTCAATTACTTTAATATTGGGACCTGCAAATTATGTATAATGATATAATTATCTGATTTACATGACAAGTATAGTTTTGAAACTTCAGGAACAATAGCCACTGGATAATACTTACTGATATCAAAGTATTGCGATGCTAGATTGAGCATGGCCGCTCATTAGAGTTGACTAAAGCTGAGTATTCATGTCCCGTTCCTTACTCCCCTTCTCTCTGCCCCTGAGGAATATAATATGAAGTATGAACAGTAGTTGCAAAGGTGAGAACCGACATCCCATTAAAATATGCTCAAAAAATTTTTAGCGGCTCTTAGAGTAAAATAAAATATTTACTATATTTTATTTATTAATTGATAAATTAATTATTATATTAAAAATATAGGAATGTAGATGATAATAATAACCTACAAAATTTATGTATTAATTAATAAGTAAATCCGAACAAGTACTTTCTTTTACTGTCAATACACCTAAGTATCTCTCAATATGCTCTAACATTCGGTAAAAACTAATACATAAGGATCAAAAGTGTGTGTGTGTGTATATATATTCCACAATATTGAATAGATTTTACTCTCAATACACCAAAATATTTCTCGCTTTACTATTAAGTAAAAGCCAAGTATACAAGATCAAAAGCGTGTGTGTGGACATATATATTCCACACTATTGAAGATTAGTCTTGCAGCCAACAGGCTTGAACAATGAATAATGCCATTGCCCATTGACCATTGATGATAAAATTATTGATGTAGAATTGGATAGATTTGCATCAAACTATTGCTGCCTAAGTTCAGGGTAGACCGTGGTTCTTTGAAAGTGTGTGATCTGTCCACCCTCTCCCTTCTTGGTTCGTCCTTTCTCCTCTTAGTTGGGGATCCATTACCATTCTTCAATGCGTGGACCGTTTTTCTCTTTAATGGCCTGATATTCCCGTTATGGGACACTTGATCTTCCTGGGAGAGGAGGGGTTCTTTTCAATCGGCTTGGATTGTCTAGGCCTGAATTCTTAAGGTGTGTGGCCGATCATGGGCTGGTCGTGAGAGGATCTGCCAAGTGATCTTCCAATCCGAAGAGACCCCATAGCCGTAGTCTAGATTATGAGCTGGGCTTCCTTAAGGGTTTGTTGGTTTATTATGAGCTGGGCCTTTTTAAGGGTTTGTTGGTTTATGGTTGGGTCGATGTACGACCGACCGGTCCACAAGCCCCCTAGTCTCGAAGTTCGGAGGACAGAAGACACTAGTGGTTGTTATTACATACTCGGGTCGGTATATGACCGACTGGTCCACAAGCCCCCTCAGTCTCGAAGTTTAGAGGACTGAAGAGACTTAGCACTGAGCAAGTGAATGCTGCTTGTATGACCAACCGGTCTACAAGCCCCCTCAATCTTGAAGTTTGGAGGACTGAAGAGACTTAGTTTCGGACAAATGAATGTTGCTTTTCAGATTGATATTTTTCGAATTTCCCTCCTTATTTTCCCGGCTGTGTAGCTTCTTGAGTTATGGCCATGTGTCACCCTCCTATAGTTCAAGGGGTCATGTTTATTAAATGCAACTCTGCCATCGCACAATGAAGGACATGTGTTTCCTTTCGAACGGTGGCGATGGGGAAAACTAAAAAAGCCGCTCCTCTTCATGGGTGGCATCTAGAGTAAGGCAAAGTGGTCTCCATTTCGTCATTCTCTCTTTCTCAGTTCATGTCTTGTTATCCTTTTCTCCCCCTCTAAGCCTTTTGTTTGATTGCTGCGATTCATGTTCCTACTTTTTTAGTGAAATTCGCTTTGTGCTTCAGAAAGGTATGCTTTCCTACTCTTATCTTTTCATGTTGCTAACATAGCTTTTAAGGATTAAGTTTCCTTCGCAAGTGGTGTTGGTTATTATTTTGTTTGAACGTTTGGATGGCTGTGCCTTGTCACGATTTTTTGGTCAAGTTAAAATTTCTGTTTCTATTCGTAATGGTTGTACGGATGTAGTAATGTTACCGAAATTTCATTCGAATGAATAATCATCGTGAGTAGATAGCAATAGGATTTTGTGTCATTGGTGTCTCATTTTGTGTCTCTCTATCAGGGAGGGGCCTAAACAGGGTACTTCTTGGGTTGTGCAGGTTTTTAACGTTGTAGAGACCATGTCTGAACAGCCTGCTGAGGACTTAGCCCCTTAACCTAGTGAGGTGTTGTTAGGGGAGATAAAATCCACCCTTATCAAGGTTGAGGATGTTGGGGGAATTTTGCTTGGGGGTGTTCCTGAGGGTTTTGTGTTATTCGCATGTGGCCCGAATGATCACGTTACTAGTGATCCTGGCCCGGGTTTGTTCTATATGTATGAGACGGTCTTTGGCCAGGTGAAGGTGGAGCTTCCCTTCCTGCAGTTGTATACAGGTGTTCTAGTTATCCTTCAATTGGCCCCGATACAGCTACATCCTAATTCTTGGGGCTTTCTCCGAGGCTTTCGATGGTTATGTGACCTTATGGGGTTCCAAGCGACCCCGAGCTAATTTTTTTATTTCTTTCGGGACAACAAGTCTAAGTCTAATAGTGAATCCTTGGTATCATTTACTGGCGCCCGCAAGAAGCGACCGCTTGAAGTGTTTGAGTCGTCATATAAGAGAAGGACATACATCGGGCAATTCTTCAAGGTTCGGCCCGGTGCTCAAGTCAGGGAGCAGTTTTGCAACCCTGCTGGCCATCCGAGGTTTCCTTTCCGGTGGAATACTTCACATTTGGCAAGTCCGCAGGTATCCATGAGGGATGGATTTCTCGATCGAGGAAAGGGCTCGAGCTGCCGAGCTGGAGCAACTTTCCGGTGATATAGTTGCTCAAAACTTAACCGGGCTGAAGTGCACGTTCTTGATACAAGATGGGGATAACCGGCCCCTTCTAGAAAAAAGATTTAGTAAGATAGAGACAATCAAACTTAATTGCCGGGTGAAGTTTCGGTAAAGGACTAATATTAATTTTTTTTCAGGGGGTTTCTTCATCAGCTGGAGCAAGAAAAGACGCAGATGGCTGACCAGGCTCCCAAATATGATATGGATGTTCTCTGGGAGTCCAAAAAGAGAAAAAAGAAAGCTGCCTCTGAACCCTCTGGGGATTCTTCAGGGGGTGAAGGTTCTACCCGGCATTCCAGCGGCGATGTCGATCTGACATCTGCCCCGGAGCTTGAGGTGGGGTTGCCAGGAGCTGATAGCTCGATCTAGTCGAATCCGACCAGGTTGGCGGACGGGAGTCTTCAGCTCCTCGGCCAAGTTCCTCGTCCACCACGCCCCCCAGCTCTGATTGGCTCCATTACTTCTGATCCCCTGTTGGAAGAAACTGCTCCATTTCTAAAGGATTTCACCGAGGATGCAGGGGTGCCGGTCAACTTGATCTAGGATAGGTGCTTTGGCAATAAGCGCCACATTGATGCGCATATGCTTACTAACACCGATGTTGCCAAGTTTCGGAAGGTGGGGCTTTTGTCCTTATTTCTTGCTCAAGAGGTGACATCTCTCAGGAATGCTGCTATGGCTCGATACCTGGAAAAGGAGGTCAGGAAAATGCCCACTCAAGCTAACTAAACTACAGTGCAGCTGACCGAGGCTCAAGGCAAGATGAGCAAACTGAAGGAACAGCAGAGTGAGGAGCGAGCTAAGGCCGAAGCTCGGGAGAAGCAGCAAGAGGAGCATATCCGGGTCCTGACTTCAGTTCTAGAATCTTCTCAAAGAAATGAGAAGGAGCTTTTAGAGGAAATTAACAAGATCAAGGACCAGTAGGAATAAACCGAGCGAGAGTTGATGAAGATGAAGTCCGAGAAGAAGGAGACGAGCAGTCTGTTCTGGAGGACCTTCCTCGACAGTTTGCTGCTGGCTACGACGGTGCTCGGAGTCATTTTAAACATCTCTTTCAAGACTTGGAGTTGGATTTTGATCAGGTTGGCCCCTGGCATAAGATGGTTGATGGTGTTTTTCATCAGTCTTTGGATGATGAGTCAAATGCCGATCAGCCGAGAAACAAGGGAACATGAAGATTGGGGGATGCTTTAGTTAAATTTGTAATTCTTTTTGGTTTTTGACATAAGAGTTATAATATTTCTCTTTTTTACCTAAATACTTTTTATTTCATGCAAACGCCTGTGCATAACAAGTTTTGCAATTTTCTTTCGTATGGTTTCTTACCGTAGCCAATTTGTTTACTCGTGAAAATGAGGTTTATGAAGGGCAGAATGCCTGCACTTGTGATGACGAGGTTTCTGGAAGACGAGGGTCGGGCCTTGTATACTCATGATAACAAGGTTTTATCATTTAGATTGTATTGTTTGATGAACTTTTTATAACTAGGTAGGATAGGTAATTAAAGATAATCTTCGAAAAGCTTCTGAATTTTAAATATTGCCAAATCGAATACAAGTGTAGGTCGTATGACTAACTATAATACCTTCGAAGCTTTATAGCATTCTACGTCCTAGGTATAACTTTACCATCTATTGTAATGGGTCTGTAGGCGCCGTTTCCTAGACTTTCTTCAATTTGGAATGGGCCGTCCCAATTTGGGCCGAGTTTTCCTTCGATCGGGTGCTTGTCTGCCCTTCTTAGGACAAGGTCCCAGGTTCGGAATTGTCTTTTTACCACTTTTTGATTGTACCGATGGGCTACCTTGTTCTTGGTAGCAATGCTCCTTGTATGAGCCATTTCACGCTCTTCTTCCAGGCGTCAAGGTCGAACCTTCTTGCTAAGTCATTCTGATCCTTTTCAAAATTCTGTCTTCGGAAGGTCAGTAAACCGACCTCTACTGGAATCATTGCCTCTGCTCTATATGTGAGCCAAAAAGGGGTCTATTTCATGGTAGATTGTGGGGTAATATGATAGGCCCATAAGACACTATGCAGTTCTTCAACCCATCATCCTTTTGCTTAGTCCAGGCGCTTCCTAATCCCCTGAAGAATGACTTTGTTGGTGGCCTCTGCCTGGCCGTTGCTTTGAGGATGTTCTACGGAAGCAAATATTTGTTTGATTCCCAAGTGCTAACAAAACCCTTTGAAGTTCTTATCTGCCAACTGAGATCTATTGTCAGTGACTATAGCATAAGGCAGGCCATACCTACAAATTAGATTTTTCCAAGTGAAGTCTTCAATCTTTCGTGCTGTTGTTGTCGATAAAGGTTCAACTTCAATCCACTTGGTGAAATAATCAATTGCCACCATGAGGAATTTCCTTTGCCCTGCAACTTGGGGAAATGGGCCTAAGAGGGCTATCCCTCATCTGCAAAAAGGCCATTGAATATCTGAGTGATGAAGTTCTTCTAGTGGTGCCAAATGCATGGAAGCGAATCTCTGGCACATGTCAAATTTTTGAATGTATCTGGCATAGTTGGCCTTGAGCGTTAGCCAATAATATCTAGCCCTGATGACCTTTCCGGAGAGCGATCTTGCCCTTAGATGGTGCCCGCAAACACCCTCGTGTATTTCGGCCATGACATACTCTGATTGATCTTGGTCTAGGCATTTGAGTAGGGGCATTGAGAATCCTTGCTTAAACAGCTACCCGTCTATGATCACGTAAAAGGCAGAAGACCTTCGTATCTTCCAAGCGGTTTGGCTTTCAGCCGGTACTTTGCTGGTTGTTAGAAATTGTTTGATAGGGGCCATCCAAGAGGTAGTGACAGTGTGAGGATTGGGCGGGTCATGTTCTCGAGGATCCCGTGAGATGGCCGGGGCATCAATGTGAAAGATCCCGGCTGCTGGCACCATCAGTTGATCGATCGTTTCTTGAATGACCGATCGATTGTTCCCGGGGCTTCTTATGCTTGCCAATTTTGAGAGAAGGTCCGCTTGCGAATTGTGTTCCCTTGGGATGTGTTCAATGTGAAACTTGGAGAAGCTCGCCAGTAGTTATTTAACTTGGTCAAGATATTACGCTAGGAGAGCATCCTTGGCCAGATATTCTCCTTTAACCTGGCTTGTGACAATCTGAGAGCCACTTTTTGCAGTTATTGCTGAGGTGCCCACTTCTTTAGCTACGTGGAGGCCGGCTAGAAGGGCTTCGTATTCTGCCTGGTTGTTACTTGCCTTGAACCCAAATTTCAAAGATTGCGCAATTGTTAACCTATCCAGGCCTTCAAGGATTATCCTCACTCCACTTCCTCGCAAATTGGATGCTCTATCCACATAAAGTGTCCATTTTCCAGCTGGAGCCTTGGTTGGGTTACACCATTCATTGATGAAATTTGCCAAGAATTAAGACTTGATTGGACCTCTGCTTTCATACGAGATCCCATATTCAAATAGTTCGATCAACTAAGTGATCATGCGGCTGGCCAAATTGGGCTTTACAAGAACTTGCCTGGTCGGCTGGTTTGTCGTGACAATGATATGATGACTCTAGAAATAGGGCGTAGCCGTCTTGCTGAGATTACCAGGGCTAACACCAGTTGCTGAATTTTTTGATAGTGGGTTTCCTGGCCTTGCAACACCTTGCTCACAAAGTACACCGGGAGTTGCTCCCTCTTTACTTCTCGTACTAGTGCCGAGCTTACTGCCCTTAAAGAGACCGAGAGATAGAGTATCAGCGGTTCTCCTGGAATGGGCTTCGTCAGGATGAGGGGCTTGAAAAGAATGACTTTATGCTCTAGAAGGCTGCTTCATATTCATCATTCCACTTGAACTGTTTTGCCTTCTGGATGCAATCAAATAAGGGGGTTGTCTTGTCCTCTGCTTTAGAAATGAAACGGGTTAAGGCCGCCACTTGACCTGCCAGTTACTGGACTTCCTTGACTGTGGCCGGGCTTCTCATTTCCATGACAGTCTTACATTTGTTTGAATTAGCCTCAATTCCTTTATGAGTGATCATGAAGACTAGGAACTTCCCAACCTATACCCCAAATGTGCACTTACTCGGGTTCAGGCGTATGTTATGCTTCCTCAACTCTTCAAAAATTTCTTGAAGGTATTCAGTATGATTCCCCTTGGAACCGGTCTTCACTACCATGTCGTCAATGTAGACTTCGATGTTCTTCCCTATCTATTGTTCGAACACCTTGTCCATTAATCACTAATAGGTTGCCCCTACATTTTTCAGTCCAAAAGGCATGACTCGATAGCAATACGTCGGTCCATCTGTCCTGAAGGCTGTTTTTTCTTCATTATCCGGATGCATCGGAATCTGGTTGTATCCTGAGTATGAGTCCATGAAGCTCAAAAATCGGTACCCAACTGCAGAATCCACCGATTTGTCGACGTTTGGTAAGGGGTATGAGTCCTTGGGGCAGGCTTTATTAAGGTCTGTAAAGTCTACACACATCCCCCATGTTCCCTTGTTTTTATTTTCCACTAGGACCACGTTTGAGAGCCAGGTGGTATACCTTAGTTCCCTGATGAATCCTGCTTTCAAGAGCTTGTCTATTTTGGCCTTTATAATCTCTTTTTTCTGTTCTATCAAGGTCCATTTTTGCTGGGCTACTGGCTTATACCCTGGCATAACCTATAGCTTGTAGCACATGAAGCTTGCATTTATGCCTGGCATGTCAGCTGGTACCTATTCAAACAAATCGGCATACTCATTCAAGAGTCGGGCTAATTTTGTTTTCAGTTCTTGTGGTAGTTCTAATCCAATTGTAACAGTCTGGTCCTCGTCTTTTCCAATCCTGATGTTATCTACTTCCCTCTCGGGTTAAGGCCTGGCTTCTTGGAAGTCTTCTCGGGGATCCAATTCAGCCATGTTGACATCCGTACAATCCAACTGTTTCCTTTTCTGACCGGTGGCCTCGGCCAAGGTTGACTTGTGTATACGCAGGCAATCAAAGTAGCACTGCCAGGCCTTTTGCTGGTCGGCATAGATGACACCTACTCTAGAGTCAAGTGGGAATTTCATTGCAAGGTGGGGGTGTTGAGATGATCGCTCTGAGTTTGTTAATGGACGCCTGGCCAATGATGATATTGTACAGGCTTGGCTTGTCCACGATAAGGAATCTGACCGGGATGGTCTTAACCCCTCCAAAGGTAGTTAGCAGTTCTACGCTCCCTTCGGGGATGACTTGCTCTCCCATAAAGCCTATTAGGCCACCACAAGAAGCCACACTGCATTCCTTAGGCAAGTTTAGTTTTGAAAAGGCTTCCTTGAAAATAATATCAGCTGAGTTTCATTGGTAAACTAGAACTCTTCTTACCTCAAAATTAGCAACAATGACCTGGATGACCATTGGATCGTCATGGTTGGGTTCTGTTCCCTTGAAATCCTCAGCTAAGAAATTTAATGGGACGTCTTGCTCCTCTGATCTTAGGAATTTTTGTCTGACGCTCATCACGGCTTTCAATGCATGGACATGCTTTCTCTAGGAGGATTCAGTAGGGCCTCTTCCCGCGTACCCACCAGCAATGGTGTGAATGAGGCCCCTTATAGACGGTCCTTTGTTTCTCACTAGTGACTTTGCCCCTGATCCTCCTGGGTGATCTTCTCTTGGCATCGATCTTCGTTCTTCTTTTCCCGGGTATTGTGGGAAATACTTGGCTAACTTGCCACTTCTTGCAAGGATTTCTAGGAGATCCCTTAGGACATCGCATTCATCGGTTGTGTGATCAAAATACCGGTGGTAATCGCATTGTTTGTGCCGATCGACATATCTAGATTGATACCTTGGTGCTTCCGGAAGGGCTACGATTCCGGCACTGCAAATGTCCCAAAGAATTACGTCCTTTGGGGCCTCAAAATGGGCTTATTTGTGTAGGCACGTTGCGAGGCCCGAGCTTCAGGATATCTTTCTCTGTTCCTTCTCGGCCCTTGATTTTTCTGGAATGCATTCCGAGGATGTCGCCGATTTTCAGCCACTCTTCTTGGAGATTCCGGGCGAGGTTCTGGGTGATCTTTGGGGTCTTCTCTGTTTCGCTTCCGACTTTCTGCTCCTTCCTTTGCCCGGATATATTCGGCTGCCCTATTATAGAGTTCGTCTATGCTGTGAATCGGATTGATATCCAGTGATTCAGCGAATGGCCCTAGCCTTAATGCTTCGACAAAGGCGTACATTGCGATCTTCTGATCTAGGCCTTTGATTTGAGATGTTTCTGTATTGAATCGGCCCATGAAATCCTTCAGCGGCTCACGATCGCCTTGAACGAGCTCGTACAAACTTCCGACTGTCTTCTGATGGCCTTTGCTAGCCATAAAGTGATTCAAAAAATGGTTGGTCAAGTTCATAGAGCTCACGATGGATCGTGGGGGAATGGATGAGAATCATTGCTGCGTGGCATTTATAAGGGTAGTCGAGAAGGCTTTGCAACGGAGGGTGTCAGAATTGCCGGAGACTGCCATTGTGTTCTTAAAGGCATCAATATGGCTTTGGGGGTCTGACGTGTCGTCATAGGATCGTAAGTGGGTTGGCGGTCGGTATGAAGGTGGGACAGGTTCGGTCACGATGAATTCCATGAATGGATGTCTGGGATGGCGACATACCTGTCGATTGAGCAATGGTTGGGAAAGTCGTGGTGTGTTTGGCTTGAGTGATGGTGGATTGGTGTCTCGGTGTGTGAAAGAATGTGACAAGCCTGGTGATGTGGTTCGTGAGCTGGAGGTTGGTTTGTGTGTGATGGTTGGGTTCCTGAGTGTTCTAGGGAATATTGGGATTCTTCCGGTTGTTCATTCCGTTGCTGGCTCAATATGTTTATTTGCTGCTGCATGTCTTGGAGAGTTTTCATGACTTGCTCTGCGAACAGGGGAGGCACGTCATTCATACTTCCTCTATTGTCGTTGGGTTTGGTGTTGGTGGTGTTTTGGATGTTCCCCTTGCTGCACGTGTTGACCATTGCGGCAGGTGAAGGGCATGCAGTTTAAGGAGTTTTCAAAGTGTGGAAGCAGTTTTACTTGTATCTCCACAGATGGCGCCAAAATGTTGCTTCCTAAGTTCAATGTAGACCGTGGTTCTTTGAAAGTGTGTGATCTATCCACCCTCTCCCTTCCTGGTCTGCCCTTTATCCTCTTAGCTGGGGATCCATTACCATTCTTCAATGCATGGACTGTTTTTCTCTTTAATGGCTTGATATTCCCGTTATGGGACGCTTGATCTTCCTGGGAGAGGAGGGGTTCTCTTCAATTGGCTTGGATTGTCTAGGCCCAAATTCTTGAGGTGTGTGGACCGATCATGGGCCGGTTGTGAGTTGATCTGCTAATTGATCTTCCAGTCCGAAGCGACCCATAGCCGTAGTCCAAATTATGAGCTGGGCCTTCTCAGGGGTTTGTTAGTTTATTATGAGCTAGGCCTCCTTAAGGGTTTGTTGGTTTATGGTTGGGTCGGTGTATGACCGACCAGTCCATAAACCAAATCTGAGCAATCATCTGAATTAGATTATACTCCATGCTCATAGTAATGTGCCAATGGAAAAATTTCAAATATGAGGCCTATGTAGATTTTTTTCGTTTTTAAAAAATCTTGTTTAAGATTTTTATTTATAGTATAATCTTTTTAGATTTTTTTTTCAGAAGTTACTTTCACATGTTATAACCAAAAGCACGAAAATAAATCTTCTAAATTTAAACTTCGTTAAAAACTTATTGAACCGTTTCAATTTTTCATACATTTTTTTAATTGAAATATTTTTCTTTGAACAACTCAAACAAACACCCTTAAAATGCAAAATGCTTCACTTTTTGTTTTTGACGGAGTAAAAAGTTGCTTAAAGCTTTTTTTAAGTAAAGTTTTGGCTTAAAGCTCGCTTTTAATAATTCACGCAGGTGTTTCTCAAGGACTCGCAGTTATGTGATCCTGTGTTTGATCTCCAAAACCTATGTGTATGAAAACAATCACACTGGGAAAAATTCCAGCATAAACATATGATTGTATCTCGAGTGATCTATTAACAAAGTAACACTTCAACTAAAAATAGATATTAAAAGTAGATCATAGCTGAAATATTACTTTATTAGTAAATATGGAATGTGTATATATCCGGAATATGGAGTATATTTACGAGGATTTGCTTTTGTCTCCATGTCACAGCAGTGATATGTGCTAAGGCAAACGTACAACATGGGCCGGCCCAAATATAACATGGCCCAAATTGGCCCAAAGTTCGGTAAATTCTAACAATCCGGAAGCCCGGACCAAACCTTTTTTTTCAATAAATAAAAACCCACAGAGCAACAATGGCATTATCGTAAATAACCGAATGCGTTTTAACTCGTCTTCCTTCTTTCTTCGATATCCGCTCTCTGTCAGCTTCTTCGCTTTGTGCTAGCTAGAAGCTGCAAACTCTTAAACCCTAGGCACAAGCTACGAGACCCAACGCAACACATTCGATTTCGCGATTCGCCTCGACGACGAAAATCCTCTCGCGTTTTTTAGGTTCTTCCGTAAGTTCTTCTCTATTTCATTTTTTTTCTTTTTTGTTTCTGCAATTCCATTTCCTTTTCGTGATTGTTTTTTGGTTTTTTGGCTCTCGTAATCGTTTCAATTAGAGGCAACAACAATACCACGAGGAAAATCTTGAATCGTGATGCTGTTACTCTTATTTTTTTATAATTTTTTTCTTCCCGATTTAGGTTAAGGTTTCGCATGGAATTGGAAAAATCGAGTAATTGAGGAACGTCCTTTTGATGTTCTAATGTTAACGGCTCTTGATTTGATTCTGGTCATAGAAGAGACACTGTCATGTTTCGTCGTAGCGAAAGAAACAATCGTGTAGTGTTCAAGTTCTGTAAGAAGTAGAGGTGCTTTACATGATGAAGCGTTATATATATATATATATATAGAGAGAGAGAGAGAGAGAGAGAGAGAGAGAGAGTAAACTCAATGTTATAGAAATGAGGATGCTCTAGATAAATGGGCACATTGGACGTGATAGAATAATGATAGAATTAGGAATAAATGTAGTAGGGAAAAGGTTAGCGTAGCACTTATTGTGAAAAAGATGGTAGAATCTTGCATTAGATGGTTTGGTTATTGGATGACAAAGTCTGTAGAAGTCTGAATAAGAAGATTAGATTAGATGGATAGTTTTCTAGTAGGTAGAGACAGGGGGAGACCAAGGAAAATTGTAGATGAGACTATTAAAAAGATAACTTAGATTTTAATGGCTTGTCTATAGACATGGTTTATGATAGGACACAATGATATTTTTTAATTCATATAGCCAACCCACCTTGTTGTTATTGTTGTGTGTGTGTAACTATACATGCATATGGATCACTGTTGGTTTTGATATTACTTGGTTTTGATATTACTTATTTATCAAATCGCATAAATAGTTATGTTATGGTTTTGTATGTCATAGGAGTAATCTTTAGCATTGTGAAGATTAAATCAAGAACAGGAAATAATTCATATTTAGTATTGCGGAGATTGAAATTTCATTTTTGATCAATTGATTATATCTTGTTCTTATTCTTATGAATGTGGCAAAGGTTCATGAAAATAAAGTGCATGCATGGGACATGCCTCATTTCATTGGTACACATCGTCAAATAATGCAATGGTAGTCTGGCCTGTTTCATCTGTTATAAAAATATGCTATCAACTTAGACCATCAGGTTTCGGGCTTGATGTCAATTAATTCTTTAGGTTTGAGGCTTGATGGTGATTTAGTGTTTTATTCTGCATAGGTATGTGTAGGTAGAGCTAACTATTCTGTTTTCTCTAATGACTAATTTCAATTTAATTTATTTATTTATTTATTTTTCTTATAGCAATAATTAGACTGCAAGAGAATATGAAAGTTTTCTAGTGAGAGAGAGAGAGAGAGAGTGTGTGTGTGTGTGTGTGTGTGTTTTTTTTTTCTTTTTTGGGGATGACGGGTGGGGGTTGGCATGCTTTCACCTTAGAGTGTGATGGATGCATAGGTGATAAGACATTAACATGTAAATTTTATGAGTTAACTGACTCATCTGTTTGCACTTTGCAGAGATCATTTGTGTTAAATGGCCAATAATTCTCAGCAACCCGGTATGCAGGTACATATATTCTTGTCAATACTAAGAATCTTCAGTCTTGCTATAAAGTCATGTTATGTCTTTGGAACTTGCTTTCTTTGATTGTGTAATTTTGATTTTTGAGTCACTAAATGATCGATATGTAGAATAGTCAGCGTCTTAGGTTGTCCGTACCTTTATTTGGTGAGCTGAATTTGGGCTATTTTGTCCGAGCTTGTGGCATCGCACTATGTTTTGCTAATTCCATTCATTCTAGTTTTCTCGGCAGACTATGACATTCAGTTCTGTTAGCTGATTAATGTATGATTTATATTTTGAATGACAATATTTAATTAGTAGGATATGGACCAAATCACTGTGATCAAAGTTTTTTAATATTTTGCTTTATATATTATTAATTGTTAATTATACAAAAATAGTTTGTATGTGATATTTTCTCACTTTTTTCTTTTCATGTGTACTCCTCGCTTTATCAATTAGTCTATTGATTGGTCTATTTGGCCTCTTGCAGTTGGATTTTGGGGTCCTTAAAGTTTTAGTTCGCCCTTATTTATGAAGTTGTTTATTTTTCCATTCATGTTATCAACGTCTATTTCTTGCTCTCATATAATAATCTATTGAGTTTGCATTACTCTTACAACTCTTAATCTGCAGTTTCGGCCAGTCATTCAGGCTCAGCAAGGGCAACCATTTGCTCCAATGGCTTCACAACAATTTGGACCTGCAGGACATGCTATTCAGAGTCAGCAATTGCAGTATTCTCAACCAATGCAACAGTTGGCCCCAAGACCAATTCAGCCTGGTCACCCTACACCTTCATCACAGGCTATACCTATGCCATATGTTCAGACAAACAGGACACTGACATCTGTTCCACCACATTCACAGCAAACTGTTCCCCACTTAAGCAATCATATGCCTGGCTTGGCTTTTTCTGGAGCAACTCCTCATTCTTCATACACTGTATGGTTGCCTTAGCTTTTGGAGATTCCATTTGTTCTAGGATATTAGAGTTCTTTTTGAAATTTGAATTATTCAATACCTTTTTTGCTGACATAGTTTTGTACTCTTTTTAGTTTGCACCATCGTATGGTCAGCAGCAAGATAATGTTAATGCAATGACACAATACCAGCCACCGGCTCAAATGCTTGCTCCTCCTGGTGGTCAGCCTTGGTTGTCCTCTGTTTCTCAGAGTGCTGCAACAGTTACACCAGTGCTGCAGCCTGGAGTACAATCATCTGGTGCTACATCAACTGATGCTGTAAGTGTTTTATCCTTACTTTGATTTACTAATGCATAATACTCTTGTTTTAGTGTCTTTTGAAATTTATGCTTGAATTGCTTTTTCTTACACAAACTGTAATATATGATGAAGGTTTTTGGAATTTCTAGGAAGTGATGTCTTTTATATTGTGGAGTCCTTTTTCCCCTTTATGGTTTTTGAATTTTATTTGTTACTTGTATGAAGGCATTGATATGTATTCCAGGAAGATGGCCAAGATGGTGATTCTCCTGTGTCTTGGTGTTGGAAAATTATTTTCTTGTAGATATGTTTCTGTTTTTCCATCTGAATTTAAATAATAAACATCTTTAAGAATATTTTTATTCAATTATCTATATGTTGCTTGATTTTATTGAGGGAAAGCAAACCTGCTAGTTTGATCTGCATTTAATAATGTGTGGATTGTCTAAATATAGTAGATTGACTAAGAAAGTAATTGGAAAATTAATTACATCTAATTGAGTCTACTAGGTGACATGAGGAAATATTATTAATTTGTCCTGGATATATTTTGGTAGCAACTGTTAGGATCCGATTGTAAGGTATTGGACTGGAGTCCCACATTGGAAGTATGGGAGATGGGTTTTTATTGGCCTTGGGCTCTTTTCCCTGCAATGGCCTGGTTTTGATAGGGTTCTACCAAGGTTTGTGTAATTATCTTATTGTGATTACTGTGATAAGACTAGGTAAGCTTGCTATGATACCATTTGAGGAAAATTCCTTTGAGAGCATAGCTAGTTGAATCTCAATAAGTCATAAGGTTTTTGATGACACCTTACATTGCATATGAATATATGATTCATTGACATACATTTCTTCTATGGTGGTAAGATATTCTTCTGTTTGTATGTTATGCTTTCTGAGAAATTTGAGCTTATACAATTCTTGGTTTGTTGCTCTGCCAAATTTAGGCCACAAATGCAGCTAACCAGCACTCCTTATCTGATTGGCAAGAGCATACTTCTGCTGATGGAAGAAGGTATTGACTAGTATCTTGTTTTGCTAGCAAAAAGAAGATATCTTTTAAAGTTTGTGATAATTATCTGATTATTTACGTAGTTCACATATTTTGAATCATAGCAAGAAAATTTTATTCTTTTCTCAATCCTAGCAGATATTACTACAACAAGAGGACAAGGCAATCTAGTTGGGAGAAACCATTGGAATTGATGTCACCTATTGAGGTGAGTTGGTATTTGCTGCTGTTGATGCTATTCAAATGTCATTTTTATTATGTGTTTGGCATGCTTTGATAATGTTACGTGGTCAATCAAACTGGTATCTAATGTGGATGTTGACCATTTCTGCAATGTTTCAATGCTAAAAAAGGTTTATGGTGCGAATATCCTTTTATGTGCATGTGCTTCCACTGATTTGTAGATATCATGGCAAGTCAGGAGAAATTTTAGCAACTGCTCTATATGGTCACTGTGAAGGCGGTGGTTGCACTTTCTCAAGGCAGGCAACAGTTTGCTATTTACAACCCTTTGTTTTTGTTTTTTACGATCTTAAAATGTGAGAATGGTGTATTGCCGTGGTTCTGAAATACCATTAATTCATGTTGACTGTACCCTTCCCATCCCTTTTCTCCAATTGTTTAAGGGTGATCTTAAGGGGTGTTTGTCTGATGTCAATTGTCTCCTTTGTAAGTTTCTTTGCTCTCCCTATACAGGCACACAAAAACCTTAAAAGTGTGCATTTGTGCATCTGTTTATGTTTTATCTTCTTGCTGTTTTGCCCTCTACTCCTTCTCTTTGTTTCTGAACCTCGTTGCCCATTTTATAATCTTGTTTAATTGGTTTATTGATTGCAGTAGGTTATGCTTATATAATTATGTGTGGGCATGTAAAGTTTTACTTTATTGGATTGTTCATTGTAACTCTTGATAGTATTGGCAATATTATCGTATTACAATAATGAATGCTCCAGGCATGTTATTTTCTCTCCTTTATTTGTTTGATGCATAACTTTAGTTTCTTGCAGCAGCATGTGGTTAATTATTACTACCTTGGTATGATCTTGGATGGTTTACTTTTAGCATTTTCATGTATCTCTAATCCTGCTGGATGTGACAGAGGGCTGATGCATCAACTGTTTGGAAAGAGTTCACTTCTTCAGAAGGAAGAAAGTAAGTTTTATCTTGAGCTGTTTAATTTTTCCCCCCCAAAAGTTCCACGGCCTGTTTGGTTTTCATTTTCAGTTTTCTAGTTTTCCAAAATTTGTGAAGGAAAAACTGAAAATTATGAAAACTGGAATTTATAGTTATCAGAATTTTTCCAGTTTTTAGAATTTTCAGTTTTTCCTTCATAAATTCTGGAAAACAAAAAATGAAAACTGGAAACTCGAACGAAACAGACCCCTATGCTCTCTGCAGCTTTTTTCATTCCTTTTTGTGGCCTGTATTTGTTTTAAATGACCTAATGACTTGCATTTTGGCCGTGACTTCTTGCAGGTATTATTACAACAAGGTTACTCAGCAGTCAACATGGTCAATGCCAGAGGAACTCAAGGTTTATTATTAATGGTTATGTTTATGATTGATTTCCATATTTTTGCTGACAGCAAAGTTCTCAATCCCAATTGCAATATTGCTGTTCAGTTGGCTCGTGAACAGGCACACAAAGCTGTTAACCAGGGAGTGCAGTCAGAAACAAGTGACACATCCAATGCTGCTGTCTCATCTGCTGCAACATCAACACCTGCTAATGCTTCTAGCTCAAACACTTCTTCGTCATCAAATGGGCTTGCTTCAAGTCCAGCTTCTGTCACACCAGTTGCATCAACTGATCCTCAGCAGTTGGTTTCTGGATTATCGAGTACCACTGGGGTTGAACTGAGTACTGTGGTAACTGCGACCACTGCATCTGCAGCAGTTGCTGAACCTGCAAATTCACTTAATTCCACAATGCCTTCCATGTATAAAACTATGTTTTGCACTTCAGTCTTCTTCTAATCTGGTTGTCGTTTCCTTTGCTGACTTATGCGTTCAAAATTTAAATGAGCAGCGCTGAAAATCAAGCATCTCAGGATTTTGCTACTTCTGTCAATGGACCTTCTCTTCAAGATATTGAGGTTCTTTTTTTTTTCCCCAATATTTCAGTATTGTTGGATTTCTAATTACTCCTGAAGTCTGACCTGTCTAACCTAATATAAACTTCCATGCAATTTGTAAGCATACAAGAGAAAAGAATTGATGATTTTGAAAATCGTTAATATAAAACAGAATAGTAGAATAAATTTGTTAGGTATTAGAGTATCTTTATCCATGTTTGACTACTTGCAACCTTGGTTCCATGCCATGTTACCAACCAAAAAACTAGAACAATCAAGAAAATGAACCGAGCCATGCATAGCAAGGCTAATTTCCCAATAGAAAGTTTGGTTGTCATTGGAAATGTTTAAGTGGCACCAAGATTTCTTGTTTATAGGCAAAATTGTGATGTTTATAAATTTAGAAAACCAGGTTGCAAAGTGAGAGAGAACTCCAGGAAGTGTGTCTCCCCTTGCTTTGTTGTGTTCTATGTTGCATAGGTATGGGTACAAATACGGGTACAAGGTACGAAATTTTTTTAAAAACTAGGGTATGGGTATGGTAATATATATTATATAAAAATATAAAATTATAACCAACAAAATAATTATATCATAAAATAAATGATTTTTTATGATGCTCAAACAAAAATGTCTAAAGAAACATAAGATTTGAAAGGATAAAATAATACTTTAACTCATTTAATTGCAATATTTAATGTTTTATAAGGACCAGTTTGTATTTTAGTAACATTTACTTATTATAATTGTTAATTAGCAAGTAGGCAGAGTACCTAACAAGTACCGATACTGGATAAGTACCGGGTACGGGTACAACAGCCATTTTGGAGTACCCATGCTTCAGGTTGTGTGATTGCGAACCAGCGTTGAATTTTCTCTCATTTGGATTTTCATTTTATTCTTGCAGGCATCCAAAAGGGGATTGCCAGTGACTGGAAAAACGAATGTTACTCCGCCTGAGGAGAAAGCCAACGATGATGAAACCTTCATATATGCAAACAAGACGGTAAGAATTCCATGTTATGGATGGACTCTTCTTTTTCCACTTTTGTTTTTTAATAAAAAAAAAAGGAATGCAGGATATCCTTTGTTATCATTATTTCTTTTACGTGTATCACCACATTGCATTGTTCTTTAGGAAGCAAAAATTGCATTTAAAGCACTCTTGGAGTCTGCCAATGTTCAGTCTGATTGGACATGGGAACAGGTAGACTTGTGCACCTTTCTTTTTTTCCCGGTATCTCTTTTGTGCTTCAAATGCTAATTCTGATTCTTGGATTGTAATTCAGGCAATGAGAGAAATAATCAATGACAAAAGATATAATGCTCTAAAAACACTTGGTGAGCGGAAACAAGCTTTTAATGAGGTGAGGAACAAGCCTCCTGCTGTACTCTCTTGCAGTGGATCCTTTTTTCGCAATAAGTGAACTAATGAAGCTGTGGAATATCTCTTCTATTTTAAAAAAAAAAAGATAAAAAAATATGCAGTTGCACAATGTTGTGTATCATATTCTGTGTATGGGTTAATGACTATCTGGCTTTCTAACATTGAATTAATTTGAAACATTCAGTATTTGGGCCAAAGGAAGAAGCTAGAGGCTGAAGAGAGACGCATGAAACAGAAAAAAGCTCGGGAAGAATTCACAAAGATGTTGGAAGTATGTTTGTTAAACATAATACCAGATTTTTGCGCTTGTGTTAAATAACTCTTGATGCATATTCTCTTTTCAGGAATGCAAGGAACTGACTTCATCCACAAGATGGAGGTATGTTTCTGCTTGTTTGATTAAGAATTTATTTTCAGTTGCCGTCCTAGGCTGAAGTAATCCTTCTCAAAATGTCTAATTCATATTTGTGATCAGCAAAGCGATTAGTATGTTTGAAAATGATGAACGGTTCAATGCTGTTGAGAAATCAAGAGACCGGGAAGATTTATTTGAAAGCTACATGGTGGAACTTGAGAGAAAGGTGATAATGTGTTACTTTTTGCTTATATGTGAACCTTCAGAAGTATCACATGTCATTTTAGTCTATATCTTGTGTGGATTGTCTTCACCAAACTCGTCAAATTTGGGAAAATCTTGTTTTTAACTTGGTTGGTGGTTTCATATGAGTGGCTGTTATGGACTTATGGTCACATTGTAGCATTTACATGTTGGGTTGGGTATTTTTCCAGTAATTCTAATGTTGAACTGTATGGTTGGTTTGAGTGAAATATATATTGAAATGCTTAGTCAAACCTTGTTACTGTTTGGCTTTCTTTATCTTCCCCTGAAATTCAATGCGAGTATGAATTGGGTGCAGCAAAAAGTATTGTACTATGTCTTTCTAGCTTCAATTTACTGTCTGTAGCTATGTACAAATTTTACAGAAAGGTTGGCTAGATCGCTATCAATGGGTTTGGTATCAAAGAGTTAGCTAGTTAGATTTTAATACTGGGCTGTTTACCAATATATCCCCCGAAAGATCTAGGGTGGATGCTTACATTGTTTAATGAAGCATTCCTTAATCCAGGTTACTGGGTTATATTTATTCCAAGGAGTGAACAGCAGGCAATTAGTATCAAATATTAAGGAAGGGGGATCCCTTGTTAGATTAAAATGTAACAATAGGAGTTAGAGGCTTCAACTCATATGATGTCTTGATTTTAATTTAAGGTGCTATTTGTAATTAAACAGCCAAAATTTGCAATCATACGTGTAACATTTTATATCGTCCTACAATTTAGGAAAAGGAAAATGCTGCTGAGGAACACAGGCGGAATATAGCAGAATACAGGAAATTTCTGGAGTCCTGTGATTATATTAAGGTACAGCTTAAATAAAGATGTTCAAGTCTGTTGAAATGGTTGCTCTGTTATTCAACCTTGTTACTTTGTTTTATTTTAGGTGTACAGTCCGTGGCGGAAGGTCCAAGATCGGTTAGAGGATGATGATAGATTCTTACGACTAGAAAAAATTGACCGCCTGCTGGTTTTCCAGGTCTGTTTTCTTATAGTTATAGTTCATCATGTATTGCGGATCTGTGTGCTGAGATTGTCTTTGGCAGGACTATATTCGTGATTTGGAGAAGGAAGAAGAGGAACAAAAAAGAATACAGAAGGTTGACCCTGAATGTATCATTTTTGGTTGTTTCAATCCGTATGCTTGTGCGCATATTTACTTTTGACTGCATATAGGAGCGACTTCGTCGAGGTGAAAGGAAAAATCGTGATGCATTTCGCAAGTTGCTGGAAGAGCATGTTTCTGCCGGAATTCTAACTGCTAAAACTCAATGGCGAGAATATTGCATGAAGGTAATATAATTTTTTATTGATCATGATGTAAAGCTGGAATAATATGCTAAAAAAATCATTTTCTTGTGTTTTCAATTTTGCAGGTAAGGGATTTGCCTCAATATCAAGCTGTTGCGTCAAACACATCTGGTTCCACTCCTAAAGATCTATTTGAGGATGTAGCAGAAGATCTTGAAAACCAGGTTATCAAATTTCCATTTCAAGTAATTTCTTTTGAATATTTATTAATGTTTGTTATAGATTTTCATTACTGTTCAATACTAGAATCATATTATTATGCTTCATGCTATTATGTTGTCTAGTATTCTGTTCTTTGAAGTTACCTTTCATCAGCAAACATGGCCTTTCTTTGTCCCCCAAGACATTCCCAAATAAAACCCATTTGAGTATCCAAAACTCTCTTTTAGGTCAATGCTTTTGTTTGGGCTGCTATTCTTAACAAGATTATCACAAATGACATGTCCCAGAAGCACGGTTCTATAGCTGCTTTACCTCCAAATATTTGCAGTATGTGAGTTTAGATTCCCAGTAAGGTAGTCATCTCTTTCTACATCTCCCTGTGGCAAGATCTCTTTGGAACAAGCTTTTTGGAATCTTCACAGAGTTATAGGTCAGCCTTATGGACCTACATCAGTTTCCTCTAGGTTTAGACTTCAGAGGTTGTGGCTTTCGTAAAGTTTGTTGTGGCAGTTCTCGGTTTTTGCTATGCTTTGGTGTACCTGGTTGGAAAGGAATGCCAGAAATTTTACTGTTTCCTTTTTTAATGTTGATTTTATTTGGGATGAAATGACTTTTTTGGCATCCTTTTGGTTCTTCCCACGTGGTTTATTTAATGGTGTTCCTTTAGCTGATATTTAAAGGGATTGTGGATTGGCATGCTTTGTTGTTACATGGTTTATCCTTATAGGACTTGGTTGTTATTTTTGTATCTTAGTGAGGATGTCTTATCCACTTTTGTAGCTTTTTCTTCTCTTCTAATAAGATTTCTTCTTCTAACCACATTCTTATTATTGTAATTACTTCATCTTTTATCTTGTTGGGTGATCTGATTAACTTATTCTATTTGGTGAAATATTTACATGAGCCAAAAGTATTATATCGGTTGCTGATTTCTGTTTTAACTTTTCTCGTTAACAGTATCATGAAGACAAGACACTCATAAAAGATACAATTAAGTCAGGCAAGGTAGGCATCAAATAGGTCTTGTTTTGTTTTATCTGTGGCTTATGTTTGATGACAAACTCTGCTTCTCTGTCTCTTGCCTGGCTCAAGTAGATCACTGTAGTGTCCACATCGGTGTTGGAAGACTTTAAGGCTGCTATCTTGGAAGAAGTTAGTTGCCAAGCAATATCAGAGATCAATTTGAAGGTAATGTATTTTGGTTGTAGTTTCTGTCGTTGTCATTAGATATAATTTATGAGAGTGGTTACTCACATGACTGAAATCAGAGCACAGTTGGATACTCTCCCAGTGTCTAAACAGTGAGTATATTACAAGGCAAGGCGATGAAAGACAATTATGGGTAGTATATTTTTTGACATCTTTAATTAACATCCACAAAGTTGAAAGCTACCACTTGTAAAAGTCTCATATTATTTATCAAGAAAGAAAAAAAAAATTATTGCATTAGTTTCAACTTTTGTTGGGGTTACACACCCTGTTTGCATATTTATATTTGATTAAAAAGTTGAATCTATTACAGAATAAACCAAACTGTTGCCATTTTCCAGTTTGTAACTTCCATTTGAAATTTATTTTCTTGTTCCATAAATTATATGGTTCTTCGTATGATGTTATTGATCAACTTCAATAAACATGGAATCACATGTGCACGTTGGTGGTTGTAAGTTGTTGCTAACTAGTTGACCCCTTTAAGTTTATGCCTTCTCAACATGGATTTTCAGATTTTGATACCCCCTTTTTTTTTATTTGAAGCTTATATTCGAAGAGTTCTTAGAGAGAGCCAAGGAGAAGGAGGAGAAAGAAGCTAAGAAGCGCCAACGCCTTGCTGATGACTTCACTAACCTGTTATACACATTGAAGGTAAATCAAGACTCTTCCAGTGATCTGATTCATGATTCACATTATTTCGCTTAATAAATTGCTATCAAGCATCATTACTTAATTTTGTAGGATATTACTACCACTTCAAATTGGGAGGATTGCAAACCGCTTTTTGAGGAGATACAAGAGTACAGGTATCTTTATCATTTTCTGTTTCATGGTTTATGTAACTGGAGCAGTTCTATCAAGGAAAGTGTCAAGGGTCCATGATGGGAATATTTTTGCTTGATGTTTCTGTCCTGCGCTTCTTTTAGGTCGATTGGGGATGAAAACTACAGTAGAGAAATATTTGAGGAATACATTACATACTTAAAGGAAAAAGCTAAAGAGAAGGAACGCAAACGTGAAGAGGAAAAGGTATGCAAAATTTATTTGTTTCAGTTTTTGGTTTCATAACTAGTTTCATAAGATGATCTGGTTTCATGCACCTTAACTTCCATATTTTTTGAGTTTCTGCCCGTAGCAATGTAATGACCTGGTTCAGTAATTGAAATGACTAAGATATTAAACGATAACTGGCTGGCTCAGTTTGCTTTAACCATTTCTGGGTAGCAGGTTTAGAAGGACGAGCAACTTGGGGTTCAGCCTATTCAACTGGCTGATCTAGTTTGTTTTAAAGCCATAGTTGAGACCTATGATGGACTTGCATACAAATGTAGTAGAAATGCAACTGCATCCCACTACTGTTTCATTTCTCTTATAGTTCTGATCACTCTGAGAACATGGCTTGACACAGTTGAGCTGGGTTTTGGACATGGCTGTGATGTTTTCTGTCTACCTTCATCAAAGGAAAAAGAGAATGGGACTTGCTGTGATGTCCAGTCCAGCCAATGTTGTCATAGTGGTTGATGTGGTGACTGAAGATGAATCGTATAACAGATCTAGGCTTCTGACATGGTTGAGTGACAATAGTGGATTGGGAAGAAAGCAAAGGGTTTAAAAAAATGAGGGAAATAGATTGAAAAGAAAAATTAAAAGAGGAAATAGAAAGGCATGGACTGCATGGTGCTACTGCCAGCCAATGACCAGATCCTATGAGACTGAGTGGGGAGAGAGAGAGGTTCCATGATTGAGTTTTGGAGAGATGGGACTTCTCCCTTTTCCTAGATTTCTTGCTTTTTGTTGTCAGAAAATAGATTTTAATAAATAAACATTGTGCTCTATTTTGTTTATTTATTTTGAAAAGGAGGGCTTAAAAAATTAGTGCTGCCAAAACAGGATTTATACTCTGGATTATTTGTGTCCATTGATTGTTACAGCTGAACCCCCAAAATTTTAAAAATAGTGTTTTTTTTATTGTTGGGTTAGCTGTACATGGACCTCTAGCTCGGATTTATTCATCACCATATTACATAAAAAAATTGTTTCATCTATGCAATGTTTGCTAAGATTTGTTTAGTTTTTGTTTTTCGTATCTTGTTTCCAATCTATTTCATGTTTTTAGGATTTTGTAAAGGACATAATGAAAGCAAGAACCGAAGGAAATGAGAGAACAAGGCATAAACAAAAACCAGAGAGACCCTACATTGACCTTGATGTGCTTATGCTATTTTTAGTGGCTATGCCTTCATTTGTGTGGGAGCTAGATAAGTAGGTGATTAAATTTTATCTTCAGGAGATCTTTCCAGAGGATAATAATTGAAAAAAAAAAAAAACATGGCTTTCTTTTTTTGTCAATAGCTGGATTTTCAGTGTTAAGTGTTTTCTTATTAAAAAAAATTATTTCGGTGTTCACTCCTTTGAATTAATGCATCTGAAATAGTTTCTTGCAATGTCGGTCTGCCAACATTTTATTTAATAAATAGATCGTCTGCAGGCCAAAAAGGAGAAAGAGAGAGAGGAGAAAGAGAAACGGAAGGAGAAGGAGAAGGAGAAAAAGGAGAAGGATAGAGAACGTGAGAAAGAGAAGTCTAAGGAACGACATAAGAAGGATGACACAGATAGTGAAAATCAAGATACTGAAAGCCATGCTTACAAGGAGGAGAAGAAAAAAGACAAGGAACGGAAACATAGGAAGAGGCGTCATAGCAGCGTAGAGGATGTGGATTCTGAGAAGGACGAGAAGGAGGAGGCTAAGAAATCGCGAAGACATGGCAGTGACCGCAAGAAGTCTAGGAAGGTTAGTAGTAACATTTCTGTATCTTTATTTGGTTTAAAATCTTGGTTGTAAGTTTGTACTTCTATATATTAGAATAGGCATATGATATGTGTGGAACTATATTCTTGCAGCATGCAAACTCTCCTGATTCAGACAATGAAAGCCGTCATAGAAGACATAAGAGGGAGCACCGCGACGGTTCCAGGAAAACTGGGGGGCATGAGGAACTTGAAGATGGGGAACTCGGTGATGATGGAGACATTTAGGCCAGTGGTTGCTAACCTTTATCCAGTGGTGAGATAAAGGACTTCACCAGCATCATTTAAAGAATATATTGACATGCATTGTCCGATACAAATTTAGTTCTCGTTACTTCCCTTTTTCTCGGGACACATTTGCGAATGTAAGATTATCGACATTGAATGTAAAAATCAAGTCTTTTGATTCGTAGTTTTAGCAATTGATATGTCAAGTTCGTACCAAGAGTGCTGCTTTGAGTACCTTTGTATTTGCAAATCTAAATTTTAAATGAAAAACCTTAGTATTGTTAGCTCAACATTTGCAAATTAATTGCAGATAAATGCTGAATCATTTTAGGTCCTACGGATAGATTTCTTTCATTGAGTGGCGTCATCACTCATTATGAAACATTTTACGAACTTGAGCTTCTGAAGTCATTTGGCCAGATTGGTTCAAATCTATTGTCAGTAATTTATTCATAACGTTGCTCCAAATGGAGGAAGATTTTGTGTTTACAATGTCAGGCATTATGATTAGGAAAAAAAAAAAAAAGAGACTACGTAATGAATTAAGTTAGGCCAAGAATCAAATGGACCTCAGTTTATATACCGAGAAATTAATCTTAAGTAGCTTACCTATGCATCCTTAGATCCAGAAGAGAATGAGAAGATATCGAAAGAATTTGATTTTAATGCATTATTAATTAAAAAGTATTTTATATAAATATTCAATCATTTATTATTAAATTAATTAATAAAAATATTTAGCTCACATTCAGCTACTTTAAAAGCTGTACTTACATGATTAAATAATGGTATAAGATTAGAAAATTCTTTCATATCAACCGTGTATAAAATTCAATCTCTAATTACATTCTCAATTCGAAAAGAAAGAGCTTCTTCATGTTTGATGTTTCAAATGGAATAAGAAACACATCAAGAAGAAATCAAATGTGATTTGTCTGCCAAAGTTTCTGTCATTTCTGATACAACTTCATAGATTATCCAATCCATAATTGCGTCGGTGATCTCAACACAAATGTCCTTCACGAGTGGCTCAAGGTTTCTCCATTTGGCTATTGAATTCAAGTAATCCAAAGTGAACAAGTTGGTCACGTGTGCATCATCTCCACCTTGTTGCCCCATGAATTGTTTGTAATACTTTGTGTCGTCTTTTGTTGGAATGGCTATGGTAATTTCTCTCTTACAAACACGTAGCAGCTTTTTTATCTTGTGCACTGCCCTTTTGGTAACATTAGGCCCAACAAGAAGCTCCCCCGCTTCCATAGTGCAGTGCTCTTTCTTTACTGATTGACCAAGTAAACTCCACCCAGCAGCAACTGTTTAATCATCAGAATAATACTCATGCACCCTCATAAAGTAGTTGAAATTCTAAACCTCATAATAAAACCATGTCAAACCTGTGTTTATATAACAAGATTAATTTATTTATATCTGCTCATTAACTTAAGTTTTTGAGAAAAATGGTTACATGGCATAATATTAAGGCTTTTATGAACAAATAATCAGATTTTGATTCTTGTTGTCCTCATTACCATAAATTGTTCATGCTTTAAGGCCGAAAAGATGCATTTGCATGAGGGAGTGTGTTAAGGTATAAAATAATTCATATGCCTCTATTTATCAATTTAAACTTTTGGGAGAGATAGTTTCATGACAATTTCTATGCAAAATTAACTTTATATTATTTACACTATTATTCAGAAAAATTTGAAGAAAATAATAGATTATGATAGATAGTTATCATGATGGATGATTATTTACCTTGATTTGATATTTTCTTCTAATTCTGTTGATTGATAATATATCATATTGGTTGGTAAAATTAAACTGTCATATAATATAATGGCCAAGGAAACTTACCATATGGAACTCTGCACAGAGGTATCTTTCCAACTGAAACAAGGCGACCTTTATCTTCTATACCTCTCTGGCGCTGCCTTCCATTGTTATTAAGAGTAACAAAACAAATTAATATTTTTTAAAAAAAAAATGTTAAAGATTTATGATGAATTAAATATTTGAGAATTTGAATTCGTACCTCTGAAGTCCCATATTGCACATACTGGAATTTCGGCGAGTGTCTAAACAAAACATATTGTAATCTTCATAACACCATATGGAATTTCCCTCACTAACACGTTTATCTCTTTGGTCATAGTCGTCCTTGGTTGGAATAATGCTTTCTTTGTTGTGAAAACCAAGCTTGCTATATAGAGCTGGTAGGAGAACTTTGGAAAATTGTTGCATGGCCTTTATTCTCTTTTTATTTGAGCCAGAAGAACTGGTTGATGATTTCTTAGAACTCTTACATGAATCTCCATTCAAGCTAAACCCTTTTGAGTACTGTCTCTCTAACAGGTATACCTCTAGGATGAAAGGTTCTTGTGGCTCATTTAGAAACTCCCCAAGTCTTTTTTGTGGTTTGGTTGTTGCTGAAGCCATAGAAGGGGGACTAAGTTGAAAGGGGCTCCAAATTTGACTAGAAAGAATGGTGAGTAGTAGAAGATGTTGCATTTAACTTAGGATAGACACGACATTTGAGAGATTATGACACTACTCCATTGGCAATATAGGAAAAGTTTGGCAGTTTATGACCTCGGAAGCACAGATACCACACAGATAGGATACAAATACAACAGAATTAGGTAAAAACAATATTATAAATGGGACATATAAACATAAATTTTAAATTAAATAAAATATTATTGGAGGATGAGTCTTGACACAATGATAAGATTACTATCGCCTTATAACTTAAAGGTCATGGGTTCATCTCTTGGGTATAACCTCTTCACTTATGGAGAAAAGGCTATATATATATCAATTATTTCCAAATCCCATAGGAGTCTTTTGACCTAAAAATTATGGGTTTCTCTCTTAGGTATAGTCTCTCCACTTATGGAATTAAGACTGTGTACAACTATTACCAAATCCAATTCGGTGGTAGCCTAAACAATTTTTTTTTTTCAAAAGTTTGCATTAGTTATTAAAGACATATTTGATCATGAGCAATGCTCTTGGCTCGAAAAGAATTTGACGAATAAGAAGCAGAAAACTTTTATTGGCTGAAAAAACAGAATCACAATGTACGTATAATCAAGAAATTGTGCGGAAAAAACAGAGAAAGTGAACAATAAGCTTGATCATAGAAAAGTTTTGAAGTCAATTTCGTACCATCAATCAATTTTCTTTAATTATTATGGTAGTTTTCTGCATAGTAACAAAAACTTAAAAATAAAAATCGAAAAACATAGAATAATATATAATCAAAAGATCTAATATTGATAGCATAGTAACAAGAATGTGTGTGATGCTAGCATTTTTTAAGAGTGCATCAGTGCATGTCTGAAAGCAGTTGTGAAGAATATTTTAGGGATTAGTGCCACTTTGGTTTATTGTACAAACATGTTTATTTGAATTATTTTACTTTCACTCATGTTCAACCAGCACCACGGCCATGGGCGCATAACAAACATTTGCACTGTTCCCATCTTTTTTAATGAAACAGCACGATATTTGAAGCCGAGTCTATCAGGTCATGATGAATTAATGCAATAATATTCAGTACGAAAATCGATGTGAAATTGATGAAGTGGTAACTGACCAATCAGAGTATGCATAACTCTATACATGACCTTATAAGAAGCAGCATAACTTTATAGTGTTGACAAATACCAATAGTAATTTTTTAAAAATTATTCAACATCAGAAAATATCAAATTTTATCCTCTCTAATTTAGATCATGTACACTTCAATCCTAAAAAAAAAATTAGTAGTACATGCAACATAATCGATCAAGTTTATTATGCTCTAATCTTTTAAATTTTTAGTTAAAGAAATTGATATAAATTATTATATTATAATATTTATGATTGTTAATCAAATTACACTAACTTAAGTTGGAAAGAGTAAATAAAATTCTTATAAAAAAAATTAAGTACAAAAAATCACAAACAATTTAGTAATGGAATTTGTTATGACCCGTAGAACACAAATAGCAAAATCCTTTATGGCTAATTTGTTAGCGAGGGATTATATGCTGTTCTGTGACTATCCAGCAATGAAATTTTTCATGATTAACAAAAAAATAAATTCCGCCGCAAAATAACATAACAATATTCATGTTGAAGGATGATTGGACACTTGTGTTAATGAAAAAAAAACACTTATACAGTAAGATTGTTTTTAAAGTGAAAAGGTGCGAAAATTCACTCGTAAATCATTGAAATATGTGTAGACTATATAAAATAATTTAACTAAGAATAAATTCCTCTTGTTTTCATCAATTTAGAAACAATCTCATTTTAGATGAATTTTTCGTTTTTCAATAGGTATTTTAGATGAACTTGAAAAACCGAAGCTATTTTTGTGTCATACTTTTTAGTAGTTCAAAATCAACTTTGCCTTGCCATGTATTATAATTAGTGCAAACTTCCTTAAAAGTATAAGCAAATAGGAATGGCAAATGCAACGGAAACCTCATTTTCTTTAAACAATTGTCACTTAAGGTGGGGTAAGAATCGTGGACAATGAAAAGTACTCAATAGCGCATTTATAATATGTAGGTTTAGTTCTTGTTTAAAGAAAAATCTAAGAAGTACGAGTGGGTTGGGTTTGATTAAAAATGCACCATGAATAATGGTCTCAACTTAATTGCAAGATAGATACAACCACTTATTTTGTATTGTCTGCCTTCAGATCTAAATCAATCCAAGTCGCTTTTTCCTTTATTATTAATCAAAGCTTAGTCTATTGCTTTGTTGTGTCACGGGTATATGAGTCAACAGGGGCAATGCTTGCGTCACCCGGCGTTTGCTAACTCAACTTTCTTTGTAAAAACTTGCATTTTATCTCATAATTAAACTATAGGTCTTTAAACTTTAAAAATGCATAAACCAATTCCCTTCAACTTTCATAAATGGGCATTTTAATCAAAACATGGGTACTGTATCCCTTGAATTTTTTTTTTCAACAACAAAAAGTGCTCGAGCAATCTTGGATGAGAGGCAAGCCTACACCCATACGTGAACATAGAGTATCACAAGATATGCCTATACACAACGATTGTTATCTAAAAAATGATGAGGCAAAAAACTAACAGAAACAGCAACATGAGTCAACAATTTGTGAGCAGCCTACTGTTGCTACTCCTCACAGCCTCCACAACAGTCGTTTCGGCATTGCCATCAAGGCTATAAAAGAGGACCTGAGTATGAAACACCAATGAACTTTATGGTTTCCACCGTCTCAATTCAGCTAGGTTATCATTGAAGGAAGAAGCGGTTAAAGGGGAATTCAATTCCTCACACTAACCTTTTGCCCAAAAACCAAGTCTCATCATCATCAATTTAAAAGTATCTTCCTAATTAGGTGTGAACGATTCAAAGATAATTGTATTTCTCATCCTTTGAAATTTGAAATATTTACAATTTGACCTTCTATACTTTTCTAAATATGTAAGTTGATACTCGAATGTTTTTTAGATTGTGATATTTTTATTGATAATTGACAAAAAAATTAACAGAAGGATTAGTTTGCACATTACAAAAGGTTCAAAGGATTGGATTGCATACTTTTAAAATTTTGGGTCTAAAATGCAACATAACTTCTTATATTTCAAAGATAATGTGTAATTTTCAAAAAAAAAAATAATGGAAACATATGATGTTAATTTCTTTGATATATTTAAATCAACTCATCAGATTTGGAAACAGCGAGACAATGCATAAACAACTTGTGCCATCAGTGAATTCAATCATGCAAACCACATATTTTATCATGTATTTTTGGCTCAAATTCTTCATCTTGTTAAAAGATAAAAATAAAAATTACAAAGGGTGTGAACTGATAGTTGACAATATTTTTTCTCCACACAAGCTATTGCCATCACTTGCAATCGCCGAAGAAAGTACTTGTAGTGTTAAGGTATCAGACCTAAACTGCTAAGTTGTGAAAAGCCAAAACTCTTAACTACGGATTTGTTTAGGCAATTAGGGTTAGGGGATACATAAATGAACAAAGCCAAGCCAAATGTATGGGCCACGCGTGAACCCTCCTTCATTTGAGATATTTTACATACACTACTTATGTCAAATGTGATTTGATCAATAAGATAATATTTGATGTACAATAAAATTATACAACAAATGCACATCATACACTTTATCACAACTAGATGTGATGTGTGGTTGATAAGTGAGTGAGATGAATGGGGACCACACATCACATTCAACAATGATAAAGTATATAGTGTATATTTGTAGTGCAATTTTATTGTATATCAAATATTATTATTGATTAATACATACATTACTTATTACTCTTGCCGTCCCTCAATTTTTTGTCTCCGCAACTGTTTCCATGTCTATAATCTATAGACTTTGCTATACGGCTTTAGAGGAAACCACACGAATATTGAATTTAACACATGTTTATTGGCTAAATAAATGGAAAATACAGTTTGATAAAGGAGGAGAGAACGTGTTTCACATAAAAACACATTTGCTTGAGTTACAAAATTTGTTTGGTAACAAAATGCTTTTTCCATAACGTAGTTCTATTTTCTTTTGTTTTTCCACTTCTCCTCTGCATGATAATTTGTTCGATGTACACTTGTAAGTTTTTGTTATGACTCATAGTTAGCTAGTTACCCTCTTAGTTTCATAGTCGCATTTTAAGTTTATATATAAATAGGAAATTATTCTAATTGTAAATAATTCTCATTGTAAATATAATTGTTTGATTGATATCAATAAAGAAAGAGATTTTTTTTTGTGGAGCTTTAGAATTGGGTTCGAACATAATTCTGGCAATTTTTGTTGATGGTGATAGTGTTTGTATTGTGAAAAATATATAGGGTGAGGTTAACTCATATATCTCCCTAGCTAATGCTTCATACCATATTAGAAGACTGCACTTGACTCAAGTCATACATCAACGACATTTGTTGATGGTAGTTAGTTGGGTTTATGTTTGTTTTGTTTTGTGACTCATGTGACAACACATGACTTTAGATAGTAGACCTCTATTTTTGGCTCCATTTAAAGCTCTGCTAAAATGTGGTGATGAGTATCACACTATTTAAACACCATATATCCTCTCCACTTTCTCATGCCCTATGACTTATCAACTTCCCTAACGATTGAATAAAATATATTTTTTCATCATATAGAGATAAAACTTATAGTTATAATTTATAATTAAAAAGGATATATTTTAGTCAATATATGTGTCAAATATTATGAAAATAGTATAATTATATTATTAATAATAATATACATATCATTTTTTTACTTAAATTAATGAATTAACATCAGTATGTAAGGAAGATCAATATAATTTTTATAAACCTCATGATATTCTAGTGATAATTTTATAAAATAGAAATATGTCAAGTATCATCACACCAAACTTCAAAAGAGTTAAGTCAATTCAATGTAATTTACACAAAAGTTTTTCTTTTTTATTTTTTTTTATCAAGAAAGTTTTTCTTAGATGCGGGAGTGCCTTTTTTTCCTTTCTTTTTCCATTTTTGTCAAGGTCTTTTTTAATTTTCTGGTCAGGAGAGCCTCTTCTCTTTTTTTCAGTCGTGGTAAAGTTTTTCCTTTGAATGGAGCTTTGCTTGATTTTTTAATTCGAATACAATGGGCTAACTTATTGAATGGGCCTTATTAGATTGGACCCTGTGTTACGAAAAAGACATAAAGCAATTAAGCGACTCCTATCAATAAACTGACTCCCATCAACTAATTTATGGGTATGTACCCAAAAAAAATTTATGGGTAATTAACCTTTTACTTTATCAATTTATAATTACCTTCACCTTCGAAGATATAAATCCATAAATAAATATGTATTTTTCACTTTGGGAGATTTTTTTTTTTAAAGATGATGAGTAAGGAAATATTTAAGAATCTATTTTAAAGTGAGGGCGATAATTTGAAAATCTCTAGCAAACATTAATATTTAGGAACACCTGTAACATGTATATTAGAAAAATACTCAATTTTTTTAGTATTTTATTTATTTATATTTTACCTTACTCAATTTCATGGTTTGTTTGGACAAAGAGAGAAAAGGAAAGGAACAAAAGTAGAAAGGAAAAAAAATGAAGAGAAGAAAAAAAAAGAGAGAAAAATAACATGTTTTCCTTTCGTGTGTTTAAATAAGGAGAAACTGAGAGAAAAGAAAATAATAACTATGCTAAGATATATTCAAAATTACTTCCTCTATTTCAATATATATATATATATATATATCATTTTTTAACTTTTTAAAATTTTAAAATATTATCCATTTAAAATATTTAGATAACATTAATTTTTTCCTTCCATTTAATTTATAGCCAAGTGAAAGAGGAATATAATAATGATTATACTTAATTTTAAGAATGAGAATACATTTAGTATTAATAGAAATTTGTTTTTTATACATGGATAATTTTATCAACTCATAATTTTATATATTTATCAAGATTTTTTTTCACTTTAATATGTGTGTTGTTTAGTTTTTAACAAATATACTGAAATGGCTGAAGTAACTTTCAATTAAGTAAAATGAGATAAATCTCTCCATTTTCAAACTTTATCATTATTTTAGAGGTCAAACTTGACATTTCCATCATGTTCTCTTCATGTCCATCTATAGTTTTCACCTCAATATGGAAGAGAAAAAATGTTACTTGTGTGCCTCACACTCGCTTTTGCTGTTCTTCATTTTTGTTAGACTTTCTAGTTAATTCGTAAATTAATTAAACTTGTTTGAAAACTCAAACTTGGTTGAATTTGGGTAAACTTGCACAAACTTAGGGAAAACCCTGCGAGTTTATTTCTTTAATTAGTATTTGATTTCTTAAATAGTAAAATATGAAAATTCACAATAAGCACTTATATAATTAGATCTTTCAAAATCATAGTTAAGATGTATTGACTACTTAAGTTATCTTGATTTTTCACATCTTAAAGTCTTAATCTACTATATTTTTTATGATTTCAATTTGTATTTCACATTTATGACTTGTATTTGTTTTTGCTATATTGTTGCAACTGAATCTTTTACATATTTTGTTTCATAGTAAAATTATTATATTATAATTAGATGATATAAATATTTTTTAATATTGTTTTTACAATAAGTAAAGTCTCATTAGTATCATTATCAAAACAGGATAGATCGTCCCACACCGAACGAGACCATTTTTTGGATCGGATCACTTCAAGCTACGTTAGTTTCGGGGCTGGAAAATGCTAGTCCATGCATAGGTCATTTTTTTATGCTTGTTCAATTTTTTAAAAATCCTTATAGCTCATACGAAAAATTAATGGATAAAAATATAAATTATGAGTAAGTAGTGATCTTATTCTTGGTTTATATGAGGTTAAGATGTAAAACTTGATTTTTTTTTCAATAATTATATTTTGTCAACTTAAGTTAATGTAAAAATGAAGTGAATAAAATTTTTTTTATCAATATTCAAGTAAAAAAGGGGTCAAACAATATATATATATATAAAATTTATTATTTAATAATGAAACTAGTGTTTGGGCCATTGGGTCCACTCGACTTATAGTGGGCTGACCCAATTAAGGCGAGCCAAATAAAAACAGGCTAAATCAGATTGAATCAGGTTGGGCTAAGTCAAACCAACTTTTATTTTTACTTCAATTTTTCAGCTCAATTTATCTATTTTTGTAGGCTATTCGGGTTAACTAGTCACACTTGACCTTTTTTGACGGTTTTATCCATGAATCTATACTTCGGGCTTACCTTGACTTGATGAAGTAGGATAAATTTGCGAATTTGATATCCTTGCTCTTCTCATCATTTCTTCTCGTATCCAAACACACAAAAATTATTTTTTCTCACCATTTTCACTCCCAGTTTTCTTTCCCCTCGAAATGGAAGCAAATATAGGGTAAAAGTGTCTTAAAAGAGTTATTACAATATTTTATTTTAAAGCAGTATTAAATTTGAATTGTACGATACACAGGCTGTCCGAACTTGGGAGTTATTACAACTTGCAAAAGTTGAATCCCACCAAGGGTTCATTGATAGCAGGATAGGATAAGACTTTCTTAGATAAATTTTCAAAGAGAAAAAAAAAATCATTATTGAAATAAAAAATAAAAATAATAATAATACTCATATAAACATTAAGTTGATAAGCACTAAAGAACAATAAGTTAATGACACACATTAATCATCTTTTGTACTAGTAACTTTAATAAGGGTTTATCTAAGTTAAGAGTTTTAATAAAATAATAAATTTTCATTAAAAATATGTTATTTTTAAAATTTTAAGATATATGATCCACCACTAAATTTATAAATTTAATCTTTTTAAAAAATCTTAATCAATACCCTAAAAATATTGTTTAGCAAAATCCTTTTAATAATACTCCTTAAAATTCGTTCGAGGCAGCCGTTTGGTTGTAACTTAAAGTGCCACTGCCAGAGTGCCAACCAAACATTTTGACTGGGTTGTGCGTTTCCTTTATGATTCATTTAATTAATCTTTTCTTATTGGCATCCTTTGCCTTTTATGACCCTTGATTTTGAGTTTGACCACTTTTTGATGGAAAGAGAGAAAGAAGGGGGCCTGTCCTCGTGCATTTGCTTGCCCTTTTTATTTTGTGACCACTGACTAAGGTGCATGCTCCCTACCCATCAAGTCTGGGTTCTTCTGTGGTCCTCCTCTAATTTTGTACTGCAGAATATATATATATATATATATACACATACACACACATGTTGTTAAGCACTGTCCTAAGATCAACCTTTTAAGCACTGCGTAAGTATTGTGGTAAGTTACCAATCTAGGTTGATGAAGGTGATTAGAGATCTTGGATTTGAGTACTAAAATGGAAAACATTATTATTTAGCGTCTTGTACTCCTTTTAGGAACTTCCATCACTTGGATTAGTTGGGATACCCTGATATAATTCCATCGAGACAGAAGAAAAAATTATTGTTAGTGTAATTTTAATATAGGGATAATGTAAGAAATTTGTTATCATTCTATTTATATAACCTTTAAAATAGTAAATATGATAATTATTATCGATTGAGTTTAGTTTTTGTGGATTAGTAATGTGAAACTTTTTTAGTTTGCCTGTTATTTAATGAAATCATTTTATTTATATAATTTTTTAAATAATATAAAAAGATTTTACACTATAAATATATAAAAATTAAACTTTAATTGATATAGTAATATAAGATTGAATGATAATACAGTTTATTTTAATATTAACATTGCATCAAAAGTTAATAATTGAAGTAAAGTTATATGAAAAACAAAACATTTGTTTGTCACTTGATAAATTTATGTGAACTTTTTCATATGATTTGTTTTCATGCATGATAACATGTGATACAAGGAAAAATTAGATAGAGTCAATTGAACTATATTTGGCTTAGCTCTTGAAATCTAAAATTATGGTTTTAACAAAAACTAAATACAGATTTTCCTTAACCATGCTTTCTAGAAAAAAAAATTAAATCAAATATGCTATAATTATGCCCAACATTCAATTGTTGAACCTCTAAATATTATTGATCTGTTTGGTTTTAAGAAATAATTTTTTAATTTTTCTATTTTTAAGGTTTTTTTAAAAAATATTAAAAATTAAATTTTATAATTTTCATAATTTTCATTATTTTTTTCACGATATTCAGGAATTAGAAAAACATAAAATAAAAGTTGAAAAGTGTTCTTTGAAAACGCAGTATAGATGTTTGTCTTATGGAATTTTAGAAATTTTAGAAGTGTAAACCCAAATAAAGCTTAAATTTTAGGGAAAATAAATAGTTGGTGAAAGATTTTTAAAAATTGTAGTAGCACTAAAAAGTTATTCTGGCCACAATACTTAAACAATATCCTAGTCAAAATTTAAAAAAATAAAAAAGGAAAAATCTTTATATCATTATTATTAGTCAAATGTTATTTTTGAAAAACTAAATCTCGTGGTGAACAATAGCTTCAAACGCAAAAGTAAGCGAAAAGAGAAAGATAGTCTTTTTAAATTTTCGTCCCATTTATTTTTTATACATTCAAAATTCAGTATCCTGAAAGAGAGTGATTTTCAAATTTAAATAATCCTCGGTTTTCTTGGGCCTGTAATTTTTCAATTTTCGGTTTGATGGAATCAAGTGACCTTTTTGACTATCTGTCCCAGGTTGCGTCTTCAAGTTCAAGATTGTCCCTTACCCGGGCCACAAGGCCCCACAACTCACACTTAAAGAAAAGAAAAGAATCAATCTTTTTTACTTTTTCAGATGCTTAAAAATTAAAGAACTACCGCTCTGTATCACTGACTCAAAACCATAACATTGCACGTGTGTTGCAGGGTCACATTAGTGTGTGAGGGGAAAAGTGAAAGGAACTAAAGAACGATCCATGGTGAACTAGTGGCCAATCACTAGTGAAAATAACTTTTTTCCCCCCTAATAATTATTAATGTTATAATAGTGAAATGCGATTTGTACAATTTTTTACGTAAATAAATTTTCTTATCTCAATATTTATAATTTGACTTAATATAAATTTAATAAAACTTTTAACATCAATTTAATTGTAAGAAATTTTTTTATATTAATCCGGTCATAATATTTATAGTTTTGATATCAATTTAGTTATAATTTTTTTATTTCGATGTCAATTTAGTTATCTCATTAAAGTGAAAATTTAATAAAATGAGTAAATTAATATTGAAATTAAAAATATTAGAATCAAATTAATGTTAAGTTAAAAATATTAAGACCAAAAAAATTATTTACTTATTTTTTTAAGAAATCTTTTAAGAGACACTATGATATATATTGATTAAGAGGAAAATTGAGAGTTACTCTCGATTAATATTTGAGTAACATGTCAAGACATTATTTTTCAAAATTAATTGTTTGATGATGTAAAAGTAAATCAATAAGATATTAACAACCCATTTATCTTGTGTAATTTCTTAAAATTTTAAATTGGATTTATTTTGAAAATGGACCATATCAGTTTGTCATTTTTTGACAGCATAAAAATAATTACGCTATGAATGCATGCTAAGCAGACTCATTATGACAAAGTTTGTAATGTACTTTTGATATGGCTAACTATTTTGGAATGCTAATTAATATAACATTACTAAATTAATATAAAACAACCTCAAATAGTTCTACCCCAGATGAGCACAAATACACACTGCAAGCTTCTTACCCTCTTGCTATCTGACCCTCATCCTGGTTACTTACATCTAACGCTGTTTCTGTCTCTTTCGGGCAACAACCGTAGTCACTGTTTTTTCCTGCTTGTGAAACCTTTTTGGTTCTGTTCTTTTGCTCTCACAATATATGACGATTATCTGGGGCTGATTATATCTTCCTTTTTGAGAGAAAGCTTGAAGAGGAAGTAGTGAAAAGAGCTTTGGTGTTAGGGAAGAAAAAAATTACCCTTCAATCATGTCTTTGATGATGAATAAGCAAGGTGCCACTTTTTGACCATTGAATTGAAAGCCACCACTTAAAAGAAAGAGTTGAAAAAAATATAAATAATAAAAGCAAGTTTTGAGAAAAAAAAGGTTCTCTCTCTATAGCCTTTTCTTCGCCCTTCATTGCTTCCTTCTTTCCTTTCTATCTTTCCCACACCACACGCTTCTTCTCCTTGTCGATTTATATTCTCTTCATTCTTCAACCCAAAATTTTGTTCCTTGGAAGTGTTTCTTAGCTCAAGTTTCTAGTTTTTACTCATTTTGGTGGAGGCAACAAAAAGGGTATGCAACAATGCCTTTGTATCAGCCATCCAAAGATGAAGCTGTGTTGTTTGATCTAGATACCACCTTGTTGAAAGGTGGTGTTTTGGATCTGAAGTTGATGATTGAGGAGTTGGAGTCAAACATTGATGATGTTCCCTCAGTGTTCATTTGTCCAATCTCGCTTGAGCCAATGTTAGACCCAGTTACCCTTTGCACAGGTCAGACCTATGACAGATCCAACATCCTCAAATGGTTCTCACTTGGCCACAACACTTGCCCCACAACAATGCAGGAGCTTTGGGATGGCAATTCTGTCACACCAAACAGGACCTTAAGCCACTTGATCCTCGCTTGGTTCACTCACAAGTACTTCGACATGAAGAAGAGGCTTGAGGATGTTCAAGGGAGAGCCTTGGAACTCTTGGACACCCTCAAGAAGGTAAAGGGTCAAGCTAGAGTGAAAGCTCTAAAGGCTCTTCACCAACTTGTTGCTTCTCATGTTCCTGCAAGGAAAGCAGTTGCACAAAATGGTGGGGTTGCTTTGGTTTCCTCTTTGCTGGGGCCTTTCACTTCACATGCTGTTGGGTCAGAAGCAATTGGGATAATTGTGAATTTGGATTTGAGTTCAGAGTTGAAGAGAAGGAATTTGATGCATCCTGCAAAGGTGTCACTAATTGTTGATATTATGAATGAGGGGACTATTGAGACTAAGATGAATTGTGCTAAGTTAATTGAGATGTTGTTGATGGAAGGGAATGATGGTTCTGAGGCTGATGAGATTGTTACAAGCTTGAGCCTTTTGGTGGGGTTGTTGAGGTTAGTGAGGGACAAGAAACACCCAATTGGGGTGTTAACTGGCCTCATATTACTCAAGGCTATATGTTCACATGAATCAGTTAGAAGCTCAGTGGTAAGCATAGGAGCAGTTCCTCAACTGATTGAGCTATTGCCAAGTTTGAACAATGAGTGCTTAGAGATAGCACTCTATATTCTAGAGGTGTTATCAACACTTCCTGAGGGCAGGTTGGCCTTGAAAAAATGTCCAAACATTGTTCCAAATGTGGTCAAGTTGTTGATGAGAGTGTCAGAGAATTGCACACAGTTTGCACTCTCAATATTGTTGGCTATCTACAAGCTTTCCCCTGAAGAATGTGCATCACAGGCTGTGGAGGCTGGTTTGGCACCAAAGCTATTGCTAGTGATTCAGAGTGGATGCAATCCAGTGTTGAAGCAGATGTCTTCTGAGTTCTTGAAAATGTGCAGTTTGAATTACTCTTCTAATATCTTGATTTCCAAGTGTATGCTTACCACAACAATACAATGAAAAAAGGAAAAAAAAAAATAACTTTGTTCATAGCTTCATAAGTTCATATACATCCAATTATTGTTGATATCTTTTCGAAATTCAAGAGTTATTTTTTTTGTTCCCTCTTCTTTTTCTAACATAGAGCAACTTTTAATCTATGGTATGAGGATATAATAACTAGTTGGTGATTGAAATCAGTATCCAAGCTGTCTTTGATGCCAATCTTGCCACTGTCCATTCAAGAGATATTGTTGTGTGCCATTGAGATTAAAATTGTTGGAAAATGAGTTGTGAGATTATGGAAAATGATACTTTAATGGTTCCACTTTCTTTTTATCCATGCTATTTTCTCCCTGCTAAGAACTGGTGGAGTTAAATTTTCAATTTATTTGAATTTGTTTTTATGACAATGGTGAAAAAGAAAATCAATTTACGAACAAGCTCTTGGTGGTCCGAGTAAAACAGGTTTGGATCCTTTAAATTTATAGTCTTAAATTCGATTCCAAAATTACGGAACAAAATATTGCTAGATAGCCTCTGATTAAGTGCTTGCCATATCCTAGGAAATTATACCATGAGAAATAAAAAATGAAAAATCAATATCGAATTTTTGGATAGTGTTTAAATGTTAATGAAGATTCCTTATCCTAGTTAGTTAATTCTTCATTTTTTCCTTGAACATAATTTCTGTTGCATTATGGAAGAAGCTGAGATTGTTCTTAGAGGATAAAATTGAAAGGGAGGCCTCATATTGAGACACAATATAAGACCTGCTGGTGGTGCCATTTCTATTTTGTCCGAACATAATAATTTTAAAATAAGTAAGGACAGTGGATGTATTAAATTACCAAATAATTATTAAATGTTTGTTGGTTCGAGATAAGGTGAAGGGTCAGGAAAGAAAGAATCTGGATCAGGTGGGTTTAGGTTTGGTCAAGATCTGGAGACTATGTGTCTCTATTTATTGAATAGTAGTAAGAAGACAATGATTTATGACATCCCAATTCATATTTCAAATTTGAAACAAATTGTACCCTTCCCCTTGCCGGGCTTGAATGTGAACGAGCACATGTAATTTGATCTAACAAAAAAGTTTTCAATTTTCAATTTTTATTTTCTGTTCTTAAAATTTTATAAAAATATAGTAAAGATTGAAAATGAAAAAATAAAAATTAGATCTTATAAATTTTACTATCATCTGCTTGGAAAATATTAAATAAAATAAAAAGTAACAATTAAAAATTATTTTCTAAAATCAAACATACCTTAAAATTTTCATGACAATTGCAGAGTCTCTCACGCTAGATTCAACCGTTATTTATTTTTCTAATAGCATTTAATATACCAGAACTCAGCTTGTATGCTGTTTTATGACAAAAGGACATATCCAAATTTGTGTCACTTTCCTCTCCTCTTGCTCACTTTAATCATTAATAACTCTCAAATAAATGATTTCTTAGATGTGGTACATACAAAATTAGTGAATAATTTTCATACATTAATAATATAAAATAATTTTACACTATTATTTAATAAAAATTCAAAGATTTACAATGTAATATTGGACAATTGTATGGGTTTATGTCTAAATAACATGACCTAATAGTTTGTTGAATTCTTATGTAAAATAATTTTACCTGATTAATATATATAAATTATTCTCATCAAAGTATTAGGTTGTTTGTAAATTTAATGAAAAAACCATGATATAAACCCAGCTTTAAATATAAATATAGCCTAAAAAAATTTATCATATACATTTTTGCAATGATATAAAAAATTTGATAACTCCACTATACCTGTCTTGAATAGAAGCTTTTCTTACCTGCATGTATAATAACAGATGGTGAGTTATTGACTAATGACACGATATGTTTACCACCAAATAGAATAATGACTCCGTGCAAAGAAACAGCATTAATCACACGGTGAGTTAGTGACTAATGACACATGATGGCTTAACTTCTCCCGCTTTTGTCTTCGGAAATATTTTCCTAATTTTCCGTTTACTAATGACACGTCATGTAAGATCACTAGTGATTTTATTTTTTACTTAGAGTCTAATTTTAATGTACTAATAGTAAAAAATATATTATATTATTATTCAATCAAAATGTACAATTTGCATAACTTTTTAAATAGTAAATAAAATAGACAGTTTTAATGGCTAATGTGATAATACGTAATTAAATAATTGTATAAAAAAATTTTATACTATTGCTGTAAATAAATTAAATTCTAATTATTATAAATGGTGACCTCTCACATCAAATGGTTGCTCTTTTCGCATTTACATCCTCAATCAATTTTGACTTTGCTATACCTGGGGACGACAGCAGTGTTCATTGTTTTTTTGGTCTGGGCAGTGTTCATTTAAAATCATGAATTGTTCAGATAAGCAAATTTTTGTCATTCTCAATATGCTTTGAGTATCAGTTTCGGGTGGTATACTTCATTTTTTATTGGGCCAAGAAAGTGTAATATTCTGGTTTTGTAGTTTTGTTTGTAGCCCTCATGACGATAGCCTAGAAGTTTTTAGACCAAGCCTTCTGGCTTTTACAAGAAAACACCCATTTTCTGACCCAGATTCATAGCTAGCTTAGTATTGCCCGAAATCTGCAGCACTTAGAACCCCAAAAAAAAAAAAAAGATTCTGAAGCTTGCACCAATTTTATTTTAACCCTCATTTTAGTCCCTGAGAAGCATAGCCTGGACAAATTTGAAAATCCCCCCATAAAATGGAGAAAAGAGATAAATTAACCCCATATACAAATCTGTACAATTAAAAAAGTATTATACAGAGAAACTAATTTATTCACTTCTATGAATTGTGAGAGACTACTAAGGGATTTTTAAATCATTAGGGTATGTTTGATTATGCTGTAAAGTTTAGTAAAAATGAACTGGATGAGTTTTATGTATTATTCTATATATAAAATTTATTTAAATAATTTTTATCTCTATTTTTACTTCATAACTAAATACATTTTTAAGAACTAATTTATTATCGATAAATTTATGAGGAACCATTTAAATATTTATTTCAAAACGCCTTATGCATGTGCCGATCTTAGCTGGGATCTAGTGGCTGCCGTTATTTATCGTATTTCAAATTCCAAATTCTTTTGTACTTTGTGTTGTATGCCTCAAGGCCAAAACTAAAGAAGTGGATATATTGGTTTTACGGTAAGTAATTCTGGTTTTTAATATAAATTATGAGTTCGAATATTAAAAAGGAAAACTAGATTTTAGCTTGATGAATTACAGGCCTCGTATAATTTTACTGTCAAAATCTTAAAAAGGTACGTTAAACTTTGTTAAATGTGCATTTTATCCTTTCTGTTAAATTTTTATTTG